>OX439141.1:145566877-146032739 GCA_949318255.1 Pollenia labialis
TTACACAAGTTTTCATCATGTAAATATAATGCAACAAAATGCTGTTGCCTAAGTTGTTGTTGCAGCCGCTTTAATAAACTCACTAATACTGTTACAGAAACTGTGGGCCCTTATATTTACTGTTGAATTTAATGAAACTGAGTGTGTATTTTACTAGAACGTTGATATAAAAACTAAGTGCATGGAAGTACTTAAAAACCTTTTGTACTTGGTTGCTATTGAATTTGAATATTTCATTACAAAAAAAAAATCATAATTATACTTAGACTTTTTGGATATTGCATTAGTATATAATCTTTTGTAAGCTTTTTGGAAGAGAATAGTTTATTTTGCTTGTATTATCGTTAACTCGTATGTTTGTATGTATGTTTAGTATTTGTAGGATTTGTATACACCTTGCAGAAAATAAGGAGTACGGATGCCCTCTAGAAGGCCTCTGTAATCCGTCTTTTGGGTATAGAAGGCCTGCTAGCTCCATTCCATACTCTTATATTTTTAAAACATGTTATCAATGTGGAGTAGGCCTTTCGCTCTCGCTTTTTTAGTAGGTACGGAAGAATGGTAACGGTAAATAGGAATGGTTGTGTGAAAAAAACAACACAAAAATATTACTTCTTCTCCATTCCTATAGAAGCGAATGTGGAATGCGTATCTTATATTTTATACGAAAGAGCCGAGGCCTGTCATGAGGCCTTCTTTAACGATAAGACAAGAATAGTAATTGAAATAAAAAATATTTTAAGCAGGCGTTTAAAACGGCGTGAAGTAAAAAGATCTTCTGAATTTCCCCGCTGGGCAGTAGCATTTACGCTTGTTTAGAAAAAAACATTGTTTGAATTTAATAGTGATCAGGTATGTTCTAATTATGTTTAACCTTAAGCCTGCAGGCAAAGCTGCCAGACAAAATGTGTCCAATATTTCGTAATTTTTCAAAAAGAATCGTCAAAATGGCGATTTAAGCCATTAAAATCGTGGTAAAATAAAACTAACTTTTCTTAGTTTTTGAAAATTTCTAGCTATTTTCCGTTTGCTTAAATTGTTGGAGTGCCTTATCCGTCTGTACCGAATCTTTAATACCCTCCACCGACCGTTGGGATATTTAAGGAGTGGGTTTTATATGGGACCTGTTATAAATAATGCACCAAACTCCACGAAAATGTGATTTCCTTTAATATAAAACTGTAACAGACCGAATTTTATTCTAACAGCATTATTCGTTACGTTTTTATGCGTACTAGACGGTAATAAGGCTTATAAGAACATTTTGGACCGTTTTTCACGAAATCTGGCGGTATGTGTGATTTTAAGTCATATAATTCTACGAGAGACTAACATATATTATAATAGCATTATTCGCTAGGGCTGCTTGCTATCACCCTCTTTCTTATTACAATAGATGCAGTATCCCGCCACATGAACCACGGGAAGCCAAGGGGAATTGTATTGAATGCGCTCCAACCAGAAATCCGATTGGAATCACTTGAATATGCGAATGAAAAATGCGAACTATCCCACCGACTCTGGATATGCAAGGAAAGCTCAATAACCAATCTTTAGACTCCAATAAACTAGGTCTCAGAATTAATCTAGACAAAACAAAGGAGATGCAAATAAACACTATAATAGTTAACTGACATATTAAACCTGCTTCATATACAGGTTCACCGGGTAGAAGAATTTCAGTACCTGGGTGGCATTATCACAGAGAGCGGAGGAACTGTCGACGACGTGGAAAGCCGTATCAAACATGCAACCTGCGTATTTACACAACTTCACAGAGTATAAACTCAAGCACGTACAGCGTCAAAACTAATATACATATGTATATTTAAAGCCTGTGTTCTCTCCATTCTTCTGTACGAATGCGAAACTTGGTTTGTAACGGAAAACATACAAAACAAACTGAGGGTCTTCGCTAATCGCTGCCTTTGAAGAATTCTTAAAAGAATATGGCCTCGCACAATAAGCAACGAAGAGCTATGGTAAAGATCTGAGATGGGTGATATTAATGTAGAAATTCGAAACAGAAAATTTAGTTGGATAGGGGACACATTTCGAAAACTACCTGAAGAAATTTCTCACCACGCCCTTGTTTACAACCCCCCAAGATAGTAGAAAAAGAGGACGGCCTAAAACCACCTGCTGTCGATCAACACAACGGGAAATTAATTCCATATCCCATAGTCTGGGAAGATCCTTCAACACCATCGAGAGATATAGCTGCACTTTGACAAAGATGGATACTACTTATATGTCCAGTGTAGAGGCAGCTCGTAATCATATGCCGACAAGCAAGGCAAAGGGTGGTTAAATTTAAAAGGCCGATGTTGATTTTGAATTAAACTCAAATTATTTTGGAAATTATTGTCATTTTTTTTTATTATGATAATATATGATGATTCAATTACGTAGATAACAAAATATCGGCCAAATCGCGGCCGCGACCTCGGCGGCACGACTCCATCTGATAGTCCAAATATTCGATTACGCTGAGGCATAATTGAGGTTCTATGCCGTAAATGTGCCGATTCGTCTCATACTTTAGCTCTTGAATTGTTGCTAGATTATCGACGCATACCTTTTCTTTTAAACAACCCCAAAGAAAGAAGTCCAACGGTGTCAAATTACATAATCTTGGCGGCCAGTTTATATCGCCACCACGTGAGATAACACGGCCATTAAATTTGCCGCGAAAAAGAGCCATTGTTTCGTTAGCTGTTTGGCAAGTGGCACCGTAATGTTGAAACCACATTTAGTCCACAACCATATTTTTCAAATCGGGCCATAAAAAGTTCGCAATTCTGCTTTTTGACGAATCCACTGGGTTGAAAATGTGCCTCATCACTAAATCACGAAGTGCACGATATGCATTTTGATTCGAACGCCCATTTTCATAATAAACCTGAATAACTTTAACGCGTTGCTCGACTGTGTATCTTTCCATGGTTAAAATTGAGTTAGTCTGAAAATGAGAAATGCGTAATGAAATGAGGAAAAAACTTGACGTTTAGGTGTGGTTCAACATCCGCCATTAAAATTTAATTTAATTTAATTAATATATATTTTCGCGTACTTAAGTGTTCTCCTGCGTAGGCTTTTCGTAAATTAAAGATCAATCTTCACGAAAGTTTACAGTGAGATTTTTAGATACATAAATAAAACTATGACAAACCAAAATTTAGCATAATTCGTTTCGGTGTTACGAACACTCGTGAGTAGGCTTTATATGGGTCCTATGGTATATTTTGGATTGAACTTTACGTAATTTTGAGGTATAACTTCTGGTCATATATTAAAATCTTATATTAATATGTACAGAACACTATTATTTCTGTTAGCTTTTGTAATAAAATTATAAATTTTTTAGGGCGGTGGCTCTATAACTCGTATCCTACTGCTTAGATGTTACTGGATCACAACTCCAAACTGCTTACGATCACGCAGAGAAAAAATATGGTTGGGCATGGTTACGGCAACCACACTGTGTTTATTGTAACAATATATTGTTGTTGTACACAAATAATTGTTATTTTTATTAAATATTAGCAATATTATAGTTACTGTAAACATATAAATGTTTATCGCAATTATAAAATTGAGTGTTGTTAACCGAAAAATAATTATTTTTCTAACAACTAAATTAAGATAACTTTCAAAACATATTATATTACTCACAGCCATAACATGATATTTAATAGCCATAACATGATAACTTTATATACATTTATCATAATAAGTTTAAGATGCAATCAAAATATCGTTACTCTAATAATATTTTGGTATCGCCATTTGTAAAATAATTTTGTATCAGTTGTGTCGTGTTTTATATAAACATATCGAATTATTTGTTAGTGAGTGGCTAAATAATAAAAAAAAACAAGAAATTAAAAAAAAAAAAGAAAAGTATTAAAAAAGAAATAACAAAATAACCATTAAAATAAACAAGAAATTAAAAAAAATATTAAGGAAAAACATTAAAAAAGGGTTGCAGTGTCACAAAATAAAATATCTTTGCTAAAAAATTTTAAAATATTGGTGCAAAATATTAACCATTACTGGTAAGTTTTGTGTTATTTTAAGAGAAAAATAATGAAAACTCCATAAAATAATTTATAAATAATTGCGACCTACGACAAAAAGATTACAGTAACTATATTATGTTTTTTATTTTATCATAAGTATTTTTTTCCATTAAAAATATTATGTTTAAAGTTGTATCATATTATGATGTAAAAAATTTATGTATAACAGTTCATATCACTTTGCATCATAATATGATTACTTCTAAACTTATTATGATTGCCATGACAATAATATGATTACTTCTAAACTTATTATGATTGCCATGACAATAATATGATTACTTCTAAACGTATTATGATTGTCATGACAATAATATGATTACTTCTAAACTTATTATGATTGCCATAACAATAATATGATTACTTCTAAACTAATTATGATTGCCATGACAATAATATGATTACTTCTAAACTTATTATGATTGCCATGACAGTAATATGATAACATCTTAACTTATTATGGGTACCATGACAACAATATGATTACTTCTTATCTTATTATGATTACCATGACAGTAATATGATTACTTCTTAACTTATTATGATTACCATGACAGTAATATTATAACTTCTTAACGTTTTATGATTAACAGGATAACAATATGATTAAGGGAAAAATATTATGATGTTATATTACGAACATATTTGGTCATAATATGATTTAATAACAATCGTAATATGGTGACTACAATCATGAATCTTATCATAATATGTTGCTCTTAGAATATGTTTACCACAACCATGTTTTTTCTTTGCGTGATAACAAGATACAATTTGACACCAATGATGTTCCTTTCTTTTGAGTTTTTCGAAAGCGAGCTTGTTTTAAACAGACGAACATGGTGAAATTGACTTAACCCTTTCAGACCGTGATGCATCGATTCTGCGGGTGGGTTTCGGACTCAATATTTTCGCTTCTATTTGACCAATGTCAAATATACCGGCATACATCGATTGCGCTGATTGGTCGTAATGTTTGTTTTTCACATTATTCCGCATTTCGCTTTAACGTAACTTGAGTTATTACGAAATCCTTGCGTCAGTTTTGTCAAAGTGAGTCGCAGAAGTGAGTTTTGCTTTAAATTACAAAAGTGCAAATCGTAAACAAATATGGAAGTGGGCATGTTTTAACAAACACAAATTTATTGTTTCATACCAATTGCAAAAGAAAATGCAAATATTTAATTAGTTGCATAAATTGTGCGTGTCCTGAAAATCATAGAAAGATTATATCGTTCATGGTTAAATCTAAACATTGCTTTTATTTTAATACGATATAGAGATCATATATTCCAAAAATACGAAAATCATACATACATATGTATTTCCTGTCTCAAAAAATCTCTAAATATAAGACCGGTATTCTCAATCATATTGACTTTAAAAGCAAATTTTAATTTCTTTTACGGACCAACTTAAATAAGAGCGGCAAGCGTTTTTTAAATGCGCAAAGTTCAGTTTTTTATTAATCCAATAAACAGGAATAAAATTAAGATCTTTAATCTATATATATAAAAAGAAGTGAACACTTTGATGTCAACACTAACTACAGAAACGGGTCGACCAATTTTAATAGTTTTTGTTTAGTTTACAGGAAATCGGCCCAGGCGTTCCGGAGATATGGCATTTAGATTTTCCTATATATTCCCATACAAATATCAACAAAATGCCATCCATTTTGAACTCCTCGGAAACGGCTTGACCGATTTTTATAAAATTTTGTATGTGTATTTGTTAGATATGAGAATAGGTCATAAAGTATATTTAATATCGATGGATGGCGTAAAATAGGGAAAGAGGGGTAAAAGCTCCCCTTCCCTATATCTTCTTAACTATTCAACTGGTTTTTTTTAATTTTCCATGCAGGCAGGTACTGTTAAATCTGAAAGGAAATAGGGCGTGCAATGGGACAAGAGAGGTAAAAGCCTATATCTTCTGTCCTAATAAATCGATTTTCTTGAAATTTTGCTGGCAAATAGTGTAACATCTGGAACGAATTGTAGCTATAATTTTTATTACTTGGGCGTGAAATTTAGCAAGAGGGGTAAAAGCTCCCCTTTGCATGCAGGAAATAGGGCGTGAGATAGGGCAATACTGGTAAAAGCTCCCTTCCCTATATCCTCTTAACTTATCAACGGGTTTTCTTAAAAATTGGCATGCAGACACTGTAACATTTGAAAGGAAATTTGCAAAAGGATTTGAAATAAGGCAAGAGGAGTAACAGCTCTCCCTTCCTATATCTTCTTAACTAATCAACCGGTTGACTTAAAATTTGGCATGTAGACACTGTAACATCAAAAAACAGAACAGTGCACGAAATTTGACAGGAGGGGATAAAAGCTCCCCCTCCCTATATTTTCTTTTCTAGTCAACATATTTTCTTGAAGTTTTGCAGATAAATAGTGTAACTTCAGGAAAAAACTATAGCCTACAATTCGTCGCCCCGCAATTATACTGTCGTATATCACAAAACCATAAAAAAAAAGTTAAAAACGCAATATTGAAAATTTTTTCCAGCTCTATCGATCTGTGCTCTCGTAATGTTCCTACCCTCTTTGTAGATATAGCGAGACATTCTCTGTTGGCTTTGACGTACGCACCCCAAAAAACAATAGAATTATTCTTATTGTGCCGTATTCACCATTTTTTTGGATATACGGCAAAAACTAAAGCAAAAATACGGAATTTATAAACCCGACATTATTGTGACGTATGTGCTCTACATTGAATACGTTCAATTTAAATAACATATTATTTCTTCACGAAAATATTTGGAGGAGGGTTTAACATTATCCAAAATGTATAGTCTTTTTCAACAGAAACATCCTGAAAATACCACTTCACTAACATCTTTTTCATAAATATTTAACAACAATTTTAATTTGTCATTCTTCAAACCAAAAAAAGA
Organism: Pollenia labialis; assembly: GCA_949318255.1. Taxonomy (NCBI): domain Eukaryota; kingdom Metazoa; phylum Arthropoda; class Insecta; order Diptera; family Polleniidae; genus Pollenia; species Pollenia labialis. Next base: position 145,573,868 of record OX439141.1, read on the forward strand.
TCAATGTGATCGTTGTACAATGTTTAAAAATCAAGAAAAAGAAAAATTATTAAATGAAAATGATAAAATCCAATATGAATCACACAAAAATCAAAACAGATTATTAAAACTTGAACGAGACAAAGATAGAAATAACATTAATCGAAACATGCTCGTGATTTGTTATGTAAACATTATTTTGCCTTACGTAATACAACTGCAAATAATTTCGGCATAAATGGCATGTACGGCAGCATGGTTTTGTGCAAAAGTCCTTTAAAATAAGGATTCTGGTTCTAAACTAGTTTTTTTTTTAGGTCAAAATGAACTCAATAAATGACACTATGGGTGTGTAAAATATCGATAAAAGTTTTTCGAACCAATTTTTATTTATCTCGCTTCAAACTGAAAAGTTAATTTGCCAAAACTTGATTTTCGGGATGTACGTCTAAATGATTGCGGGGCGACGAATTTTTAAGCTAGGTAAGTTAGTCATTCATAAAAAAGTACGAAAATTGGGTGCCACATACACTAAGATTTAACTTAAAATTTAAAAACTTTCTGTAAAAGGAAAACCATTTGTTAAGTTGACATTAAATGCATATAAAAAAAATTTTACAAGCGGGAAGATATGAATGTTTCGAACACTACACGAAATATTCATATCTACCCGCAAAAAGTGAAAAAATAAAAATGTTGAGTTAATACCCTCTTTTTGATCAACAACAACAATTCACTCATCAGAAATTCTGTTCAGTGCTTAAAAATATGGTTGAAAAATTTATTTATCACCAGAATCCCAAGCGTATGCTATTATCTTTATATTTGCACAGAGTGGGCCAAAAGCCATCGTGAGGTTTGAAAATTTAATAACTTTTTCGATTATAAATTAAAAAAAAAAAAATATAAATGTTTTTAATCCAAATTTTGATATTTTAATTAGGTTTAAGTTCATCAAATTTAATTTTCATTAAATTATTTTTATGAAGAAAGGAATTTTACAACATGAAATTAATTAAAATTTATTGATAATTTTTCATTCTCGACTGACCTGAGGCTCGAACCCAGGGGTTTTACGGACAGGTTACCCTTACGTGTTTCGATTGCAACCACTCAATCTCTTCAGAGGGGTTTGCCGTTTAACACTTGTTTACTTTTTTTCCTGATTATAAAATACACGAAATGGAAATTTTTTTATACTTATTGCCGATTTCACCAATTTATTTATATGCATATTAACTAATGTTTAAAATTCGTTTTTCATGTCAAAAAAAAAAAAAATTAAATGATATGAAAAACTATATTAAAATATGGATTGATAATTAAATAGAATTGGTGAAATTGCCCATTAGTATAAAAAAAAATCTGAATGGAGGGTATATTCGATTCGGCACAAACTTATTTTCTTTTATTTTATTTTAAAAACAATTAACTTACTAAAATATTTTAATATGTAACATTTATTGAAGTAAATATTATTTTACATCAGAAGTTTGTTCAGCTCAGATTGAGCTGAAATATTTAAATTCACTTTTACCTATTTGGGCATACTTTATGAGCACATCATGACCAAATTCACAAAATAGTTTTAAGGAGGCTAATGCAAATGTAAGCGCAAGCCCCTGTTGAATATGCTACAATATTTATATGTTTTATGTATACAAACACATGACTAATATCACCACATAAACATATGCAAGTGGCTGTGTTTGGCTCAGTGTGGCAAAAACACTACAGGCACTCTGACCACAGGCATGGTTTTTGTTTTATAGCATGCTTTATTTCAAATCTCATTTTTATGCACATGGTCTTTTATTTGTATGAAAGTGTGTAAACATGAGTTTATTTTAAACAATATGCAACACAGGGTAAAGTGCTCTTGTTTTGACTGAGTATCACTTAATATAGGCTAAGGTTTTGAGTGTATGTGTTAACTCTGATATAGGTAACAGTAATTAAAGCATCACTAGCCTTTACTGTATCACACGATAGCAACTATGTACTACTACTACCACTCATCATTATTATAAATTGTAATTTTTACTTGTCTAACACGCACACGTATGTGTGTTAACAATGCAACTTGTCATATTGCAACACATCATTCAAGCATCAACATTATTTTCAGCAAATAAATATACTTACTGAAGCAAAAGTTATTCTAACCATTTCATCAACAAAAAAAAAAAATAATAAAAAAACACCAAAATGAAGGAGTTAAAAAGACAAGAAAATAAGGACGGTTAAGGATAAAAAAAATCAGTAAGGCAAGCAGATTTTTTTAAAGAATGGTGCTAGATTATAATATTTTTCTGTTAGTTAAAATTTTTCTTTTAAAAATGTTTATACTTATGTCGCCTTTGCCAGCCTCACATATACATTCAGGCTGTTTGTCTAAGGTTTAGTAATAGTGTTGGTGCATATGTAATTTTTGTGTAAAATTATGTTGTTTTTGTGTTTTATTTTCTTGGCCTTTGCTTAAGTTTTTTTGTTGACTTGTTCATTATGTAAAGTATATTGTAAGATCCTTTTTTAATATATGTATAATGATGTAAATTTATTAAGAATGTTACAGATGACCAACTTCTTACAGGGATTTAAGAAAAAAACAATACAAAAACCCCTTTCGTTGATTGTAGGGCTCTGGAGTCGTCAGGAAATAGTTCTTAATCCGACCCCATCCGCTAAAATTTTTTAAGTACGACTCCAGCTCCGGCTCCAACTCTACACTTGTTTCTCAGTGAATATGAGACTGGTCCTTATTTGACTTTAAACACTTTTTTTAATGCAGTGCCTTTTAATTGGTTATATATGGCTTTAATATGGTTATTAACATATGAGTAGGTGCGATGCAAAACTCGTTCGTTATTTCGATTATCCGAAATTTATGAAACTGCAAAAAAAACATTAAGCGCCCGCACGCAAAGAAAAAACATGGTTGAGGTAAACATATTCTAAGAGCACCATATTATGATAAGATTCATGATTGTAGTCACCATATTACGATTGTTATTAAATCATATTATGACCAAATATGTTCGTAATATTACATCATAATATTTTTCCCTTAATCATATTGTTATCCTGTTAATCATATAACGTTAAGAAGTTATAATATTATTGTCATGGTAATCATAATAAGTTAAGAAGTAATCATATTACTGTCATGATAATCATAATAAGCTTAGAAGTAATCATATTATTGTCATGGTAATCATAATAAGATAAGAAGTAATCATATCATTGTCATGGCAATCCTAATGAGTATAGAAGTAATCATATTATTGTCATGGCAATCATAATTAGCTCAGAAGTAATCATATTATTGTCATGGCAATCATAATAAGTTTAGAAGTAATCATATTGTTGTCATGATAATCATAATAAGTTTAGAAGTAATCATATTATTGTCATGGCAATCATAATAAGTATAGAAGCAATCATAATATGATGCAAAGTGATTATGTTATGGTTAAAAGTTATCATATTATGATTCAAAATGAAATTACAGTAATCATATTATAATTGTAGGTTATCCTAATGTCGTTGTTGCGATTAACTATATTATGATTTTAAAGTTATTATAATATGACCGCATTACACAGTGGTACCGTTTAAAAAACTGTTATACACAAATATTTTACATCATAATATGATACAACTTTAAACATAATATTTTTATTGAAAAAAAATACTTATGATAAAATAAAAAATATAGTTACTGTAATCTTTTTGTCGTAGGTCGCAATTATTTATAAATTATTTTATGGAGTTTTCATTATTTTTCTCTTAAAATAACACAAAACTTACCAGTAATGGTCAATATTTTGCACCAATATTCCACACATTTTTCCACCACTTTAAGATTATTAAAATTTTTAAGCAAAGATATTTTATTTTGTGACACTACAACCGATTTTTAATGTTTATTTTATTTTTTTTAATTTCTTGTTTATTTTAATGGTTATTTTGTTATTTCTTTTTTAATATTTTTCTTTATTTTTTTTTAATTTCTTGTTTATTTTAATGGTTATTTTTTTATTATTTAGCCACTCACTAACAAATAATTCGATATGTTTATGTAAAACACGACACAACTGATACAAAATTATTTTACAAATGGCGATACCAAAATATTATTAGAGTAACGATATTTTGATTGCATCTTAAACATAATATGATAAATGTATAGAAAGTTATCATGTTATGGCTATCAAATATCATTATATGGTTGTGAGTAATATAATATGTTTTGAAAGTTATCATAATTTAGTTGTTAGACAAATAATTATTTTTCGGTCAACAATACTCAAATTTATAATTGCGATAAACATCAATATGTTTACAGTAACTATAATATTGCTGATATTTAATAAAAATAACAATTATTTGTGTACAACAATAATATATTGTTACAATAAGCACAGTGTGCTTGCCGTAACCATGCCCAACCATATTTTTTCTCTGCGTGCGATTAAATGGACAAAATTACTTGAACTATTTTGATTCTGAAGTGTTATACCATTCTTAATTTAAAACTCAATAGTTAAAAAATTAAAACCAACTGAAATATAGAAAAAACTCGATTTAAAGACCGTTCATCAATTTCGAACTTTAACGTTCGCATAGAAAACTACATTTAAAACAAGAATCAAGAATACAAATTGGGAATTAAGCACGCCAAACAAAAGCTTGTAAATTAAAATTTTGTATTCCCAAAAATTACTTTGATAACAAAACCAAATTTTAGAATTTTGTTTTAAATTTAATTTTCTATGCGAACGTTGACGTTCGAAATCGTTAAAGAGGCAGTTAATTGTGGAACGAAAGAGTTTTGCTACATATTTTCGAAAGAAACGAGTTTTGCTACAAACCGTATTGGATCGAACTAGTTTTGCAACACTCTAAAGCCCAACAGGAAAATTAATCAGTGAACATTAGTGTATTTTTAAAGTTATATAAATTTATATTTAGCTTTTATTTGACCTTGTTTAATTGAATAACTGTTTTATTTTTTAATTCAAGCTCTAGGTCTTTTTATTAAATTATTTATTTATTATCACGATATTTCGCTAACCTTTGGTTATTAAAATTATAAAAACAGTGCTAAATAATTTAACAATAGTTCTGTTAGGGAGGGATAAACTACACCAATTCACATCTTTTTCAAAATACGTTTTTTATTTTATTGGAATTAGAATTTTTCGAGATATAAAAGTGGAAAACAACACCAAGGAAACTTGCTTGTACGTAGGTTAGGTTAGGTTAGGTTAAGAAGGGTTATGTGCCCAATGGCACATTTTCGCTCGGAGACCAAATCGGTCCATTATGAATTCCTTCAATGATAGCAAGTGAAAAGTTAAGAAAAGAAGTATGAGGTGGATAGAATTAAGAAAGTTATAAGAAAGTTAACAATTTTGAAAGTTAGAAAGTTAGTAGGTACCACGTAGAACTATACCCTCTCTACAGTCCCCCCAACAGAAACAACCGCAATATTTTTTGACAAACCCCAGTAAATCAGCCGGACTACATCCAGCGATGCACCTCAGTTCGTCGTGAAATCTATCTCCTAGCCACTTCTGTCTGAGATCCTGCATTCTAGGACAATGGCACAATACATGCTCGATTGTCTCCAGCTCCTCAGAATCATCGCACAACCTGCAGAAGTCCGGTATGGTGTTGTCCCATTTGCCCGTAAAATTCCTTACAGGACAATGACCCGTTAAGAACCCTATAAGCGTTCTACGACCACCCCTGTCCATTCCTAGTAGAACCCTGGTTGCCCCCGCGTCTAATCAGGGCCATAGTGCCCTACACACCCTGCAATCCGTTCTGTTCAACCAGGATCGGTTAACGTCCTCACGGGATTTCTCCCGTATCACCCCATATTAGTAACATATGGGAGGCTTTACCCCTCTGTTCCTTACCACTAAGTTCAGATTCAAGCCACCTCATTTCCATCAAGCATGCAGTGTCCAGGTACCCAACACAGCCTTACATTGAATAACTCCATGAGTTCCCTAAGAGCATTCCTAGACCGAGCGACCAGGCACGATCGCACCGTATAATTTGTCAATGCCCTAAGCGCCGCCTGACTATCGACGTAAATTGTCACCACAGATCCACCCACAATGTGATCTAGTATCACCTCCGTCGCTCTCCAGATCGCTAGGATCTCAGCCTGGAAGACACTGCACTCATCAGGGAGTCAGAATGACTTTTTCACTTCTGTGTCCGCGATATTAACATCGGCGCCAGTGCCGGTTTCCATTTTGGATCAATCCGTAAATACTGCTCACCCCTCAAACAGTCTATTGGATCTACTCCAAATTTCCCTATCAGGGAACTCCACAGGTGGTGTTACACCGAACTATGATCCAAAATTCCCTCGAGAATAATACCCGGATCAAGCAGAACCACCTCGCACAAAATTCTAGTGTGATCATCCCGCCGAGGTTTAACTAAGGCAGACTCGTAAAGTCTAAGTAAGTTCCTAGCAGCCACACTATGCTTGGACGTAAAGAGCATCAAATCTGTTTAGTGTGGTTTACCACTGAATTTGTAGACAATTTTTATTAAAACATGCAGATGCGTCTTCAGGTGTTACTTGAATAATTTGTATAACACATTTCGAAGAGAAAAGTAAGATACAAGATAAATTGTTGTATGCCTTGTATTATTCTAATACAAAATTATTTTAGAAGTTGCGGTAAGAAAATATTATTAGAGTAAAGATATCAAGGACAACGAAATCCATGCAGAAACATTTCAATTCAACCTCCAGAAATCCAGACTGCTATACACAAACTGAAAACCCATAAAAGTGCCGGATCGGATTACATAGCAGCGTAACTGATTAAACCAATTTTCAAGTAGATTTGGTTGGACAGTAAAATTCCAGATGATTTGAAGGTCGGTGTAATAATAACAATTCCGAAAAAGGGGGACTTAAATAATTGTAGAAACTGGAGGGGCATCGCGCTTCTTAACAAAGTAATAAAACTTCTAGCCTTTATAATCCTTGATCGCGTATCTTTCACCATTGATGCAAGCCTACGTCAAGAACAAAATGGCTTCAGACCATATAAACAACCTACGTGTAATTATAGAGCAGTCCGTAGAAAAAGGAGTTCCGCAGAAAATAATAAATTTAATTCGCGAACTGTAAGCTAATGCAGAGTGCATTGTTCGATTCAAAGGAAAAAATAGTGAAACATTCTCCATATACAAAGAATTGTAAGACAGCATCCTCGCTAAAACAAATGCCGAAGTCCCCGATGGCATACAATGGCGTCTTCGCCAAAGACTCAACGATCTTGACTATGCCGACGACATATGTTTTCTATCACATTCACTTACTGGAACGAGAACTAAATTGAAAAAGCTAATTGAAAATGCTGGTAAGGTTGATTTACGTGTTAATGTTAAAAAAACAAAGCTTATGCGTATTGAGACCAAGAATCAAACAGCTCTAAATGTAGCAATAAATGGCACACGAACCATAATAGAAGACGCAGACAAATTTTGTTATCTTGGGAGCGTAGTAACAAAATATGATGGAGCGGATGATGACGTTATGTCACGAATAAACAAAGCTCGGCATGCATACTACAAACTAAAGAAAGTTAGGTCAACCCACAACATATCCCAGCGAACAAAACATAGAATTTTCAACACCAGTGTTAAATCGGTTAAATGTCTGCGGCGCATATGTCGAATATTTTGATCCTACACCACCTCTAATGAGGAGCTACTAAGAACTACAAATAACGAAAAAATAACTACTAAAATAAAACGTCAGAAGTGGCGATGGATAGGTCACACGTTACGACATTGCAAAAATGGCATTTGAATGGAACCCCCAAGGGTCGAGACGCCTAGGAAGACCCAACAGTACATGGACGAGATCTACTCATGCTGAATATAGATCCAGAGAAACGTGGCAGGGGATCAAACTCACTCAACTCAACTTTCGCAAGACAGACCACGATGGACTGATTTTGTTTCCGCTCTACGCTCCGACAAGGAGTTATAAATTTTTTTTACATTATAGTGGTTTTTGAATTGTGGCATATCGATGGCTTAATATCAAAAAGGCGTAACTAATTTTTTTCTTAAATAACTTTTTCTGTTTATTGTGGTAGACAAATGCCAAACGCATCGTGCATTAAAATTTCTGAAGGCTTTATTATAAAAATTGTTGCATCTTTTTATTAAAAATGGAATAAAACTTTTTTGTATCTTAAATTTAATGATCCAATTAAGATTTGTTCTTTCCCTTTAAAGAAACACAAAATCGAGTTAAGCCTTTTTTATATTAAGCCATCGATATACTGTAAATATTCAATATTTATTTAAGGAATAAAAAAAAAAGATATTTTGATTGCATCTTAAACTTATTATGATAAATGTGTGGAAAGTTATTATGTTATGGCTATTAAATATCATGAAATAGTTGCGAGTAATATAATATGTTTTAAAAGTTATCATTATTTAGTTGTTAGAAAAATCATTATTTTTCCGTCAACAATACTCAAATTTATAATTGCGTTAAACATTAATATGTTTACAGTAACTATAATATTGCTGATATTAAATAAAAATTACAATTATTTGTGTACGACAACAATATATTGTTGCAATGAACATAATGTAGTTGACGACACCATGCCCAACCATATTTTTTCTCTGCGTGATTAAATATTGAAACCAGTGCCTAACTACGGTGGTCTCATTTCTCTTTTGAAACATTAAATTGTTGCTGTTTTTCTTTGTAAAAATTAAAAAACAAAAAAGTTAATATTTTTGTCGTTCTTTAAAGCCCAGTTAATATTGTGCTCTGTACATATTTATCAGTTGGTTTTTAGTTACTAAAAATTTCATACCCACAGACACAAACATTTGAGTTTTACATTATATTTTTGTGCAAATACATATTTATGTACTCAAGTACAAGTACATATTTATATACATGTATGTATGTATGTATATGATTTTTTAATGGCACGAAACTTTGTCTTAACGTCAAAAAGTTTCCATAGCATTATGGGAAAAAATTATACAAAATAAATAAATTTTTTCTGGCTGTTTGCTTAACTTTTATATTATTTTTATATTCTGCGCAGTACATGTAACACTTATCATGAAGAAAGTAAAGACTCTGATCTCCTCCCGTATGGACCGGAGGACGAAAAAGTTAATATGTAAATTTTTTTATTTATTATATGGCCAAGCTGAGTGAGTGTTTTAACATTGATATGCAAATTTAAAATATGTGTTATATATTTCTCATATTTACTCCTTTTTACAGTTTTTATTAATTTACATTCATTAAATATGATTTTCATATCAAACATTCCATTGGAATTACAATCCATTTACAAAAATGTTGCAAATAATTTTATTTGAATGTGTCTGTGAATTTTTAAGCATTTGATATCAACGTTACGGCACAACGACAGAGTTGCAAACTGGCCTTATGGATTATTGAATTTTATATAATTTACAGAATACTTTTTTGTTCGTTTTATTTATGCAGAAAATATCAGGGCTGTGGAGTCGTCAAGAAATAGTACTAACTCCATTCACTGACATTTTTTAAGTACGACTCCGACTCCAACTCCTACTCTTACCTTGATTCTCAGTGTATATGAGTCTGGTTATTTGACTTTAAACTTTTTCTAATGCAGTATATTTTAAATGGATTAGCAAGAAAATGATTCTATAAAAACTTCAAATCGGTATTTTAATTCTAACACGTGCCGCGTTGAGCTTTAATATAGTTATTTACATACGAGTAGGTGAGAGCAAAACTCGTTCGTTATACTTTATTCGAATTTTGGGAAAATGCAAAAAACATATAGCGTCCGATTAAATGAATCAAGTTGATTAAACTATTTTAATTCTGAATTGTTATTGCATTCTTGATTAATAACTCAACAGTTGAAATACATATTTAAACCAACTGAAATATAGGAAAAAAAAATAAAAATTTAATTTTGGAACGAACGAGTTTTGCTACGAATTTTTGCAAGAAAGTGTTTTGCTGCAATCAATATGAGATCGAAATAGTTTTGGAACACACGGTAGCCCACCAGGAAATTTAATCATTTAGCTTTAGTATATTTTAAAAGTTATAATAATTTATTAAAATTACGCATACAGTGCTAAGAAATGTAACTAGAGTACGTTTTTTATACTATTTGAATCAGAATTGTTCCACTATCGGTGAGTGGATTCCTATAAGTTCTATCTAATGGAGTTTTAGAGATAGAAAACTTGAAAACAACACTAAATCCAACTTGCTTAGATGTAAAGGGCATCAAGTCTATTTAATATGGGTTACCACTGAATTTGTAGACAATTTTTATTAAAACATGCCTATCGATGGCTTAATATAAAAAAGGCGTAACTCGATTTTGTGTTTCTTTAAAGGGAAAGAACAAATCTTAATTGGATTGTTAAATTTAAGATACAAAAAAGTTTTATTCCATTTTTAATAAAAAGATGCAACAATTTTTATTATAAAGCCTTCTGAAATTTTAAAGCACGATTCGTTTGGCATTTGTCTACCACAATAAACAGAAAAAGTTATTTAAGAAAAAAATTGGTTAAGCCTTTTTTATATTAAGCCATCGATATGCGCCTTCTGTTGTTACTTGAATAATTTGTATAACACACACGAAAAAAAAAATTGGGTAAAAAAATTGTTGTAAGCCTTGTATAATTTTTGGGAAATAGCAGACCTTTCGTTATTGGACTTGGTGCTGTTTGTAAAGAACACCAAGTCTAATTTAATAAATAAAGGAATGATCGAACAAAGGCAGATTTTTAATACAGAAATAAAACATTTGTGTTTTTCAACATGTTTTTGCGGTCTGCCGTAAAGTTTGCAAAATGTGGCTTGGTGTAGCTTATCTCCCACCTGCAGACTTGAAAATATGAATTTTTAAACAAATAAATTGATATATTTTTCTTCAGTGTACTCGTCATAGTTTTTTCCATCCCATAATCAATTTAATTATTGTCCAAGACGAAAACATAAAATTGCAAGCCTTTATTTTCTCTCCAATTTTCCCCAAACTGAGTAGATAAAATATAAATAAATCATTTTCAAGGTTAACCCCCACATTGTAGAAGTATATCTGGAAACATGGCATGCAATTTTCCGAGTTCATTTTCCTTTTTTTCTATTTGCATTCGCTTAGTTTAGGTTAGGTTAGGAAGACACATGTGGTCCATTGTGAATCCTTTCGGTATAGAGGAAGAATAAAGGGAAAAAATAAGGATGAAAGGAGTAGACAGACAGAGTTCGAATTCGCTTTGAAGGTTGGAATTTAAAATGTAGGTCACTTATTGCTTTCTCCACAGGAGCTACAGCAGATTTCCAGTCATAAAAATATTTTTCAATATATGATTTATGCAAGCAAACTTGTTTACAAATTCGCATTTTTAATTCCATAATTCGACTCTATTTCTTCAACAATACCTTGGCGCACTTCACACAGAAAAGTTTAAACAGTGATCCAACGAGTTTTGTTTCAGAAAATGCAAAGGTTTGTGAGTAGATCGAACCAGTTTTGTTACCAACTACACTCATAAAAAGATAGAAATGGACATGATTCGGTTCAATCTATATATTTTTTCTCATAACGTGCAAAAAGATTTGTCAAAATCATTTGTCATCTCCATTTTTGTACGTAGAGTGGTCATTATTTCCTGACTTTAAACTTTTTTAAGCAGAATCTCTTTAAATTTCTTTTATTTTGAAAAATGTTAGAAAAGTTTTTATGCTGAACAATTTTGGAGTCGAAGTTTTTGTGGGTACTACGACTCCGACTCCGGTACAAAAACCTCAACTCCGACTCCACAGCCCTGGAAAATATGATATAAAAAAATATGATAATGGGTAATAATTTGTTAAGTAAATTAGAAAACAGAGAGAGAACTTTAATCAATGTCATATGAGGATTAAAATATTCTCTATAAGAGTTATTGATTTTACAATTACATATTGAAGAAACCTTAAATTGAAAAAAAACAAGAAAGAGTGCTACTCGGCTGTGGCGAATCTTTGATACCCTCCACCTAGATTTTGTATACTTTTCGAAGTGCGATTCACTATGCTTTTTAAACCACAACTGTTTCGTTTCAAAATGTTAACCACAAAATTAACCATTTTGCTATTCACTAACACTTTTAACGATATCCGCTGGTGTTTAAAGCCTGATGTTTCAGTCAGCTGTATTCTTAACAAAACAAATTGTGGATTATTAACACCTGCATTTTTGGTGTGTTTTAATCCGCTTAGAAAAGTGTTTATTAATCGTTGCACCTATAAAGTCGATGATTAATATGGCTTTGAGGTATTTAGCCTACATTTTATCCTTTCTTGTCACACACCAATTTTCCGTGGAGCTTCCTATTTATTTATGTATCCTAAAGCCAACAATTTGACTCAAAATTTAATTAATAAAATAAAATAATTAATAAAATAATAATAATTAGTAATGTCTTACGCACTTTTCACCGTACTATTTGAAATCTATAAATTAAAAGGTTTTTGTTTTGTTTTTTATTCATCTTTGTTATTTTATCCTATTTTGTTGTTTTGCTTGGCAGATTTGCCACGATATATCAACTTGAATAGAGAGAAGTATCCCTAAAGGAAAGCGAACTGACACCAAAGTAGTCCCGTGATAGGTATTTGGCGGTAGAGACCGGTTCTAGTTCTAACACTTTATATGAATTAGACCCACCACTTTTACATGGGGTTGTCAATGACATGATTTGACCAGTCACACACCTATTCTCAATGAACGATTTTAGTGTAAGTTACTACAATGTAGTATTATTTCGATACAATGTGGTTTTTTTCAACAAAACAAGTTCTAGAACTAATTTTAAGAACCAAATTTAAGAAAGTCCCAAAAATGTGTCATACCACTAGTGAAGACTGTACTGTAATTCATTACTTTTTCTATCATTTTGTTCTTCATACACCAGTTAAATGAGTGGTTCTCCCATCACTGGCCTGTTGGGTCAATTGACACAAATTTCCCGCAGTGTTGCAATAAAGTAAGCCAGATCGCTCCATAAATGACTGAGATTTAAGCAGAAACTACGATTGCCTTAAATTTTGTCATAAAACCCATTGTTGTTTTCTTTTAATTTTTTGCTTTTTACACATAACAAAGGGAAAGGAGAGGAGGCACTGCAGCACTCACCCAATCAGAAGAGCTCTAAATACCGATTTAAACGGTAACCGTGATCGGTGGAATTTTGGCGTAAACTTAGAACTTTAAATAATAACACGGTGCTACAGTGTGAAAAAACTTGGAAAACGACCTAGCGTGGGTTATTGGTCTTGTTGAGTACATAAAAAATTGTGTCAAAAAATTTCAGAAACACCCTCAAATTCAGAAGTTATTTTAAAAAAACCGTTTTCAGTGATGTTCGTCAACTTATCGACCTGTAACTCAGTCAGTTCTTGTCCGATTTTAATTTGTTTAACGGATTTGGAAAGAAAACTGATTACGCTTTAAAATAACGTGCATTTTTTTATACATTTGTAAATTATAAGTATTGTTTTTGTTAAGAATATCTACAAAAATATCGAAAATTATAAACTTTTTTGATTTTAGTAGCTTTTCATTGCTTATTTTTATATGAAAGCTTATAAAAATTTATATTAGCGTATGAAGAAAATTTAGTTCTTAACAAAACATGGTTTTAATTTTTCAAATCGGATAAAAATTGTATAAGTTATTCAACTTTTCATTAACACCTATTTTTAGTATTTTTTCCCTCCGCGCAAAAAATATGAATAAAAACAAGTTAGAGCTGTGCCGAATTTTTAATACCCTCCACCGACTGTTCGAATATTTCAGGAGGGATATCTATATGATGTCTATTTATTATTAATTTATCTTTTTAAAAACAGACATCAGCATTAAAATTGGTTGGTTTGAGGTTTAGATCTATATTAAATTATTTAGCAATTTAAACTAGCTTTAGTAACAGTTTCAATTCAAATTTTGTTATGATAGCATTATTTTTTATCGGTTTTAGGCGTTCTAAACTATTTTTCGGGAGAAGTGTTTATATGGGGCCTAGGGTAAATTATGGACGGATCTTCACGAAATTTTACAGCGTGATTTCCAGTCGAATAAAACAAATTTTTGCAAAATCTTATCTCATTCCGTGCCTTGTTCCACCATTTATGTTATTTTTTATAACAAAGTTATAACTTTTTTTTAGGTGATGGTTCCACATTTTGATTCATAGCTCTGGTCCTACTGCACCGATTTTGCTGAATTTAAATCGCAAACTGCTTAGGATAACTGCAAGCAATTTGGCACCAAGTTTGTTCAATTCTTTTGAGTTGTTCGAAAGTGAGCGTGTTTTCAACAGACGGACAGACAGACATATGTTTGCGGGTTATTCGCTGACAAAAAACATCGCTTTGATCTGAAGAAAAATAATGCCTTGGTAAATGCCTTCAATACAGTTTTTAACTGTTCATACTGTTCTAGCAAATGTTATGAAGCCGAAAGTATTTGTACAAGCTGTTCCAGTATGCTTAAGAAAACTAAGTCCGAAAAGTTTATAAGCCAGCCATTACCGTTAACTTTCCCAATGATTTGGCATCATCAAATATTCCATAAACCACAAGACTGTTATTTTTGCCAAACAAACATCACTGGTTATCAATATAAAAATCGTTATAGCATTAGGCATGCTAATGTGTTAACTGTTACTAAGCCAGTATTAAGTGCAATTAAATGTAATGAAACCTAACATTAACAAAGTGATGATGAATCTGGAATATTTACCAAAATCGGCTGAGCCACATTTTGAGACAAATGCATATTTTTGCGATCTTGTGCGTGATTTAAAACTTTAGTAACTTTTGTAAATATAAGCCGATTTTAACAAATGATATCTCGTTTTTTTCGACACAAAATTATCTTTAAAATACAGTGCAAACAAAGATAGGTTTTCATAGAAAAAAATTAAAATAACTCTTGTTGAATTTGAAAAATTATGAAAAAAAATAAAAAAAATTAGAAACTTTTGATAAACACTCACCTAATTTCCTGGAATATATTTTTTATGAATACATTTCATAAAAGCTTACTTCTTTGCCTTTTCAAAACTGTTTAAAATCGATCAAAAAATGTATGAGTTGGAGGTACTAAAGTGCTACGACCTACCCTAAAACAGTTTTTTGAAAATAACTCAAAATTTTGAGGGTGTTTCAAAATTTTTGAAAACGGTTTTTGTATGTCCTCACCTAGGCCTACAACCCCCACTAGGTCGGGTTTCAAGTTCTGACAAAAAGTGTTTTTTTGTAGCAGTGTGTAATTATTGTTAGTTGATATTAAATACATATATGAAGATTTAATAAATATATGCGACTAAGAGTAGATTCTGGTACTTAAATGGGCGTAAATTAAGATGAAATACGTTTTTCTCAAAACTTCATTTTCACACACTAGGTCACTACTCTCGGAGAAGGTCACATATTATGAAAAAATAGAGAAATGTAATTGTCATATAATGTTTGATAATGTGCGTTAAGTTGTATTGTAACAGGTATTAAATAAATAAAAATTGATTTCAATTAAAAGATTTGTGATATTAATTAAAAATTTAATTAAATTTGCACCAGTAAACAAATTAATAGTACCAATTAAACGTTTAATTCAATTAATTAAACGTTTAACTGATTAAATTTTTAATTAAAACTTTATTTTTGATTAATACTTTAATTAGTGAAAAATGTTTAAAAGTTTTTTCTGTGTAGTTATCATCCTATCTTGGGTCCCGCTTGTAATGAGTGGTATAAAACAAACAAAATTACTTACAATGTTTCGTTGAATCAAAACCTAAAGCTATGGCTACACTTGGCAAATATTTGATGAAATACAAGACCAGCATTTATATCAAAATATAGCAAAAAAAATTCACAATAATTTGTCTCCACACTTCACCAAAGAAATTCGTAATATATTTTTATTTAACAACCAATTAAAACCATACAATTTCTAAAAAAAATTAAATTATTTACGAACACTTGTTTATTTTGCATACCAATTTCCTGCCATTGTTTATTTATTTCAAATAGTTTTAACTTTAATTTGATAAATCAAAATAAAATTAAATCAAAATTTCCTTTTTCTACGAAATCCGTACTACGAAAAAAAAAGAAAGAGTTAGAGAGGGAGTGAAAAAAAGAAAGCCAAACATACCTTGTTTGTATGTAGTGTTTTTCATACGGGATTTCACGGGACAAAAATCCCGGGATACCGCAAATTCTTCAGAAAATTTTTTTTGGGAAATTTGTGCGGAAATTCCCGGGATTTTTTAAATTTAATTCTGGCACCTTTACTGCTGATATAATTGTAAATAAGTTGTGTCATGAATATATCTTAGCCGTTAGGCAAAAAGATCTTAAGTCAAAAAACGCATATTGAGTTTTTGATTGGATTTAATTCAATTTTTTCTCTCTTTTGTTTGCCTTAAATCAGACTAGACTAAGCCCAACTGCTTATAATCTATATCATCTGCTCATAGGAAAAAAGTCTATGAAATACACCAACTAAATACTTTTCAATTTAACATAACGAAAAACTTCAGTCTCTGACTTAACCCTCAAACAGCTGACAGTTTACAAATGTAAACTTTTCGACTTTGGAACGTTTTTTTTTTTATTAAGAATTGTCCGAATTTCTTAAAACTCCATAAGAGAACTACAAATTCACTTCTTAATCGAATACAAGATTATAGAAGTGGTGAAACCTTTTTCTGTTCCTCATTTTACCAGTTTTTCAAAACTACCTGCTGAACGACTGACTGGTTTACATTTGTAAACCAGTATAATATGATACATAAAAAATTAAATAGTAAGAGCACAGTGTTTTTTTTAAGAAAATTCAAGTTTTATTCAAAATTAAATTAGAAAGAAATAAAAATTATGCATAAGTAGAGAAACAATAGAAATAATTATTGACAATCCGGGCACTTTGTAATCGTGGCACAGTGCGTATCACATACCTTCTTACCGCAAAGAGAGCAACACTTTCGGGTGACGCGTTGCCTTTTCTCCATTGCGCAGAAGACGCACTTTCCTTTGATGCCCGATGTTCCTGGATTCGCTTGTAATTGTGACTGTGGCTGATCCGGTGGAAGGCTCCTAATGTGCAGCATGTCCAGCATCGCATTTCGAACATGAGGCCTACGATTGACGTGGCTAATCTGTGCTCGACGTCTGATGTTTGGAGTGGCCATATCATTCGCCAATGCAATAAGGAAGCTACGACGAGAATTGCTGGTCCCATGCGTTTCAGAATACAGCACGTATGCAGCTAGTCCCGACAAATCGACCATGTTGAAAAACATAGCTAATGGCCACCGACGCGATTTCCGCTTGCACGTGTAATTGCCAAGCATTTGGTCCATAGTATCCACGCCAGCTTTCGTACGATTATATTCCATTATTATTTCTGGTTTGCCAGTTTCTGCATCAATGGCGTTGTTGGAATGCATCGAGGATAAAACATAGACATTTTTTTTTGGCTTTGGGCAGTAAGCGACCAATGTGACGTCTTGGCGAAAGGCAAACACAGATTCGCCCACTTTTCTCTCACGTGTCCAATGCATTTCCTCTGGAATACATCGCTTGTTCTTGCGCATCGTCCCAACGACACTCAACTTTTTGTCAACCAATTGATGAGTCAAATCCAATCCGGTGAAAAAGTTATCCATAGTGATGTTTCGACCAGAGCCCCAATATGGTTTGACGAGTTCTTGCACTACATTAGCGCCAATATTAGTGGCCATCGGTTGACCAGGCTGGCGGCCATAATATATGTCACCTCTCAGTGGATAATGAGTGGCAGCATCGGCGGCCCACCAAACTTTGATGCCATATTTTGCAGGCTTTGATGGAATGTACTGCTTGAAAGGACAGCGGCCTCTAAACGGAAACAACTGCTCGTCTATTGTAATGCAGGCATGCGGCTTATAGTTAGCTTTCAAGGATGCATTGAGCAACATCCACAATTCGGAAATGGGAGCACCTTTATCTGTAGCTTGTCGTTCAGCTCGTGTATTAGCATCATCGAATCGAATGGTCCTCAAAATTGCTTTGAAGCGATCCCGGCTCATCGATGCGCGATAAATTGGTGCTGCTTGTGGTGCCCAAAGCTCTTCTAGTATTTGATCGTGTGACTTATAGACGCCAGCCGTTATCAACAAGGCCAAGAAGGCATCAAACTCAACAACATCAACTTCTACCCACTTGCGAACTGGTTTATTTGGATTCTTTGCACTCCAGGTCTCTGCTATTGTATGTCCCTTTTTATTCGTATGCCGCAGGATAATATTTTTCATGACATCATTAAAAATAAGGCGCATTGTGTCACAACGAGTTTGCATATTTCTATTGGTTGGGCCACCTAACAAATTAAATGAAAAACAAATTAGAATGGATAATAGAAAAATGTAAGCCAAAGATATTGAATTCTCGAATACTGACCATTTTCTCGAACAATATTGTGCAATCGTGTTCGAGTAATGGGAAGCGGATTTTTAGACCATGTAGTGCCATCCTTCGAGGTATACGTCATGTCTGGCCCAAGAAGACTTATGGTAGCATTCCAATCAGGTTCCTCTTCAACCTGATCAATCATATCTGCAGCACCATTCTCCCCATCATTCATCTCATCGTCATCGTCATCGTCGTCGTCGTTGTCGCTTTCATGAAGGTCAAGTACGTCTTCCAATTCTTCGTCCGACGCTGCTCCATTTGGAACCCAATCGATATCTTCAATGTCATCATTGCAATCGCTGCCACCATCGCTCTCGCTTGCTAAAAGTTCCTCTAATTCCGTTTCAGTCAATCTAAATAAAAATTAAAATGCACTTCACATATAAAGAACACGATATATAGACACGATACACACCTGGTTACATCGATCTTGCCATACCGGTTATACCGAATTGAGCTACCGCCGCAAGATAATACTTCATTACTGTACAAATGAATAGACAAAAACATAAATAACAAAGCGTAAACACAAAAACATCGAAAACAAACCTGCGTTGTTTAACATTGCTGGGCCCAGCCTCAGGCTCAAAAACTGGTGGCTCCACAACATTCCGTGCACGTTTTGACATTTTTCTTATTATTTTTCTTGTTTTCACTTTAAG
Organism: Pollenia labialis; assembly: GCA_949318255.1. Lineage (NCBI taxonomy): Eukaryota > Metazoa > Arthropoda > Insecta > Diptera > Polleniidae > Pollenia > Pollenia labialis. Next base: position 145,593,062 of record OX439141.1, read on the forward strand.
AACGATACACGTGTTTTCTCTGAGCTTTAAAACATAACTGTTACATTATTTAATTGCATCTTTCCTCGCATATTCGTACATAACATATGGGTTTACAAATGTAAACCAGTCCGCCGAAATAGGTAAAATAAACAGTCAGCTTTTTGAGGGTTAAGACAGTTTTGGCAAACACCAAATATATGTAAACTCATATCCGATAAGTAAGGCAATGTTTAATGTTTAATGCTCTGAAATTTCGAAAGATTAGTAAAAATGTATAGAATTATTAATTTGTTTAAAAACCCAGATTTATTTTACAAAAAAATAAAAAATGTTGTTCTCACTTGTTTCATAAAATCTAATGATTTTATATGCAGAGCAGCTTCGTAAAAGATTTTACGGATTATAATCTGTAAGAGATGATGACCAAAGTTATTTATTAAGAAAACGCTTATTCGATTCTAAGAAAATCATTTTTTTTAAAGAAGTTTTGAAGGAAGTGCTAAGAAAATTGAAAGTGTCTAGTGATTTAATAATGTTCCTTTGACCATAAAGGCAAATATCCGGCTTTTGTAAATTTACTCCGAATTTAATACAATCATAAGTTCTTTGCGGTCATTTAACTACTTTATGTTTTTATTCCAAAACACTCCTAATGTCACATATCGGAAGCTTTTTATATTTCAAATGCACATTGAAAAAAGATGACCAAAAAGTAATTTTGCTATAACTTCCTCAAAAATCCTACAAAATAAATAAAATTGTACCCATGTGTACTTTTGAACATGCAGAACTTAACGTACCATTAAGATTTTTTTCCTTTTTGCCACAGAAATAAAAAAATTGAATGCAATTATAAACTTATTAAATTGATCTCAGAAAATGTTATTTGCAGGGCTGTGGAGTCGGAAGTCGCAGTTGAAGAGTCGGAGTTGATGTTTTTGTGCCTTTGTTGATGGTTTATGAATACTGCTCTTATGTGCTGTTTCCAAATGACAGGCGATGGACTGAGTGCTTTTCATATACAGGGGTGTGCTGGAAATCGCAGACGTAAAACGCAAGAATTTTAAAAGTCGTTTTTTAATAAGATTTTTGTAATAAAAGAATTTTATGACAAATATTTAACAAATACTTTCCTATTAAACAGGATTTTAAACCAAAAATTATAAGAATTAGGTTTAAAGTTTATTAAAACAACTCCAGCACACCCCTGATAAATTTTGCTACATAATCAATCGCCTGTCATTTGGAAACAGCACATTAATGTTTGCGTACGGTAATTGCTTCTCAAAAACTCTAATTTTTAGAAGGCCGTACGGTAATGAAAAAATAAAAGTTAACATAACTGAGTCTCATATACATTTAGCATCAAGATTATAGTAGGAGTAGGCGTCGGAGTAGGAGTCGGAGTCGCACTTAAAAAATTTCAGCATTTGGAGTCGGAGTCGGAGTTAGTACTTTTTTCGGACGACTCCACAGCCCTGGTTATTTGTTCCAATAAATTTAATTAAATAATATATTGTATTGATTTGTATTGAGCGGGAATTCCCGGGATCCCGGAAAATTGAAAATCCCTCTCTCGCGGGGAATGAAAAAGTCCGGGTAAAGAAAACATTTTATTGTATGTAAAAAGCATTATGTCTTTTATATAAAATAAAAATACTATTGAATAATTCAATTCAACAAAGTCAACTGATAAGTTAAAATATAGTTGGATTTTCCCCATTCTCTGTACACGGATTTTGTTTATAAATAAAACAAAACTCGTCTCTTTAGTGGAATATAGTAGAAATGAAATAAAGTTCAGCTTTTTGTTTTTTATTTTGTAAAATCCATTTGAAAATGAATGAAGGAAAAAAGTAGTAAAGACAAAAAAGAAATAAATGCAATAATTCAATTTGAAGTTTAACTAAAAAAAGTTTTACTACAGTATTATGTGGCATTCTCTCTAAAGCTGGAGAAAATTATTTTAAAACAGGTTAAGCAAAGACGAAGTATATGATCAGCGAAACTGCTTGTAAAGGTTCAACTGCGTTCTTCTGTCCTATAAACTCACAGTCAAATCTGATAAATAGCGCTACTAAGAGAATATAACCATATATAGACATATAGCCGTAGTCATATACATACTATGTATATGTTGACATATTCACGTAGTTATGGTATGACCATAAATGCATTCCAAAACTACGAATATGTAACCACACGACTATTCGACTTGTATATGGAGTTCCCTGTGTTTCGAGAAGGGTATAGCAGTTCTTAAATAAGATCAACTACACCCATATATAATCACTCACACGTACATAATACTTTTATACATAACTCGCTTAAGCCGGTGAGCTTAGCTTCCAGTATTCAAATAGAGTAAGTAAAAATTTGTTAAAGCTAAGGCACGAGCTCTATGGGTACATTTGTCCTTCAAGTTCTACTGAAAAAGGTCAACAAGAAAAAGAAAGACAAAAATGAAAAAACACAAAAATAAAAAATGTACTTTGGACTTCAAGAAAAATTCTTGACAAAAGTACGGAAAAAAACAGAAGTAAGGAAAAACATGTAAAATCAATAAAAATGGATAATCATTCAAAAAAGAAAATTTCGATCTAGCAAAGGTTAAAATACAATTTTGGTTTAAGGATTGATGTTTGACTATTGACGTCAGCAGTCGTCGATGGTTGCGAGTCTAAGACGGCAAATCCATCTGAGGAGATCGAGTGGTTGCGATCGAAACATGTCATGGTAACCAGCCGCCTGGGTTCGAATCTCAGGTCAGTCAAGAACGAGTGATTATCAATAACAATTTTAATTAGTTTTCATGTTGTAAAATTCCTTTCTTCATAAAAATAATTTAATGAAAATTAAATTTGATTAACTTGAGCCAAATTAAAATATTAAAAAATTAAAAACCATAAATAGTTCAACAAAATATCCACAATACTAATTAAAACGGAAATTTTAAATTTCTATAATTATTATTCTCCAGATATTTATATAATTATATTGTCTTTGTATGGAAATTTCTACGCTCACCTTTCCAGTTAAACTCGCTTTTTGACAGATGTTTCTGTCTGATAGGGATAACTGTAAAACTAGCTGTCATATTGAAGAAGTGTGTTTGACTTGTTTTCAGTGTAATTTGGCAAATCAAATTGATATCCGAAATACGGGCTCTGTTTGCCAAATTTATAGAGCACTTCGTTAAGTTTACGGCGCGCATAATCGTTCAACTAAGCAGCTAATAAGCAATGCTATGGATCGATTAATTACCACAATTATTTTTTTGGGTCTTTACAGTAAGTACAGAAGAAACCTTACCGGTGTAGCCAAGGCGTGTGTGCTTTTTATCGTTTTAATTTATCGATCCGACGCCTTTTTTAGCTTCTCGGTCACTGACCGTTTTAAGGAAAGATCTTAACATACATCCATATAAGAAGATCCAACTGGTGCAAGAATTAAAGCCAGCGAACTATCAATCAAATTCTGAATAAACGCATTTGCGGAGTTATAAGCAATGAAAGATTATTTTTTAATCGATTGTTGGATTTTTTTTTAATTTTCATATACAAAATTGATTTTTGGGTTAAAGTATGTGTGGTGACATAATTCGTATATTTTATCGATTATACTGGTGTTTGCGAAGTTATAAGATTATAAAGATTTTTTAAGTTCTCATATAAAAAAATCGATTTTTGGGTTAAAAGTATAAGTCTTCATGAAATTTGCTTATTATATCGATTTTACAGGTATTTACGAAGTTATAAGCGATTAACGTTTTTTTCTAAGTTTTCATATAAAATTCGATTAGACATCGATTAAACAGTTATTTAAAGGTTTGGTTAGGATTTTACTCAGATAAAAATATTACAGATCATAGATTCGTCTTATTTTTCCATTTAGACTAATTTTTACGGAGTTATTAAGGATTTAATTTTGCTTATGTTTTTTATATGATCAATAAATTTGTAGTCTTTTGGTAGTCTAAGGGTTTAAAGTTGAAGTAGCTTATTTCTGAAAAACAAAAATTTGTTGGTCCCTTTAAGAAAATCACTTCACCTCCTACATATAAAATAAAAATCTATTTTTGAATTTGAAGCAGAGCAATTTTTTTTTTTTTTGTAAAATTGTAAGATTTTGTTTTAACTATTTTACCAAACTTGTTTAGATTATTTTTGCTGTTTAATATCGTCTTGTATATACAATTTCTGTATTCAAGCATGTTAAATATTTTATGCGACTAAAGGCTTATTTACACTATCTTACGTATCACGTATCCATAATACTTTGTGAGATAGAAATCTGTTGCGACTGTCAAAAAATCTAATTTAACATAACAGTTTGTGTTTACACCATCACACAAATTATAAACACTAACACATGAAATAAAATGCAACCTGATCCAATGGAAAGTATAATTGTTTAGAAATCTTTCAAAACACGATGAAGTCGTATGGGATGTCAAACTTTTTTCATAATACTTGTCATTTTCATCACACATGCATTCACACCAGAGATCAGCAATGAATCGTTTTTTAGCTACTCATACTGTCTCATGAAATTGTAAGTACACGTGCGTTTAAACTAAACTACTTTGATTCACTCATACTCACAAGAGAAATTAATATCAGAGCGACGTCAACATTCTACGCATACTCATAAATGACCTCAGTTTGATTTATAATTTCAGGAAACTACTTACAATCAGTGTTTGAAAATAAACAATACATTATTTAGCGTTCGGCTCACACACCCAAGAACGATACCTATTTTTTTAGTGATTGTGAAGGCGAACACAACGATTAGTACCATTCGTAACTATTTTCAAGAACGAACCGAACATTATATAAAGTACTGTTCTTCGTTAAAAAACAGAACAATTGTAGTGATACTGCAGAAAAAAATTGTATCTTAATGTTCTATAATGTTTTTTTTACATTGATAAAGAAATGAACAAACAATAAATTTTAGCAACGACCGCACCACGAACAGCTTGTGTGTGTTATTTTCGAACACTGATTACAATAGTCACAATGATTCAACTCATTCAAGGCCCATTGAAGAGGTTCTTTTCAGCTGTCAAACGTTGTTTACATTTTGCTTACATGTGCATGTATATATTTAGGTTTATTCCCTGCAAATAATAGGACCAGTCCAAACACGCGTGTAAAGAGTAGTCCACAAAGGACCAGGACTAGTCCAAAAGTAACCCAAACGTATGGAAAAAACCTGGTCTATTTAACATTACGATGTCCTAGGAGAGGATCATATAACCCACCTTTGGACCACTAAGGAGTAGTTTTAAAACTACTCCATGGTATAAAACCCACATTTGGACCACTAGGGAGTAGTTTTAAAACTACTCCATGGTATACTCAAGAGGATTAGTTTTGAAGTCGTTTAAAAAAAAGTCGTTTTTTGTTTTTGTACAAGTAAGCAGACCTGATAGATGGGCCTTGAACTCATTCAGCTCATCCATTTACCGTTTTAATACAACAGATCAAACACAAAACTTCTATAATTTTTCTATAATTTTAACAACTTCATTAACTGAGACACATTGGCCTGCAATCACACCTGTTTCAACGAGTGCCCCGGTAGGCTAGCTAGTAGTGAGCTAGTCTATCAACCCCGGGGTCGCGGGTTCGATTCCCGCCAGAGACTCTGGTTTCTTTCCTGCAGACAAACGTAAAGCTTCGCGGGGATTAGCGTAGGGAATTAAAATAAAAAAAAAAAAAAAAACATCGTAATCAGAGCTGATATATTTGCCGAAAAATCGCCCACTTCATGCATGTAACTTTAGTAAACCGTAATTGCCAAATCGTCACTTTGCTATTTCGGGGACAAATCTTGCAGCCTCGCATTTTGCTTCGCCTATGCACATCGAATTAAGTTAAATCCAAGGCGAATTCAACTACAGGTGGTGTAGGAACTACAACTATCCAATAGCAACAGAAACAACATAGTGTTTTTTGCATTGCAATGTTAGTGTTTACGGCTCGAATTGTCAACCATTCTTAGCAAAACACTAACAAATCAAAACAAATAAGCTCGAACTGTTAAAATCAGATACCGTTTCGACACCACCTGTAGTTAATTCGCCTTGGTTAAATCTAAATCAACCACTACAAATGTTGCTAAGTATGAGTACGATGAACAAATCAAACTTCTGAGTGAATATGAGCTTGAATAACATTGCAATAAAGCGGCCCATACACTAGCAATATTATTGTATGTGATTTTCGCCATATTATTTCCATTTTGTCCTATATTATGCAATAAGTCGCACAATGGTTTCAATCATTCAATAAAAAGGTCAACAAAATACAAGAATTTATGAATCATGATTCAGCTCTACTCATTTTTCACTACTCATTGCTGATCTCTGATTCACACTATCAGACTTTTACATATTACTTGAGTTTTTGACATGCATTAGTACAAAGTATAATAGTGTAAACTAGCCTTAAGCAAGTTCGTAAAATAAAACTTAAAGAAAATATACACAAAGTCCTAATTCGGTTGCAACTTTTCATCCAAGTGCGAGATTTATGCTAAAACTTTTTTAAGTTGGGGACATTTGAAAAAGTTTACTTGTGGTATACACTATTTTATTTCAACTTCTTACATATATTTATAAATTCTCCGGGCACATACCAAACACACATATCAGATCCAAATTTATACGAACTTACTTGTAACTTACAATATTTAAAGAAAATTTAAACCCTACATACAGTAAGTACCGAAAAATTTTCTCATTCTCTCATGCCAACTGCATTATTTCAATCGAATATACATGAATATTTTATTGTTTTGTTTTTTTTCTGTTTTAAAATATGTAGCAGAGTAAGAGGGGAATGGGGGTTATTTCGAACTTTGTGTTTTTTAATAGTTTGTGTGACGTCTTTATATCCAAAAATACTACTAATGTTTAGATAGTCTTTACAATGTAAAGTTTGTTGTAAAAAAGGGGTATAAAATGTTATGTTTTCTTGAGAGTTGTACGAATATATCAAATGCCACAGTAAGGATAACAAGTTTTTGTTAAGGGCCTCTAAACAATAATTGTATAGACGAACATAAAACCTTTTCTTCTAATATAACTCAAAGTATACTAGAACTTAATAGCACTAGAAATGAACTAGATCTGAAATATTACTGAACTAAAACTTAAAGAGAACTGAAAAAAGATCAGAACTGGAACTCAACTAGAACTGAACTAGAACTGAACAAAAACTAAGCCAGAACTGAACTAGAATTGAACAAGAACTGAGCTTGAGCTCAACAAGAGCTAATCTAGCTATAATTTAAAACTCAATTAGAGCTGAACTACAACTAAACTAGAACTTAAACTTAAATTAGCTAGAATTAGTAAAATTTTGTTATTTTTGGTAACACAACACTTTTGACCTTTATTTCAAAAATTAAATATTTAAGACATCAAGGCCATTACAAAAATTTAATTTCGTTTTACATTATCATTTTCCTAATGCCAACCAAAAACCAAACACTGTTTTAAGCCACATATCACAACAATAAAAATAATTTTTTTTGACTACTCCTATTGTTAAAAAAAGAACTGAGCAAATACTTGTACCATCTTAATCGCACTCAGTTTATTTTTATAACTTACTAGCTTAACCCGGTGCGCTTCGCTACACTGCTTTAACCACTTTATCGGTTGAGAGATATTTAATATATGCATCCTATGGAAGGTAGTTCCTCCCTGCGCCTACCCGCTTTATTTTTATTTTCAAAGTGAAGTATACCATAAGAGTGACTTCTACAAAGTTTGAACTTTCTCACTATAACAGTTTTTAAGATATGCGATATTAAACATTGGCGTCCTATGGTGGGCACCACTTCCCCACTGCTTTTTTATTTCAATTTCGATGCTCAGAAGATCCTTCTACCAAAATATCAACAAAATGCGTGCAGTGGCTCTTATTAATATATCTATCTATTAGGGGTACTGCTCCTCCTCTGGCTACCCCGCCCATTTCTATATTGCAATTTACAGTTTACTATAATAGTAGCTTTAACGCCGTATGAAGACTATCCCTTTAATTGTTCTTCAGTTGAGCTATATTTTATATATGGATCCTATGGTAGTTATTTCCCCTCCTACGCCTACCCGCTTTATTTCTATTTTCAAAAGTGTTGTTTACCATTAGAGTGACTTCTGCAAATTTTGAACATTCTCACTATAACAGTTCTTAAGATATGCGATATTAAACATTGGCGTCCTATGGGGGGTAACACTTCCCCCGCTGCTATTTTATTTAAATTTTTGGGCTCAGAGGATCCTGCTACTTAAAGTTCAACAACATACGTGCAGCTGCTCCTTTTAATATTTCTATCTATGAGGGGTACTGCTCCTCCTCTGGCTTCTTCGCCCATTTCTATATTGAAATTTACAGTTTACCGTAATAGTAGCTTTAACCACGTTTGATGAATTTCCCTTTAATAGTTCTTCAGTTGAGCGATATTAAATATATGCATCCTATGAGAGGTATTACCTCCCCCCCCCAGCGCCTACCCGCTTTATTTTTATTTTCAAAATTGTAGTATACCATAAGAGTGACTTCTACAAAGTTTGAACATTCTCACTATAACAGTTTTTAAGATATGCGATATTAAACATTGGCGTCCTATGGGGGAGACGACTTCCCACGCAGCCACTTTATTTCAATTTTGGGGCTCAGAAGATCCTACTGCCAAAAATTCAACAAAATGCGTGAAACGGCTCTTAAGATATGCGATATTTAATATTGGCATCCAATGGGTGGTACCAATTCCCCTTCCCCTATCGAAAAAATAAGTAGCCTATGTTATTTTTAGGGCTCACGTGATGCTACTTTAAAAATTTCAGAAAAATCGCCTCAGTAGTTTAGGCAAAACTCTAAAGTTATTTGCAACTATCCTTAAAATAAAAAAAATATATTACAATATTAAAAATCATGTTTGGTACAATAAGGGGAAAAATTAACGGTCACTGTAAAATAAACTAAAATGTTACGAAAAAACCTCTTAAGTTTTTACTAGTTGCCTCTTACTTTCGAAGAATGTTAAATTTTATTGTCTGCAGTGCCTTCCATCTACGCTGATATAGTTTTGAATACATTTGTCTTTTCGTTCTATATTTCGGTATTAAATTTATGCTATAAATTTAAATTGTTGAACATGAGAATTTTGCAGGACCTTTTTTGTGAAATAACTGCATAATTTATGATTCAAATTTTTTTTTTTTAAATTTTTGAGACTTATGGCCAATTTCACCAATTCTATTTAAACGTTAATTCATATTTGAATTTTATTTTTATTTGAAATTAAAAACGAATTTTAAACATAAAATTGATATTTGAATAAATTGGTGAAATCGGCCATTAGTTTTAATAAGTGAAAAGCATTTTTAAACCCCAATTCAGAAGTGGCAGCGGTATGGAAATTTAATTTAAAACTACACTATTTTTTAAAAAAAACTTTTACGTATAAAGCCCTAATTTTATTGTAAGGCATTAGGTTATTTTTTAACCAAAAGATAAAGTTTACTTATGGAGCTTTATTAAACACCAAATTAAAACAGAAGCTCAATGAAAAGTTTTGTAAATAATTTTTTGTCGGGTCCATGGAACAGTGTGCATTTTTGCAATTTTATGTGCCCAAAATTAACATAAAATTAAATGACATTTTGTATGAATAATGTCTAGACATAATTCGGTATAGATCGAAATTACAATACAATAAGATTGGGAATTTCGATCGATTTCGAATGCCGTAATTTGGGCCCAGGTCTGTGGAGTCGTAATCGGTGTTGTGTAGTCAAAGTTGATGTTTTTGTACCGGAGTCGGAGTCATTGTACCCAAAACTCGCGAATGTGAGGGTGTCTTTAATTCTGAATTACTAGTATTCTGATGCAATTATTTTTTTCAGAAACAAAAGTAAAAATATAAAGTGCCTTCTCTCAAAAACTATTATGATTTGGGCGATTACTGCTTGTGACAACAGATACAGGCGCAATTTAATAAATGATATGGAAAGGGTGAATCATCATCTAACGTTTTCTCAAGTTAATGCTACAGCAAATAATCAGCAGAAAAGGAAATCATTTACTAAGGCACTATGCGCCAAAGCAACTAATAACCACAGAATATTTATAAATAAATTTTTACAAAATCATTTTCTTGTTAAAAGCTTAGTTCTTTTTTAATTTATTTTTTCAGCTTTGACGATTTTTAAAAAATATTAAACTTTGCTATCATGCCGATGTTAGCAAATTTTTGCGAATTTCCGCTACTTTAACAATTTTTACCGAATTTTTGTTATTCCTTATAGTTTTAGGGACTTTTAATCAATTTTATGGCTTGTGTGAAATATTAAAAATTTTCGCGAATTTTCGTGATTTTTGCAAACTTTTCGAATTTTTGCGCAGCTTTGCTGCTCTTTCGTCGTAAACTTAATAAATAATTTTTTTTTGTACTTTTAAAAAATTTGCTTTATATTTTTACAAAACAATAAAATTATACAAATGTAAACAGCAAATAATATAACGATGGCAATTATTTTACAGTTCTTATTTTCTTTTCTATAATTTTCTGTTTATTAAAAACAAACAAAAATTGCATTTAAAGCCGTAAACACATGCTCCAAAACATACAACAGATATAACAAAACCGACTTGTTGTCATGACACCAAATGAAACCAATATTGGTTTACAAAACCGACATAAAGCAAAACCGACTTGGATTCTATGACACCCCTGAATATTCTCATATTAATGAAATTTTCAAAATCACATTTCAATAGTTTTATAGTATAAGAAGTCATATGAGCAATGTTCCTCTTTACATTCCCTGGTAAGTACAGGGCTAAAGCATATAACCTTCTCAAAACAAAATTAATTCTTGATGCAACATGATTGATATGAAACTCAAAATTTAGGTAATTATCTACATATATACAATCCTAAGACTTTATAATATGACACAAATTCTATATTTTAGCAAGATTTTGTTTCTCGTGCTTTATTTCCAATTTATATTCTTGATAAAAAAAAACCCTGAAATTTATTGTTGAGGGGATAAACTATTCCTATGCGCATTTCACTGGTTAGTTAGGCCAGATCATTAGGTAACTTCATCCAAAGATTTTAGAAAAACTAAAGATATTAAACAAGTAAAACTGCTAATCGAATAAGAGTTATAACCAACAGTTTTACTTGTAACTTTATCAAAGTTTAAACAAAAACAACAACAATAAACAGTTAGTTTATCTTTTTTGCATAAAGTCATTAAGACTTTTATTTACGTAAACAACTTTTTGTGCAATTGTGCACCCTTTGTGCCTCTTTTTAATAATTTCTAATGGTAACGCAGGCCGTGTCCATAATTGTAAAGGGGGTTCAAATCAAACTTGCTTCTGCAAGTACTATGGTGTAGGTCCTGCTAAATTTTCTTAAGTTACGTTTTAGTTTCTATCCTAATACGATTGTTACCTCTGTGTGCTCTTATTTGCTTCAAAATTACCAAAATATTTCGACAGATTGAAGAACTCTGTAAAAATATAAAAACCAAACTACTAAAATACTCTTCTAAGAGATTATTAAGACTGGTCAAAACTTGGTAATCACAAAGTAAAACTATTAAGCATTTTTTCATTATTGAGTTTGAGTGTGGCCCAGAGTGAGGTTTAATACTTAACTAAGACATAGAAAAAATAATAAAACCGACAACCAATGATGGGCATACGGAAGAAACAGAAACTTTTATAACAAAAAAACACTTTTTTAAAACAAGATAAAATCCTTCTAGGAGATAGAATATTGTATAAAAAAACATCAACAAATTTAATAATCACCAGTAAAGGATAAAAATTTCTAAGGAAGGACAAATTATTTGTTTTAAAAATCTTAAGCAATTTCACAAATACTTGTGAAAACATGAAGAAGAAAACTATTTTAAGAGGAAAAGGGTGTCCACAATGGGCTGTTTGGTTAGATGTTTGCTTTTGTAGAATATTGTAACACCAGCATGTTACAAACAGATAACAATTGTCTTAAATTGTTGTAATTAAATTTGGAATTTGTTATTACAAACATTTTATAATTCTTTCCTAATACTTTGAAACGAAAAATGGGTAAATGCTGATAATGTGATAGGAATAGAAAAGAAGTTATTAAGGTTTATAGAGAAAAGAAGGGAAACTTTACATTATTTTTTTTTTGTCTTTTTTTACAGGAAAATTATTTTTATTACCGAGATAACTGTATCATTGTTTCTAGTTTTCAATTAGTATTTGAAAGAGAAGTTATTTTGCACCCCAACAGGAATAGAGAGATTAAACTTAAGTTTTTTATTTAGATAAAAATATTTACAATATGAATTTTGCCAAGGAGGGTGTGAGAAATTATGAAGTACTTGGATAATTGAATATAAAATGGAAAAATTTTAATTTTATTATTTTATACTTTATACACAGAGTATTTCTCCTTTTGAATTTCAAAATGTTAAAAAACCCGATATCTACACTCATCGAAAAATCTTCATATTGATGATTTCCTAACATCAGAATTGTGACATCAATGTTATTACAAATGGCGCCAATGAGGCAAAAAGAGACACCAATCCAATAACGAACGTCATCATAAAAGTTTGTCATATTTTATGGACATTAATGCTATGCTATGCTATGACTATATTTACGTTAATTAGATTCCAAATTTTGTATATTATGCACATTATTTTCATGTTTAAAAAGTAAAATAAGAACCAAAAATTCGCATATTCTTTTTGTTTAAATTATTTAGTAAAATTCATAAAATTTTCAAAGAAAACTGATTACGGAAACCAAAGTGGGCATTATGCTGGTGTCTAATAATAAAGAGTTCTTCTGTTAACAAAGAGCATAATACACCACAAGTGAAACAAACATGTGTTATGACGCCTTTCTTTTAGTGTATAATTTTGGTAATTTAATTTAACCCTTATGTGATTGACAACGCACACGGGGACCTATTGCGTTTGAGTTAATAACAAAAATTAAACGATTTAATTCTTAATTCTTTTAAAGGCAATACAAATAAAATGAACTAAGTATATCGTTAATGTGACTAAAAATTGTTTTTGATTATAAATAAAATGTACCGTCCCATAAAAAGTAATCCAGATACGTTAAATTGCACAAACGAGTGGGGAGTGAACAGGAACTTTTCTGGAAATAAAGTCATCAGATTGATTTTACAATAAATTATTGCTAAGTGCATTGTAGGTTAAGTTGTGCCGGCTTGTTGGAACCAAAAGTCGTTAATATTAAGATGATTTAGGAATAGGCTATTAATGTTTTCAAAGTGAATTTCCACAATTTAGAAGATTTCCATCGTTGAACGATTTATGATGACTTGCCAGACCTTACTGAACAGATGTGTCAACACAGTTTGACATTATTAGCTGTCAAAGCATAGTTATCGATATCGTTATTTCTTATGCAGTTTAAAAAACCCCCTTACATTTTTTTAGTATTCTAATTAGTAAAGTAAAGTAAATTTTTTTTACTGAATTAAGTACAATTTTTAAAATTTCATTTATCTTCCCTGGTTTAATTATACATTATGCATATATGTGAGTTCCTACTTTGAAGCAATACATTTTTGACACAAAAAGCGCTTTATTCAATGCATATAATAATTGGTGAGTGTTGCTTTCGGATTTACACACTGAATGTTTGTTTTTACAGTTATTTTTTAGTATTCTCCCTTACAAACCTGCTTCGTAGTAAAGAAATATATTTTATGTTATTTTTTTCATAAAACTTGCTTAGAGTTGGTTCACTTTCTTTACTGAATCTCTGTATGTCTTATTGCGAAGCGCATAGTTGTGCGCTTAATTTTATAAATGTACCACATTAGTGCTTCGCAAAATGATCAAATTTTTTATTTGGAGGATTAAGGTCAATATTGATTTTCACCAAGGAATAGAAATGGTTAGAGACTCCTGTAATGGCTATGGGATAACTTAGGTATAACACTAATAGCTTGATGAGGTCATTACGAAGGGATTACTGTAAGGATGTTTATTAAACCTAGGCAAACCTAAATATTTTATTACTTGGATTGTAATTGTATTATTATACAAATGAAAGAGAAACAATATATATTTGGGCAGGGTTACGACACCTGCACTATGTTTATTGTATAGTGTGTTTGACAAAGTCGTTGTTGCCATACCTTCTGTATGTAACACGAGCTTCAAACTTTGTGTAAGCAACAATGTCCAAACACACCAAACTCATTGCTGGGAATATGCTGACTGGCCAATTCCCCGCAATACTGAATGAATTTGTTTAGATTATAAGGGTCATAGTATTATGGTGTTTTCTTTTCTACAAAAAGTGTCACATTTTATTTAAGAAAATGCAATTTGGTGTTCGTTTCTTAAATATGCTTTGCTCTCTAAAAGGGCTGCGTGTTTTATTCTAAACAAAATTCACCCTTAAATGTCATTTATACGCCCCGTATAAATCGAGAGTGTTGATAATGCCCTATAAAAATATGGCTGCTGTTTATATATGATGTTACCAGACGAAGTTGGGAAAAAATCGGCCTTAATCTGGACAGTAAAAATTTTAAGTTTTGATAGTTATTTTTTCTATTATTTTATAGTAAAAACAAAAGAAAGCATTATATTGTTAATGGCAGGTTGTCAGCAATTTAAAATTTAAATGTATTCGGTGTTATAAAATTATTTTTGAAAAAAAAACGTCAAATCAAGAAATCGTAAAAAATTGGTGTTAATAAATCGGCAATCTGGCAAAGATATTTTCTTGTTCACATATTTTATGAGAAACAAACTAAAGAAATTGGAATTTTGTCATTGATTTTGTTCATTTATTTATTTATTTATTTAATATCAATGTATTAAAAAATTTGGGTTAATGTATTTTTTTCTATATTTTGAAGAACACACTTTATGATTTATGTACATATTTTTTTTAAAAAAAAAACTTTTTGTCAGCGGTTAAAAACAGGGCGATTCAATTTTGTGTTTTATCTCGTTAAATAAAAAATTGCAGTATTACATGTTCGGCAAGACCTTTTTTACATGCACTTTTAAAAATGTGGTATTTTTTTTGTAGAAAAGAAAACACCATTAGTGTATTTTAGGTACTTAGAATTAAGAATAATTTATATGAAATAATCAGAATACAAGAAGAAGGTCAGCAAATTTAATTTTCATTACCTTAATTTCACTAAGGAAGGAATTTTTTACAACTTGGAATTTTTATTAAAATTTATTGATAATTTTTCTTGGCTTAGGTGGGATTTGAACCCGGGTTGATTTTAACATGTTTCAAGAATCACCACATTCTATCTTCAGAAAATCTAAAAGTGCCTCAAAATAAACAAGTAAGAGTGCTATATTCGGCTGTGCCGAATCTTATATACCCTTCACCATGGTGCAATAAGAACAAAAAATTATGTGAACACCATTCTTAAGATATAAATAATTATATTTTGTGCCGCGCCCACTTATCCAAACCGTCCACGTTATGTCGGATGTTGTGTTTTAACAACCAATTTTTTGGGAAATATGTTCTACTAAAAATTTCCGATGTTTTGATTTTTGTTTCCATAGGTTATATGGCAGCCCTAAAATGTAGGATTGTATAAAAATTTTGCTAATAAATTGCCCATTATCTAACCGATTTGATTGTTTTATATACCGGCGTGGTAAGGAATAATTTAATTACATATATATACACTTGTATATATTTTAACAAACTTATGTGCTGTTTTCACAACACAAGTGAATGAACGTGTAGTAAAATTTATATAGAAAACACTCAAAAAACTGAGTGCTTTTCATATAAATTTTACTACACGTTTAGTCACTTGTGTTGTGAAAACAGCACATTAATTATAAAAATAAAAATGAGTAATTTTTGGGAATTCAGTATTTTGGTTATAACTCAGCCATTTTTTAACCGATTTGACAGAATTATATACCGACGTGTTTAAAAAGAAATTTACCATTTAGCTGAGTTATAAAGCTTGGACTCGGAGAGATCTATGGGAGGTACCACGCCCACTTCTCCAATCCCGCCCACATTTTGTAGGATAGTGTGTATTGGCTACCTAAATGTGTGTACCTAATTTGGAAACTTTGGCTTTTGCCGTTCCCCAGATATACAGCAAAAAGTAATAAAATTACAACAACCACAAGGGATTTTTGGAAAATATTAGAGGTAGTCGTGGTTTTTTGCACATAACTCAGCCATTTATGGATCGATCTTGCTGAATTTTAATAGCAACCGATGGTAGACTATATGTGACATAAATGTAAAACAACCTAGCCGCTATCATGTCTGCAGTCTCCGGAAAACACATATCAAACGTAAGACGGACAGATGGACAGACGGACGGATATCGTTAAATCAACTTCTCTCCTCATAAGGACCCAGAATATATATACTTTATAGGGTCTAAGATCAATATTGTGGAAATTACAAACGGAATGACAAACTTATATTTACCCTTTTCCACCTGAGGTGAAGGGTATAAAAATATATGCGAAAAAATTTTAATTTGTTTTTAATGGTTGTGAAAGTGGTGCTGCATCATAATATGATTACTTTTTAATTAATTATGATTAACGTGATAATAATATGATCCCTAACTTTTTATTATTAACAGGATAACAATATGACTACATTAAATTATAATAGAATAAAATAAAAAAAAAGGTTTAAGGGAAAATATTATGATGTAATATTACGAATCTATTTGGTCATATGATTCAATAATAATCGTATTTGTGTATACAATCATGAAACTCATCATAATATTTTGCTCTTTTTTTCAGACATTAACAAGTAGAGATTACGTTTTAAAAATTTAAATAAAGGTTGTGGAAAAGAAGAAATAATATTTGAAATTTGCCATAGAGAGAATTCCCGATTTAATAAAAGGAAATAAACCATCGCGTGGTTCGAAGATGGTAACGTTAAAATAATAACAACATTTACAAATTCCTTGTTGACTAGCCTAGCCCACTGTGTATTCCTTAATTTTCTTATTTCTCAACCTGTTTATGTTTTTATTTTCTGTCACCCTGTATAACTTACTGCCTTTACTTTCATTCAATTATGAATGAATATCTTTTTAACGATAAGACTATGAAAATCTTGTAAATTTTAATTTCTTATAAGCAGTCCTAAAAACTTATAACATTTGCTTACACTTTTTTTCTTCACTAAATTTATGTGTTTTTCTGTTATGTCAATGTCACAGAGAAAAAAAGATACAAGTATGAGATATTTTTCATAAATTAAATAAACTTAAATTACTTGTCCCTTTTCGTGCTGTCGTCCGGTCTGCCCGTCCCTGGTTAGAAATATATAAATTTTAAAATAAATTAAGACACCATAATGGAAAGAAGTATTTATGTGCCATTATTTTGTTATGATGAGTATGATTTTTTGATAAATTTTAACAACTTTTATAAATATAGGTAAAAACAACTAAATATACAATTTTATGCAAAAGTTACTTTACTAATTTTTTGTAAATAAACTTAAGGAAGTGTGGAATATTTACAAAGTTTAAATCAGTTTCTTAGTTAAATGAAGGCGAACAAAATGTCAATTAAATTTTAAAATAGGACAGTTTGTAAGAAAATGTTCAGCATATTAATAAATACATCGGAATCTCTCATGACCAGACGCCGAATGCTCCATTAAAATGTGCCCGTACAAAAAGTATGTCCTATTAAAAGAACTCAATGGACTTCTTTTGAATGCTACCGGGACCGAGTCGTAGTGTCTGTAGTAAGGGGATTTTCGTTGAAGGTAAAGCTTGATTCACCCATGCGTTTCGAACAATATTTTTGTCCGGACAATATTTTTTTATATTGAGTTTGACGTCTTACTTCTGACAGATAGAGTGAACTTATTTTGTTCGGAAATTTTTTTCTTGAGTTGGTTTAATTTTAATATTTGTTCCCACTTTTGTTTAAATTTGTGCATAAACGTTGAAATGATTGCTATTTGCTGAATAATTAAATAAAAAAAAAATAATATTATTAAAAATAATAAAATCACTTTCCTTTTTCGTCCGTTTTCTTTAGCACACTTTTTTCGGACAAATTTTCCGAAATGGGTGAATCGTTCTGCAGAACACTCTCAGTAAACAATTATTTGCCGGCCGGACAAAAATATTGTTCGGAATGCATGGATGAATCCACCTTAAGTGTTCTTTTGTACTTCAAATATTTGAGCTTATTAACGTTTTAAAAAATATTGGATAGGGTAAAAAGCATCAGGAAGTAAGTTTCGATAAAATTTCATCGAACGATTTAACTAAATATTTATATGCACATAAGTATTTTGTCATTAAGCCATACATTTCTTAACAATAATATGATTTTTTAAAAATAGGAAAATGATAAGATTTTTTGTTATTAACAAATGCATCTTAAGGGAAATCTTTTATAATCAAAATCTTCTGTAAAATTTTGCCTCATTACTGAAATTGAGGCCATATTTTCGATGTATGCCATTGAAAACAAAAGAACAAATGAAATTGCTAAAAAAAACTTAAAACTACTTTGTAAGATTTCTGAGTAGGATTCAATTGGTTTATCCCTTGGTGAAGAAAAAGGTGGCTATTTTTACAACAATCTTTAGAAAATTGTGCCTCTTTAAAAATCTGTTAAAAGATTTTTATAACAGACTCTTTAGACTTCTTTAGAGTCAGAAAAATGTACCGCTTGTTACGGGTAGTGCTGGGAAACTATCGATATTTTCGATTGTCTTAAATTATCTAAAATATCGATAGGAAAAATATTAATATCGATATTAATGTAATTTAAAACACTGTTATGAAGACATGTAACAGCAGCTTTACACACACAGTTTTTTTGCCGCAAGTTTTTACTTGATATTATTTATTCGCGCTAAATTCCAGCAATGAATACAAACCACAAAAATGGCAGGTGGTATGGATTGCTACGTTGTGCTATTTTACTGCTAATTAAGTCGAAATTTATACAGATTTAGGTAGGGACTGAACTGCCAAATATTTTTGTAATGTAAATAAAAATTTCAAATCCAAATGCAATTGCGAGCACATGACAAAACAATGAACGACCATTAGGAAATAAGTCCGCTAGATTGATTACCTATTGGGTTGAGAATCAAAACCAATTAAAAAAATTATCTAAAGTTGCAATAAAATAACTTATAGTCCATGCTACTTTGGTTCCTTCAGAAATGTACTTATCAATTTTTCAGCACTGTCATCTAAAATAACGTGCGTGCATACATACGTCTCATACGTTGAATAAAGTGGTAAAGCAACGAACTGCAGTCTAATAAAAAACTTGCTAAAGTTTTCCTGCACAAGTACAAACATTCAGTATAAAGTAATATCGATAGTATCGATAGTGAAATCTGAACCATCGATAAATATCGATAGTATAAAATATCGACAGTATCCCAGCGCTAGTTACGGGTAACACACTGGTAGGATTATCATACCTTGTTTCTTTAAAAGTTAAGAGAATTGGATGTCCAGAATGCTCTTCGTCAAGAACAGCCGCGGTGTCCATAAGTCCAATATCTTTCGTATAAAAAAAATGTTTTTTATTTAAATTAAATTGTTGTGTTTTTTTTCAATTCCATATTCTATCGTGCTTTAAAACACCATTTGTATTGCCTCGTTTCATGTGGATATCTGTTGCTGGGTGTTTTCTATTCCAGTGTGGAAAATTATTTTATTTTTATGTTCATAAGCTAAGTATATATAATCTTTGCTTCGTTTTATGCATTTTCAACATTTTTAACACAATTTTTTCTCTCACAACTGGACATTTAACTCAATTATACAAACTTGTATAAATGTTACAAAAAAAAAAATATTAATTTTAAAACATTTTTTAATCTCTTAAACTACATAGAAAACTAACTGTAAAATTAATATAAAAAGCAAAGCTGTAGTATTTTAATTAAAATACAATAATGTTATTAAAAACAAAACTTTTTGACAGTAATACCAGTTTAAAACAATGAAAAAAAAACTTATAAAAACAAGAGAAACTACAGATTTTTTTAGGTAAATTATATATAAAAATGTCACTTTATTTTCCTGCTGCTTTTGCATTTGTTATTACTGCAATATTGTCCAGCTAGATAAAACATTACTTTTGTGAAAGTTTATCATTAAAAATTATAAAGAGAAAATGTTGATATAAAAAGGAAAATAATATCAAAAATAAAATACACAACAGTAAATGATGACACTAAATTGAAAATAGAATTTTATTTCACATTTTTTAAGTTGTCCTGTGTGTCATCGCAAACCGATTTAAACAACGTGTTTGTTTTCCCACACGCACGCATTTTCATCTATTGTATAACAGAAGTATAAATACGGGTGTTTGTATGCGAATTAAAGGTGAGAAGTGAAAACCCTGCAAATAATAGGACCAGTCCAAACACGCGTGTAAACAGTAGTCTACAAGGGACTAGGACTAGTCCAAAAGTAACCCAAACGTATGGAAAAAACATGGTCTATTTAAAACTACGATGTCCTAGGGCAGGACCATATAACCCAGCTTTGGACTACAAAGGAGTAGTTTTAAAACTACTCCATGGTATACTCAAGAGGATTAGTTTTAACTTCGCTTAAAAACGAAAACATGTCGTTATAAAACGAAGACATGTCTTCTCACTGCAAACACTTTTTAACAATGACATGGTCCATGCTTGCATTACATCGGACCAGTCCATGGAGTAGTCCATTTTATGAAATTGGATCAGGTGGTCCAATAATATTTGCAGGGTATTTACAGGTCCGCCCAATAGTGGATAATAAGCCATACAAGGTCATTTTCATGATCCTGTATGATTTATTACTTGTTTATGGGAAGCATGGCTGAGTGCTATCGGACGCGTCACAGGTTGCGGATAGTGATATGCTCTGTAAATATGCGGAGTAGCTGCAGTTATGCAGTCGCGGACAATCAGCGGTTTCAAGAGTAGAGTCTCGGAGGGTTTTCGGGTTGCGCCGAATTCCGTTTAAATTCTGAGTGCCAATGATCCTTGCAACGACGAGGCGAAAAATTGGCGCCTCCAAATATCCAATGCTAAAGTCTTTAACCTTTAGCAGCAGCTTTAACTTTTGTTGTAGAAAGGTGAAACCTGCATTTGATGTAACAGTTTTCTACAAAATATCTTTAGGCGTGAATCAAATGATGATGAAGCGGCAAAGGAACTGCGTCATCTTCGCCCAGGAAGGCTGGCAGCCCTAGCAGCTGGGATTGGATTCTATAGGCTAATAACCTGTTGATCTGAAAATCAAATCTATTCAAGAAAACTCGGAAAAAAGTAAAGAAGAAACAGAAGAAACTCTCGGCAACGACATATCGCAAACGTCCCTGGACTATGATCGCAACGTGGAACATTCGTACTTTAAACGAACCAACCAAATTGGCACAAGTCGTAAAGGAAATGAAGAAATATAAAATACTTATATTAGGATTATGCGAAGTAAGACTGAAAAATTCTGGCGAACTCCAAATTGACGATGGATACAGACTAATTTACTCCGGGAACGCCGATATGCATAAAAATGGTGTCGGATTCCTCTTATCTCCAACTGCAAAAAATTCCATCTTGAGCTGGGAGCCCATATCGGATAGAATAATTCGTATACGACTCAAATCCAAGAGTAGAAATATAACGTTTACTCAGTGCTACGCACCTACAGAGCCTGCCGCTTCATCAGAGAAGGATAACTTTTACCAACAACTTGTTAAAACACTAAACGACTCAAACCGAAGAGATATTAAGCTAATATTAGGCGATATGAATGCCAAAGTCTGCTCGACATCAAATATCACCCCACATATTGTGGGAAACCATAGTTTCGAAAAGCGCTGCAACGATAATGGGGAAAGATTTCTGTGCTATGCACGGTTTCACTATTGGTGGAACAAGGTATCCTCTTAAGGAAATTCACAAATATACTTGGGTGTCCCCAGGAGGACGGTACCGATCGCAAATTGATCACATTCTTATAGAAAGTAAATGGCTTAACCTTTTAGCCGACCACATCCTAGTTGTTGGAAAAATATGCCTGCAAATTAAATACAAGAAGAAACTGCAACAAATCAAACGTATTAGGTACAACATAGAAAAACTAACTACTGAAGATACTAGAACGAATTTCCTTTCATCCGTGGAAATTTGCTTTGATGCAAATACAAACCAAAATATATTAGCATCTAACAACAGAACGGAAAAATCCTGGTCTGCACTAGAGAAAGCCGTTGGAGAATCCGCCCATCATATCCTGGGCACCAAGCCACCAAATAGAAAGGAATGGATCAGTCAACTCACATGGCTGAAAATAGAAGAACGAAATGAGACGCTGTCAAAGATAAATAGCTCAATAAAAGGATCCCATGAAGTCGACGAATTAAGAAGGAAATACTCATCATTAAACAAAGAAGTTAAACGTTTAGCACGCAGCGATAAGAGAAAATACATATCTCATCACCTAACAGAAGCAGAAACAGCAGCACGCCACAACAACTTGCGAAAAACATACAAATCCATAACTGCTATTACCAACAGCCGTCCTTCTGCTTCACCTCCACTCTTCTCTATTGACCGAAAACTAATAACTGACCAGGAACTGCAACTAACTAGATGGAAGCAACATTTCGAAAGCTTAGCTCATGACACAGTGACAACGCCACAAACCGTCTCAACACCAAACATTACGCAAAACCACAATATCTCGGAAACTCCTCCATCAATACAGGAAATCCGTTCAGCAATATCTAAACTGAAAAACAATAAATCACCTGGAACGGACAACATAGTGCCAGAACTAATTAAAACCGACCCCGCCTATCTTTCCTCGGTACTTACACCTATCATCGAGGATGTTTGGGCCCAGGGTACTTTTCCGAAAAGGTGGGCAGAAGGACTTATAATTCCTCTCCCAAAAAAAGGCGATCTCCGCCACTGTAATAATTGGCGTGGAATAACGCTACTTAATACAATACAAAAAATCATCGCATTGGTATTGTTAGATCGCTTGTCCCCGCTCGCAATGAAGATAAGAGATGAACAAGCCGGTTTTAGAGAGGGAAGATCTTGTGCGGATCATATCGCAACGCTCAGAATCATCGTCGAGCAAGCGAAAGAACTGGACTAACCACTCTATGCACTTTTCATTGATTTTTAGCGTGCTTTTGACACTGTACATTAGGGTAATAACTTTTTTTTGAGTGCAAAATACCACTCCAGTACCATGTGGTGAATGTTGTTCTGATAATAAAAAACTGTTTTTTAGGTTGATTCGGTGAAAAAAGTTTCCGCACCGAAAGCGATTTCTAAAGTACTTTAAATTTTTATTTTTTAAAAATAAAGATTTTTCATTATTGTACAAATTTACTAGGAATTATAAGATATAAACTTTAAGTTTAATGTGCGTATGGTTTTACATTGTGGATATATATCCTGCATCACTTTAATCGCACGCTCGGCGCATATGTTGCTGCGCTGTTGATCTTTAATTTTAGACGGTTCTATTACCCAATGCCTTAAGAAGCATTCGTTAGCTTTCGTGAAGTTTTTTTAAAGATTTACTTAATGCTTCAAAATCATTCTCGTTGAAGCAATGACTACCAAACCAAATTTCAAACCAGGAAGCGCAAACATATTCACAAATAGGTTTTAAATCATCTTGATACTTTGGAAGCAGGATAAAAGCCAAAATAGCTAATATAGCTCTGGAATTCCATCTGGCATTGCTAATTGATGGAAGAGATTTACAATTTATATATGGAAATATGTTATTTTTCTGGAAATATTTATAGGATTGGCAAAGTGAATATAAAAACTCCATATCATCTCTCCATTTTATTTTTGAGAATTTAAGAACCACTTGACTTTGCTTATAGCTAGATTTTAGATTTTCATAATTCTCCGCTAGATCCGCAACAAAGTGATATCCAATATTGGGAGATGATGTTTTGCCATCCAAAACCTCGTCCATAACATGTCTCAATATCAGAAAGAAAACATGGTGCTGACACCCAATATATTGTGCAGGAGACAATGACATAAATTGAAAATGTTTTTTTAATAAACTCACAACGCCATTTTTCTTGCACTACTACCTGAATTTCCTTTTTACCAATTTTTTTCCATCAAAGTGTAAGCACCAATCCTGATTTTTTAATGTTTTCTTGTAAAGCTCTTCTCGTTGTTCCGATAATTTCTTTACAGCTTTATAAATTCCGGCTTGAGATGGAGTCGAAATTGTTATGCCAGACTTAGCCAAATGTTGACAAATTGCAGCAGCTTTATTTGTGCTAACTTTTGCTTCTGTTACTAATGTAACCGCTGGTTTTAACGACATTTTGATGGATTATTCCGTCCGGTTGGTATGAAGTTTTCATCATCATCGAGTTCATCATGATCGCTATCAAATAGTAATGAAGAATCTTAATCAAAGGTTACTTGTTGATTATATTTTGGTTCAGATTGTAAATATGCTGCTTCGCAACTTATATTAAAGTTGTCTTGAAAATTACTACTATTAGGGCGTTTTAAGGTTTTTTCATAATATAGAACCACCCGTCTAATTTTTCTTTTTATAAGATCCACACGCATGGTTCTTATATTTAGCTTGGCCCACAAATTATTTAACTCCTTAGACATTTTAACATACCTTTCCTCTTTATATTTATTTGTCTTGCATAAAGCAATAAATCTTCCGATAATAATTTCTTCCTTTGGGATGTTGTTCAACTCACTTAAAGGTATTTCGACTTTTTGTATTTTTTTCATTTTTCAATATTATTTTTATTTTTTGTAAAATTCTTTGACCAGATTTTTGAGTTTTTTATAACAGATATTTTACTTTTTTTATACTTCATTTTAAGAACCAACAGAAATAATTTGCGAAATTTCAGATTTGCAATAACAAAGACTTCACTACCTAATTAGATATTTAAGACAAGAGGCAAGAGTAACTGTTTTAATGGAAAAAAATAAATATGTAAATAAGAACAAAACTTTAACCCGATCGGTGCGGAAACTTTTTTCACGATAGAGGAAAAATGACAGCATATTTTTTAATATATTTTTATGCCCCACACGGCTATGCGGTGGTATTTTTGATATTTGCAAAAATTGCAAAAAGTTATAACCCTACTGTACATAGAGATAGTATATGGGATATACTTCGAAGGACCAATGTCCCGGAAAAACTTATAGGCATTATGCAAAGCATGTACGAAGATGCGCCTAACTGTGTATACTACAAGGGTAAATCCTCCGAAGGGCTTAAGATAAAGCAGGGCGTTCGGTAGGGATGCGTTCTTTCACCATTATTATTTTTACTTGTTCTTGATGAAGTTATGAAAGCAACCAATAATCAGGCACCCCATGGGATCCAATGGACACCATTTTCAAAATTAAATGACCTGGCATATGCAGATGATCTCTGTCTATTGGACCACAATTTCGAAAGCATAGAAAGTAAACTAACTGCACTAAGATCAAATGCCCTAAAAGTTGGTTTAAAATATATAGCTACTACAAACACAAACAACCTATACATAAATGGAACAGCTATCGAAAACGTAGATTCCTTCTGTTATCTCGGATGCATTGTTTCGAAAGATAATGGTGCTAGCGATGATGTTGACAATAGAATTAATAAATCCCGAAATGCTATGTCGAAATTGCAAAATATATGGCAGTCAAACGAATTTTCTCAACGCACAAAGATTAAGATATATAATGCGTGTGTCAAATCGGTTCTTTTGTATGGTTGCGAAACGTGGGGCCTTACAAAATCCCAGATAAGAAAACTGCAAACATTTGAAAATCGATGTCTTCGCAGAATAATACGATGTTTTTGGCCGAATACTATTAGTAATGCCGAATTATGAAGCCAAACATCGATCACCTATGAAATAAAAAAGCGGAAATATGGGTGGATCGGTCATATACTAAGGTCAAACAACACCATTGCCAAAATAGCTCTACAGTACAACCCCCAAGGTCAAAGGAGGGTAGGCAGACCTAAAAATACATGGCGCAAACCCGTTGAAAGAGAGTTACAACCGATAGGCTATTCATGGGCCGTTTGCTCCCAAGCTGGAGATTAGCGGATATATATATATATTTACAGTATAAGTACTAATAAAAGCAATAAAGATTTTTGAGAAATTCCCCTCAATACTTAATTATTGTTTAATAGTGTATGCACACTCGTTAAATTTGTTTTCCGTATTGTTAAAATTAAAAAAAAAATATAGTTATTTTACAAAAACCTTAGTTTTTAACGTTTATAATTGTTATTCAAAAAACAAACTACCCAAAATAAAAGTTTTTCCGTACTTATTTTGTTACGTAGTTTGATTTTTTGTCGGTTAAAATATATTTTTGAAAAGTAAAAACTATTCAATTTTACGGGATATGCTGTTTAATAACAAACAACTTAAAAATTATTGTAAAATTCATCTATTTTTTAAAACTTAAAATTGTTTAAAATGAATTTTCGTTTATATTTAACCACATAATATTTTGAGTGTATGTATTTATTTTAGAATAATACATACATATTAAAAACTCAAGTAATATGTAAAAGTCTGAAAGTGTGAATGCCTGTGTGATAATACGACTTCATCGTGTGATACGACTTCATCGTTATTTGAACAATTTCTAAACAATAATTCTTTTCATTGGATCAGGGTTACATTTTACTTCATGTGTGAGTGTTTATACTTTGTGTGATGGTGTAAACCCAAACTTTTATGTTAAATTAGATTTTTTAACAGTCGCAACAAAACATAGTAGATTTCTATTTCAAAGTATTATGGAATACGTAAGACTTGTGAGATAGTGTAAACTAGCCTTAAGCACTTACTTGTTTTCCTTTTAAACCATGTTTTACTTTTGTTGAATTCCCTTTGATTTCAGAAACTTCATTCTACATTGTAAATTTCATGTAAAAACGGTTCTACTAAAAATCACAAATTTAAATAAATCAAAATTCCGAAAGGTTTGCAAGATTTGAGCCTAAGAAAATTATCGTTTTTTTACATAAATGACACCAAGGCCCCAAATTATTGGGGCCCATAAAAAAGTGAATGACTTTGGGCAAAACTGGGAGACAGTGGTCTTTTATTTTTTGGTCTTCTATCACGTAGTGATGTCCGTATATGGTAATAGATGGCATAGTATCTCAATGTTGAAGTAAAGAAAAAACATATAAAATTAAAATAATTTCGGAACATTTTTTATTTTCCGGCTACCTAAACGGTGTTAAGAATCATTCCTAAGAAATTCATATGCTCTAAAAAGTTGTTAACT
Organism: Pollenia labialis; assembly: GCA_949318255.1. Classification (NCBI taxonomy): domain Eukaryota; kingdom Metazoa; phylum Arthropoda; class Insecta; order Diptera; family Polleniidae; genus Pollenia; species Pollenia labialis. Next base: position 145,620,433 of record OX439141.1, read on the forward strand.
GAGATTTTAGGTACATTTTTCTAGTTGGTTGTTTCCTTGCATTTTAAACGGTTTGCTAAATATGAACCTGAACAGAGGAAAAAGGTAAAACAATCTAATTTTTTAAAGTTTTTTTGCGATTTTGATCTTGAAGATGAAGTTTTTTTGATTTTATATGTTCACAATTTTTGTTCTTTACGGCAACAGATACAACTTTGTGTCAAAATGTAAATCAAAATTCTAAACAATTTGCAAGATATGAGTCTGATAATATGATAACTTTTTTGCAAAAATGACACCGAGGCCCCAAATCTTTGGGGCCATAAAAAAGTGCATGACTTTGGGCAAAACTGGGAGACACGGGTCTTTTGTTTTTTTTTGGTCTTTTATCACGTAGTTTTGTCCGTACATGATTATTTTTTTCGTGTCGCACTGTGTAGTTAAAGAATTTTGCTCTCTTAATATTCACTATAGAACAGGAAATCGTTGCGAAGAAGTCAATTTTGTATTCGAAATGCTTGATTGTGCTATTATGTTATTGTATAACTGTAACAACTACCTGAACAACTCTTTTAAGTAACGAAAAAGTAAAATTTTTGAACTTATGATTTAATTCTAATGTATTTTTGTTGTTGTTACATTTCGAATAATCTACTATATGACCACCCAAAGCGATGAAGTAGTTCAAATTTCATAGATAAATAACATAACACTCAACCAAATGCTTAGGAGGAGTGATCTGACTATTAATGTATAAGTATATGTGTTTGTATTTGTCTGTTGTTATAGCAAAATTATTTTAAATCATAAAAATAAAATTTCACATTAAATTACTTTTAACAAGCTGTCATTTGGTATTAAAAGTAAAAGAAGAAAACATGTTAAGTAGTAACTTCGCTAAACTATTCGGGGTTTTAAAGATTTTCCCCCATAATCATAAAAAATATTTTTGTTTTATAAAAGGTTTATTGAACAAATTTTCATAGGAAATCAGTTCAATAAACCTTTCATAAATCGAAAATATTTTGTATGAATATTGGGGGAAAATGTGTATGTAAGTGGTCCCTTTATTTTGCTTATTTTGTTTTATTCTTACTCGATTTTTAACGATTACGAACGTTAAAGTTTGTATGAAAAAATTTTTTAAAACAGAGTCTTTTTTATAAAAATTTGCTATGCGAACCGGCGATTAGTGTTCATAAAAAAATAAGTTTAATAAAAGATTTAACAAACATATTTTTATGAAAAACTCGTATACAGGTATTTAATAAACCTTAAATATTTTTTTGAATAAGTTTAAGAAAATTGTTTTCCGAACGCTTTAGTTGTATTTTACGAGAAACATTGTATTATTTATAAGCATAACAAAAAAAAAAACAAGTAAGAAATTAAAGTCGGCAAGCTCACCCATTTGGTACTTTACAGATTTGAACCGGTCGGTTTTGGTTTGGTTTTGAAAATATCAAAGTTAAACTACATAGCTACATACATAAATATTTCTTTGTATGTAATATATTTTTTTTATTTGCTTAAATCTGACCTTTGTTAACCCTAAACTGGGCCTGGGCAGGCATTTTTTACTTATTCCCAGTTTTTTTCATGTAATTATTAAGTATATTAGAACGATACTTTATGTATTCCTGAATCAAAGTGTTTTTCACAAGAAAATGTTTGTGTATATTGTATTATATATTGACTGGTGTGAATAACATTTATAAGAAAGTTCAGGCATTAAAAGCTATTTATTTTCGGGTGAATTATTTGAATGGTAAAACATGCACCGATTCCAATATATGTTGCTTTGATTATTTATGCTGCTATAAGATAAGTTTGGATAAAATTAAAAACATTACCTACACAAAGAATCTTGTATGGGGGCTCAAAAGGGTCACTCCTTGTGAAAATTAAAAACTTTGTTATCAATGTTTTTTTGGGATTAAAAAAATTAATTAACAAGGTTTCGTTTAAATATGCTAAATTCCCATTTAAAACAATTAGTCAACTGAAATTAAGTTTTTATAGCACCTAATTTTGTCAAATTATCTTCAAAATTTGCACCTGTACTTTGTGCACAAGGGACTGCCAGCCAGCCTGCCAGCTCGACGGGCGGACATCGATAGATCGACAAAAGGTGATTATGAGTAGACTGGCATGCTTAAAGGCACAAACGTATAATACCCACTCCACCGTTGTGGTGAGCATATAAAGACAGAATCAAATCACATAATTTTAATTTTAACTAATTTCAAAGATTTCTTTTTTAGGTCTTAATACATAAAGAGCAAAGATTTATGTCCTGTTCCATCCCATGCCTGTTCCATCCCATCCCTGTTCTATAATAGCATAATAAAAGTCTTAATTAAATTTTAAAAAAAGTCAACTTAATATAATACAAAAACGCATACAATTCAAAATGTTAATCTCCTTTTTATATACAAATGACTTTTGACTTATAAACAGCACCAATAACAACATCAAAACAAAAAAAACTCAACCACAGCTCAGTGTTCAAAATTGCCACCAACGCCGTACAACTGCCACTTCTTATAAAACCACAAGCACTTGTGTTGTTGTATTGAATATTTCAAAAGTATTAAAGTTGGCAACTGTATCCTTAACTCGGTGTGGATGTGTAACAACGTATGAGCTTGAGTATTTAAAGAAGTATCATTTTGCTGTTTGAAGTTGTTGTGAGAGACTTTTATACTTTTCCCATTGGCAGTGTTTTCTTTTTTTTGTAGAAATTTTCTGAGCAATTTTCCACTCGCTTTCATTCACTTAATACGTTATTCACTCTTCCTTCTTTCTCTTGTTTTTATTTGCTGTAAATAATAATACATGTGTGGAGGAACAGAAAACGAATAAAATAAAAAAAGAATTTGATTTTCATTTTCCTTTCAGTTTTTCACCATTTGATTGTTATAATTTTTGGCACTTCAGTAGTACTTTCCCTGCAGGAAATGTCACTAGTGAATCTTTACTGATTCACTATTGACACAGTCACCAGTACTATGGACTTAATATACCCCAGACAATGTTATTTACTATAGATATTTAACATGTGTGTGTCATTGAAAATCTACTACTGACGTTGGTACTATTGACGAGGTAGTTCTTTTGGGGGCATATGTAGACATTGGAACCAGAGATTCAATAGTACATTATAGTAAATCTAGTCTACACTTTTGTTACGAATACGAATTCATACCATTCTTTTTTATTATTGCTTAAGATTTAATAATAATTATACTTCGCAGTTGATACTTATATTATTTTTTCGTATTTCGTTAGTCAAAGATAGTCGACAAAACTGGTGACTTGGAGACACTTGCACCCAGGTTTCCCTTTGGGTTGTTGATAGTATAACCAACTACAAATACTTTTTGACATACATAGAGATACACCTATGAATACACACACTTTTTGTTATACATTTAATTAATGTCAGGAGTTTAAATATTAAGAATTATTTTGTGTGTTTTTTATGCAGACATTAACTTAATAAAGAAGCCAGATTTTAGCTTTAACTAAACTATACCGTAAGAAAGGTATTTGCACCATGGTGAAGGGTTTATAAGATTTGGCATGGCCTAATATAGCTCTCTTACCTATTTTTATATATATTTATATTTGAAGCTGTTTTTTTAATTATTTATTTTTTTAAATACAAATTTGTTAATTTGTTATTCTTGTTTTTCACATCCTTTTTTTGATTTATCAATAGATGTTATACAAAATGGATATTCGAAATAAGAATCATGGCGAAACTGAAACCAAATATAAAAAAGTGAAAGGAACCCCTCTCTAATACTGATTTAAGTTTACAAACATACACATGAGTTTTGACAACACCTGCAGTGGTGATGGTGTTGGCACTTTCCGGCGGAAACATTTAACTTTTTTACAAAAACGCAAAGAAAGAAGATATAGATGTCCAAAAAAAGAAATATAAAAAGGGAAATATAAAAAGGGAAATATATAAAGCAACAGCCACTTTAAGTACAACAAGAAGGGACACAAGTAGTTGTTTCTTGTTTAGTTAATTGTGTCTTGTTAAGTTAATTCAATTTGTGTAAATTCATTCTTTCCTACCTTTTCTACGACTTTAAGAATGAAGTTGTAAATAAAAGGTGAAAAAACAACTCTCAAAAAAATTACAAAGTTTCTATATGCGAGGGTTGGTTGTAAGCGTTTCTTACTCCTTAAGTAGTTAGTGTTTGCTCTCTTTGTAAATAGTTTTTGTTGAAGAAAAACTATTTTAATATGTCACTTTTTTCCTTTTCAAAAAGGGGACAAACGTTTAAAACGACAAAGTTAAAAAGTATTGCGAAGAAATAAATAGTATAAAAAGGAAACAACCTACATTTTTTTCCAAGTTTGTCTCTTATTACAGCTTCAAAAAATTTTTGTCATTTTGCTTTCCAGTTTATTTTTATATTCCTGCCATTTTCTCTTCATTTACAAAGACCACTTGAGACTAATGGACACGGTGAAGTGCTTGATGAAAGTGACTGGTAGCCTACAACTTTTTCTTTATAACAACTTATGATGGTTTCTTTTCTGACAATAATGTTCCATGTCTGCTAAAATTCGCGCGGATTTTTGTTCTATTCTAAAAATATGTGCAAACTTTTAAAAAGTTGTCGTTTTCCTTTCTAAATATGTTGCAACAATAAATGGCAAATTTGTATAATTTCTGACCCCAAGTTATAATTGAGTGTGAGATAATACCCTTTTTTGCATCTGCGTTAAGTACGTTTTTGTGTAAGCAAGTGTTTTTTTTATTAACTTTTTCTTGTGTTTGCGTACAATTTGTGTTGTTTTGTGATTTTTGTTAATATTGCGATGGATATAAAAACTTTTTGTTTTTCTTTTATTTAAAAAATATTTTTTTTGCCGCAAAATTTTTAACAACAGCTGGGGCCTAATTCTGGCAGTCGCGATCGAGTACTTTCTCGATTCAAAAGCAATTTTATTTCAGTCGATACTTAACGAATCGGAATTATTTTTTTCAGTATTGTGAAACTCAAATTAATGCTTTACAGCACTGAAAAAATAATTCCGATTCGTTCAGTATAGACTGAAATAATTAGATTATAAATTGCTTTCGAATCGAGAAATTACTCGATCACGACTGCCAGAATCATGCCCCTGACTATAATTATTGAAAATCTGTGTTGTTAACGCTTTTTGGAATTCAAAGAAAATTTAATGTTGAAAATTGGTGAATAGCGCTTATTAGTACAAACTTTGTATTCAATATTTAACACGCTAAATACACATTAGTGTTGAGTGTAAAACGTAGCTATTATTTTGTTCCATTGTAATTTAGAAAAATTTATCACTTTATAAGGGTGCGTGCAACCTGATAAATATATTACACAATTATAATGAATTATTATTTTTTAGAAAAGAAAACACCATAAGAAAGATAATATTATGCTGCTTGTAATGAATGTTAAATATCAAAACATAATTATTGTATTAAAAATTTAAATAGGACACAAAAAGAACACTTGCAGAAAATTGGACAAGTAAAAATATTGATCAACAACAAAACACTTCAATGCATGGTTAATTGTCTCGATTTTAATGTGATGAGAGCTTAATCACCTTCGAAGTTCTTAACCTTTGTCCAGCGGAAAAATTTTACAACGTTAAAAGGCGGTATGGGAACAATTGTACCCTTATATACTTAAAACGGCTTTCCTATTAATATAATTAAATTATTCTGTTCTTATTTAATAAATAAATGATAGAACAGGCCCGTGGCTAAAAAAACTTATTTTTCGTACACATGTATACATTTTGTGCTTTATTTTCTTGTTTTTTTCTTACGACTTATATGAAGGTACAATTGTACCCCTTCAGCCTTTTAGGGATATCAAGTCAAAAAAGACTTATTGCGATATGATATAATCAAAATTTTTTTTTTTAAATTTCAAATATGAAATCCGTAATAAAAGTTTAGAGATGTCAGAAAATTTTAGATATCTAGTATTAACAAAAAAAAGTTATTGCAATTTAAAAACGAAAAAGGTACAATTGTACCTCTTCCGCCGGACAAAGGTTAAACACGTTAAAGAACCCAAGTGTGAAAACAGTATAACAAGCAACACAACGCCTAAAATTACATTGAAAGCAAAAACAAAGTCAAAACTTTTTTATAATTTTGTTGTTGCTTTCTACAGAAATTCATATTCTGGTATGTTCTGTAAATCGAAATGAAGTGGATTTAAAATCGAACAAAATTTGAACACGACTGTAAAGAAAGTTCATAAAAATATAACTTGTTATTAACTCCATACTTTGAGCACCAATTATATTTACAAGAACAACTCTTTAAAACAGGAAATTCTACCATCATTTTGTAAATAATTGAAATCAAAATTTCGTTCGATATTAAATCCACTTCACTTCAATTTGTAGAACATGCCCGATTGACTTTTTATTAATTAATCGCTGCACAACTTATGGCGTTGAAAATTCTAAAATGCAATATGAATTTCTGTAAAAAGCAACAACAAAATTATAATATTTTAGACTTTGTTTTTGCTTTTAATATAATGTTTGGCGTTGCTAAGGCAAATTTTAGTTTTTTTTCTATTTTATCAAAGTATTTTTTTGGGAATACAAAAATTCTTAATTTACAAGATTTAGTTTGTCGTGCTTAATTCTCAAATTTAATTCTTGATAAAAACACTGAAATTTATTGTTGAATTGTTTTTTTAACGGCAACTTCTTATATAAATCCTGGGAAACTAACAGTTTCAACAAAAACGACAAAAAATTTATCCGTTAATATTGATCAAAGTTTTTCTTGGGAGTCAAACAATTAATTAACAACGTTTCGTTTAAATGAGCTAAATTCCCATTTCATACAATTGATAAACTGAAATTTATTGTTGATGGGATAATTTATTCCTATGCGCATTTCACTGGTTGCTTATGCCAGATCGTCAGGAAACTTCATCCAAAGATTTTGGAAAAACTAAAGATATTAAACAATTAAAACTGTTAAGCGAATAAGAATTATAAGCAACAGCTTCACATATAACAATACCTAAGCAAAAACAACAACCATAAACAGTAAGTTTATCTTTTCTTACATTCTCCACTACAATTGGTTGAAATTCTGCCAACTTTAATTGTAGTTGTAAGTAGGTTAAAAAAAAACAAAAACAACTTGTTTTATTGTTCTCGCAAAAAAATTAAGCATGTTGCCAGTTTAGTTTTTTTAGCCGTGCACTTGCTAGTTTATTATCAAAGTAATTTTTTGAGAATACAAACATTTTTAATTTACAAGATTTAGCTTGTCGTGCTTGTATACTTACCATTAAATCGCATCGATTTCATCTGATTAAAAAATATTTTCCGTAATGTTTTTTTGTAAATTCAACAAAAGGTTAAAAAATATAGGGCTGCATTATTAGCCATAACTTTATACAATATAACATGCTTCTTTATTCAGGTAGATAATTGCCCTTGCTTTCGGGAAAAATGGTATACAATTTGTCGCATATTTTGATTAAAAATTGCATCAAAACTTTTCATGTAGCTAAAACTTAAGGAATTTTATGAAGTTTTTTTCTTCTACTGTAAACTATTTAAACAATTGAGTTATGCCTTTTTTATACCAAGCGATCGATATGTGTTCAGTGCACCAAAAGCCACTTATTAATAAAAATATTGCTTTTTGATACAAAAAAAAATTTATACAATATGTGCCATCAAGCGTATCAATGCGTCTGCCATTGTTCATAACCAGTTCACAAGATGATTTTAGTTGGCTAACAGAAGTCAACAGGCATTCTAACATCATCCTCATCCGTACCACTAAGTACACCACTTTCAACTTCAGGTGGGAGTATATATAAGGCAGCAACACGCACGTTTTCATCTTCATCACACAATTCTTTTATGAAATCTATGGCTTATTCTGTACTTAGCGCCCTAAAAATAATAATAAAGTATTTTTTGAAATCTTACCCAGCGTGACCATACGGTCACAATGGTAAAAACTGTTCAAACTAAAGCTGTGTTCACATTATGTGTATTTGTCATGTGGATTGTCACTTTTTCACATGTTTAATATGTACATATCGTCTGAACCCCTTCAAACACTATCATGTGTTATTTCTCTGTGTACAGTACACATGACAATTTTGATTTAGAACGTGTTCTATTTTAAAGTGACAAAGCATCTGACATCAGCTGTTTTTTATTAACAAAATTGTTTGTGGCGGCAAAAAATTAATTGAAATTGTAATACATATATATTAAAATAGTAAATAAATAATAAAACAGATAAAAAATGCACAAATTAATTATTAAAAATGTTTTTATTATTTTTGATAGGTTATGTCAAATGTACGTTACATACCATTATGTGAACATGTCAATTAAAAACCTTATGTAAAACTCAAATTTTGACATACACAGGAAAACACATGTGGGTAGAAAAGTGACATTCCATATGACAAATACACATAATGTGAACATAGCTTAACATGCAAAATGTTTGAAAACTTACAATTCACATTTTTCAATCATTAGTTTAATTCATTGGCAAACAAAATATATTTGTTTTAAACTAAGAAACCCTTATTTCATAAAAATTATTGCTTACTTACTTTTTGTAGTAATGCGTTTTCATGTTTTTTGCCTTTTTTTTAACACCAAGTTTTAACATCCAATTGCTCTAACAATAATACTCTTACTGATAGAAAAATGCATTTTGCAGCAGCACACATATTTTATGAAGCGAATAAGCGTAAACTTATTAAAATCGGGGAATCACACGAATTGATAGCTTTATTTTGCTATGCTATTATATGTGTGTGACCACATGGTTACGTTGGGTTAACTCGGGTTAAGTAAAATACTTCTCCTTTTGTGTTTCAGTTCATTTTATTTAATATTTTTTTTTTTCCTAAGCAAATCCCGCGAAGCTTTATGCTTGTCTGCAGGAAAGAAACCAGAATCTCTGGCGGGAATCGAACCCGCAACCCCGGCGATGATGGTAAAAATATGAATAAAAGGAATAGCTTATCCCTTCAACAATAAATTTCAGTTTCTTAAAGTATGAAATGGGAATTTAGCACATTTGAAAGAAACCTTGCAAAACATCTTGTTTCGTCAAACTCTCTGTACCAAACCGCACTTCAGCCGCACAACGCACTTCGCATACAATTATCAGTAATTTATCTAGTCAAACTATCACATTTGACATTTGTCCATTAACCCTACAATAATCATACTGACCGAAAAAACCTAATCCTACAATTATGAAATTCGCTTTAGCGCTTCCATAACTATAAGCTTGTGCCCAATAGTTCTTAATGAAAAAATTAGCAAATAAAAGGCTGATCAAAAATCTTTTAATCAAACATATAAAATTATCTTATACATTTTTTTAAATTTTTAATTATTTTGTTATTCGTGCTTAATTCCCAGTTTTTATTATTGATAAAAACACTTGAAATTTATTGTTGATGGGATAAGCTATTCCTATGCGCATTTCACTGGTTGCTTAGGCCAGATCATCAGGAAACTTCATCCATAAAGATTTTAGAAAAACTTAAGATATTAAACCAAATAAAACTGTTAAGTGTATAAGAATTACTGAAACAGTTCTACTTGTAACAATATCAAAGTTTAAACAAAATCATCAACAATAGACAGCGAGTTTATCTCTCCTTACATTCCCCTCTACAATTAATTGGAATTCTTCCAACATTAATTGTAGTTAAAAACAGAGTATGAAAACAAACAAAACATTTCGCAAACGTTTGCAAAATGCACAAAACTATTCAAAATTTATTAATTGTATTTTACATGTGCAAAACCAAAACAAAAACTTTTCAAGTGTCAAAGAGAGAAAACGAAACAATTGGCTTTCCACTCATGTGCATTTTTTAATTTACCGTTACAATCGTACATCTGAGTACAAAACAAATAGAGAAACGTTTTGTTTGCAGTAATTGATTTAGTTCTTGTTTGGTTTTCTTTGAATTACTTTTTATTTAATTTAATTTTTATTTTTATTACTATTATAGTCAAAATAAGCATTAATAAAAACGAAAAAACCTAAAAACCTCTCTATTTATTTCACTTAGAAACAATAGTGTAAATGAGTAAATTTTATAATGAGTAAATCAATTACCAAACGTTTGTCAAACGTTTTTTCTCTGAATGTTCAATCAGGTCTGCCAGAAATTTTCAGCAAAATATCTTAATTTCACCAAAAAAAAATCTTATTTTTGAACAAAAAATCTTATTTTTGGAAAAAAGTAGTTTTTTTATTATAAATAATAAAAACAATTCATATTTTATTAAATACATAAAATAAACAAAAAAAAAAACATTACAAAAAATTTTATTTCTTGTACTTAATTGTATTATTTAGTTTAAAAATTGTTAAATGGGAACAAAGAAGGTTTTTTTTATTGTACCTAACCTTCGTCTGGACAAAACAAAAAGTCTTGTTTTTGGGAAAAAAATCTTAAAATCTTTTTTCGGTTAAAAAATCTTAACAAATAAGGTAAAATCTTACTTCTGGCAGCGCTGGTTTCAATATTATTCTTACTCTTTTCGTTTCCAGCTGTGTACGTTTATATTAATGTACAATTTGCGCTCTCGAGCAAAAACAATACAAAACAAAATGGCACAATCATTCTCATTGTTTTGGTTTTGTTTTTGTTTTACTCACTGCAAAGAACAAAACAAAACGAAAGCAAACGTTTCGTTTTGTTTGTTTTCGTACTCTGGTTAAAAACAGGGACCGTAACTGTTATGACTTTTATCAAAAAATCAAGAAATAAGAGTTATTTTTGATTTTTATATTTTTAGATAGAAAATAATAGAATTTTTATTTTTTTAAATCAAAAATAGAAGTTATTTTTGATATTTATATTTTTAAATGAAAAATAAAAATTATTTTTGATTTTTATATTTTTATATGAAAAATAAAAGTTATATTTTGATTTTTATATTTTTATAATAAAAATCAATTCAAAACTCTTATTTATTTGTCGATGCCGTATGTATAATAATATGCTGCTTCATTCAAATTTCTATATGAATATAATATACAAGCATATAACTACTGGCAGGATCAACCAGAATAATATTTCAAAAATATTATCTAAAAATAACGGACATTCAGCCATTGCCTACTGCATCCACGTCATTTTTTCAATTTTACCATTCTCACAGAATTTGCGGAATAGTTTTTTATTTCATTTATTTAATTTCATTGCTAACCAAATATAATTTTCTTATTATACGGTTAGTGTTCTGATGTACAATTAAGAATTATACTTCTTCAAACTATAGAAGCTTTTATATGCCCTCTTATAGCACCTAAGCTTAGAGGTATATTATTCAGCTTACTACTTAGTATTTTAATAAATATTTTTAAGAACACATCCAATTTTTAGATTTTTCGTTAATCATATAATGAAAAAATTACTTTCTTCCTATATGACAAATTACTTAAGACAACAAAAAATATAACGCTAGTTATACGCTAAAAAAAAAAATAGCATACATCCCAAAAATTTACGAAAACATTCCCATCGGATTATAAGCATAAAATATTACGGAGAATTTGTATTTAAACAACAACCCATCCAATATCAAGTGAATTACATTTAACAATTCAATATGCAATTTTTGATATTGACGATATTTTTTGTCGACTTGCTTTTCATAAGCAAGTTCTAATAGTTAGTTACGTGTAACTTCACCGCCAATTTCAGTTTTTGAAAAATTAAAAAATTCATAACTTCGGTTCTAAATAAAATTTTTTAAATTTTTTTTGATTACGAACAATAATAAGCTTAACTAAAAATTTGTTAAAAAAAAATTTAGATTTTTTTCAAAATTGTGAATTTTTTTTTTTTTGAAAATTGCACAAAGTGAACATTGGGATAAATTCGTGTTGAAAGCTGTTTATAAAAATTTAAAAAATTAAAATTTTTTAAAAATTCTTTTTGCAAATGAACAATATTAAATTATGTAAATAATTTGAAAAGAAAAATCAAAATTTTTTCAAAATTGTAGGTTTTTTTTTTTTAAATAAAATTTTTATACTTAATAGCATTAAACCCGGACATTACATGTTGACTTTTATGTTTCTAGGTCTAATATTAACGATAATTAAAAAAATACCAGTTGTAGAACCAAAAAGCTAAACAAAAATATCAAATTTCCCGTATTTCCTGTTTTGGTACTATTTTTCCCCCCATTAAAGTATCAAAAATTTCAGTATTGTAGTGGGAGCCCATTATTAAGTACGAATATGTCAAAGAATGGAGGAAAATGTTTTGTAAAAAAAGTACCAAAAATAGTTACGATTTTCACCCCTTAAATGTTCGAATTTCGAAAAAGTACCAAATTCGTATTCGTATTTTTTTGATAAGTTTCGAATGTGGTATAAACTTTGGTTCTATGTTTATTGGTTCAAAAGATAGATGGGGTGTCAAAATAGTACCAAAATTCAGGTTTTACCCGTTTACTCCCTAAAAGGGCCGAATTTCAAAAAAGTACCAGATACCTGTCCGCTTATTTTTCTAAAGAACAGCGATAAGTATTATATTTTTTTTGTATCTCTTTTAGTTTTGGACATATAAGGTAACCGTATTTTCCCTTTTTTACCCCGTAAACATTTGAATTTCCAAAAATCCCGTCTTAGTGGATCGATTTGGAGAGAGACCAATCTCTGGTCCAAATTTCAAGTTATTAGCTTCAGGCGTTTAGGCTGTGCGATAATGAATCAGTGAGTCAGTCAGTAAGTCAGTCAGTAACGTTACAATTTTATATATATAGATTATGTGACTTATCCATTATCAGCTATAAAAACACGAATTCATAGAAATAGCTTATAAGTTTTGGCTGCCATTCAAGTCAGTGTTAAGAGGTCGTTTTCAGGTGTTCAATTTTACCACCATAATTGATTTTAAATGTTCCTCAGATAAATTATATCTCAAATCTCCCAAAATTAATCTGAGTGCTGAAAATGACCTTTCTACACTGACTTGAATGGCAGCCAAAACTTATAAGCTATTTCTATGCATTCATGTTGTTATAGCTGATAATGGATAAGTCACATAATATATTATATTCATATAGAAATTTGAATGAAGCAGCATATTATAATACATACGGCATCAACAAATAAATAAGAGTTTTGAATTGATTTTTATTTAAAAATATAAAAATCAAATATAACTTTTATTTTTCATTTAAAAAAATAAAAATCAAAAATAACTCTTATTTTTGATTGTTAAAATAAAAATCAAAAATTTAAATATCATGCAATATTTTGGATGCATTTCGCCTAAAAATCATGATGGTGTAATTAAAAGTTTTCTACGATGTTCATTTATGTATGATTTATTTCTTCAAAAAAAAAATAACTCTTATTTTCGGTCCATTTTTCAATTTAAAATATAATTTTCATATAGTTAATACTTACCCTGCGGGAAATTTGTGTCAATTGGTACAACAGACTGGTCCTGGGATTTGTGAATATAGAACAAGTACAAGAAAGGACTCATGAACAGTGAAAGAAGACAAATGCCTTAACTGGTTTATGAAGAACAAAAAGGTAGAAAAAGTAATGAATTACAGTACAGTCTTCAACGGTGCTGTGACACATTTTTTGGTACTTCCTAAAATTTGGTTCTTGAATTTAATTCTAGGACTTGTTTTATTGAAATACTACTACATTTTATTGAAATAATACTACATTTAAGTAACTGACACTAAGCAAATTCATTGAGAATAGATTTGTGCCTGGTCAAATGGTGTCAATTGACCCCCTCTAATGACAATCCCATGTAAAAGTGATAAGTCTAATTCATATAAAGTGTTAGAACTGAAACCGGTATCTTCTTCCAAAGACCTATCACGGGACAACTAAAGTGTCAGTTCTCTTCCCTCTAGGGTAGGTAGAGACTTGAAATTCCAAGTATCCTTCTAGAATTTGACTGGCTATAAGCATTTAATAAAGATATCCAGGAAAGGATATATAAGGAAATTTACTCGAATATTTTACTGCATACATCACATTTGTATATATATTTTGTATTGAAGATGCTGTATTTTTAAAATTTTTTCTTACTGTATTTATTATGTTTTGTTTAATTACACAGTACAACACATGATTTCGGGACTCAATTCTGATAATTGGTTATGAAAGAGGACCCAAAGAGAAGAACTTCTGCATCATTAGTTTGGTCATGGTACATCAAACAATAATAAAAATTAATTTGAAGTTAGTAAGTATTGTATAGGGGAATTTGTCACGTTTTAGGCTCTTTTGTTTGTCATAACTCGAGAACCACTAGTCCGCATAAGCTGAAATAAATTAAAAAAAATTAAGAATTACAATTCCTTTAATCTGTTCATACAACGTTTCGCTACATAAGCAACAGTTTCGCAGTTATAAATAAATGTATGAAGAAAAAAAATATTTTTTGCCCAAAAAATTGAAATTTTTTATTTTTAATTCATAAAAAATCCAAAACGGTAAAAAAGTGTCAAGTCCTATTACTTTCTCGTAAAGTCGCATAACCTATGAACAAAATGAGACATAAATCATGTAAATCGATAAACGCGTTTCGCTTTTATTAACAATTAAATAAAGGTATGAATTTAAAACATTTGCTCGAGATATCCACAAAATTCTTTGGAAAAAACATTGATGACTTTTTTTCAATTTGTTTCAGCTTATTGGGACTAGTGGTTCTCGAGTTATGACAAACAAAAGAGCCTAAAACGTGACAAATTCCCCTATACAATACTTACTAACTTCAAATTAATTTTTATTATTATTTGATGTACCATGATAAAACTAATGATGCAGAAGTTCTTCTTTTTGGGTCTACTTTCATAAGCAATTATCAGAACTGAGTCCCGAATCAATCACCTGAAAAATGTTGTACTGTGTTATCTATTATTTATATATAAATCGGCTAATGCAAAACAGTTAAGAACACTTTTCTCCCCTGTTTGCCCAGCGATTGGAATACAAAATATTCCATTTGAAAGGTATTTGCTGGCAGAAGTGCACAATATATATTTTATTAAAATCTGTTCAATATGTTCAGAGTTACCCAGCGGGAAATAGAAGGAGTACGAAGGCCTTCTAGAAGGCCTCTGTACCCCTTCTTTTGGATGTACAAGGCCTTCTTGCTCCATTCCATACTCATATCTTTTTTACACGCGTTGTCATTGCGGAGAAGGCCTTCCGCTTTCCTTTCTTTCGCCAGAGCTTCTTAAAGGCATTCAAATATATGGCTCTTAGAAGACTTTCCAGAGAAGGACTGTTAAAAGTCTTTAGAATAAAGGTTATCTTAAAGGGTTTTTAAGAAAGGTATGTTAAAAGGCCTTTTAATTAATGGCTCTTAAAAGGCCTTTCGGACCATCCTTGTAAAAAGTGCATCGGTTCTAATGGAAATTGGCTGACCATTTTCATTCGCATCGCATCGAAAAAAACATCGATGTTTTTTTACAGTGTCCATCCCTACACAGAACCTTCTTCTTCAATGAACAAAACACAACTACAAAGATTTACAATGTAAATTTTACATTATTGTTTTCACTTGGTATTATAATATGTATGTAACTTTATTTTTATCTGAATTCTTTCGCTTTTGCTTTTGCGAAAAAACAGAACAAAAAATGTTACTCTTTCTCTTTTTAACATCAACTAAAAAGATTTACGTTATTGTTTTCATTTGGAAGTAATTTTATTATGTATGTTACTTTGTTTTTGTAAAGGAATCTGAACTCTTTTGCTTTTGCGTGTGCAAAGAAAACAAAACAAAATATGTTACTCCTTCTTTTATCGCTTCTCATAGAAGCGAGGTGTTATACCAAAGAGCCGAGGCCTTCTATTAGGCATTCTTTAGCAGTTACATAAGAATAGTAATTAAATCAAAAAATTTTTTAATCAGGCCTTCAAAAAGGCCTGAAGTAAGAAGGTACGGATGCCTTCTAGAAGGCCTCTGTACTCCTTCTTTTGGATATACAAGGCCTTCTCGCTCCATTCCATACTCATATCTTTTTTACACACGTTGGCATTGCGGAGAAGGCCTTCCGCTCTCGCTTCTTTAGCAGGTACATAAGAATGGCAACGGGTACAAAAAAATAATTGTTTTGCTTTTGCTTGTGCAAAAAAAAAACAATACAAAAAATGTTACTCCTTCTCTATCTTATCTTTTACACCAAATAGCCGAGGCCTTCTATAAGGCATTCTTTAGCAGTTAGATAAGAATAGGAATTTAATCAAAACAATTTTTAAGCAGGCCTTTTAAAAGGCCTGAAGTAAGAAGGTCTTCTGAGTTTTACCGCTGGGTATAAGCGTTCAAATTTGATACTAACACATATGCATAACATATAAATAAAAATTTTGTTTTTTTCCAATTATCAAATAATAAAAAATAGGGTGGTCGATTATTCGACATTTGCAAGAAACCGGGTTTCGAATAATTCGCCAATACAAAACTTATATATAAATCGGCACAGGCACACCAATTACGGTCGATAACTTTCTTTGTTCATCATATTAAAAAAAATATGGCCGAATTTCGACCATTAGGAAAACACTTGTTTATTTAAATCTATAAAACACACAAACTAGTCACTCCATCTAGTTATCAATTCGGAAAACAAACCAATAATCACACTAACTAGTAACTTAACACAGAAAAAAATATCTCAAACAAAATTTTAACAACACAGTTTGTTAAAAATAAAATTTTAGGACAACAAATTATTTATTTGATTCAATGAAAAAATTTATCAAAATTACACTTTAAAAAATAGCTCTCAATAAGGCATATTAAATAATGAAATAATTAAATATTTCTTCATATTCAATAAAAAAAAATATTTGAATCAAAGTGAAGACAGTATCTTTACATCTTTTGTCCATTTTCTAGCTAACAATTCTCATTCGCTTTACAGTTTCAGTTGAATAATATCTTTAGTTTTTCCAAAGTCTTTGAAAGAAGGTTTCCTGATGATCTGGCCTAAGCACATCATAATTAACCCTTGAAAGATAACGTTATTTTTTTGTACTGACAAGATAACGACACGTCTGAAAGACGTATGCTTGTTTCTATCCTTTAAAGAATATCACCGAAAATAATATTGATCAATTTAATTGTTGAAAACATTTATTTATTCTATTTCTTTTAAAAATGTAATTTTAAAACAGAAAATTATAATAAAAATAAAATTAAAAATAAAAATAAACCTCAATTAACATTATCAAAAATTGAAGAGTTCTTACAAAGGACTTCAGTTCGGTTCTAAAAACTTAAATAAATATTTTCCTTGTACTTTGTGTAGATAATGATATCTGTATTAACTTATATAAACAAAAAAAATTAATTTGAATAACATTATGTGCATGATTTACAAATTTAAGTTTTGTGGTCGCTACAAAAGGGTATACCGCATTTGACACATACCATTTTGGACATAGGTTTAATTTCTGATTAACAGAAGCCACCGTATCATCTCTTTTTTGATTCACGCTGTTCTCCACTACAACCGCAATCGAAGTTTACTGCATCTGGTAACATTTGTTCAATGTTGTCGGTCAAAGTTTTCGATAAAATAGGAATTTCTAGCCTTAAAATTGAAAAATTTATGGAAATTTCGGCACTGGTCCATTGAACAATATCCGAAATTATTTTGGTATTAAAAAGTATCGAAGCATGAAATTGGGTCGTACAGTGATTTTCATTCCCGAGTTGCTTCTCTTGCAGTACGAACTATATTCATTGAAGGAACTCGGCCATTACTTTGACCCTTCAATGTAGCCCACTTAATTTTACTTCTTAAAGTGGATTGAGATATCGTAATAACGCAGCTATCGGAAGAAGTAGTAAAATGTTCAGGTTCTAGAGGATTTTTCTGAATCGGTGGTGTATTCTCGTAAGGCTCAAGAATGTCAAAAGCTCATCTTCTACATCACTTTGAAGTCTATCCTCCAATATTTCATCTTCCGATTCGCTCATATTTTGAATTGAAACCAATTCATCCAACACGGTTTGCAAAATAGCGCCAGTTTCTGCGTCGTCCTAGGCGCGCTAACAACATATTTTTAAAACAATACCTTAAAATTCAACCAAAACACAAAATTATTTTCGCTACAAAAGTAAAACTAAGGATAACGATATGTCTCTCAGACACATGTTGTGTTTATTTGTGTTTATTTTTCAAAAGATACAAAACTTACAACATAAAAACTGGCACTACCAACTAGGTGCTGCTAACAACTGAGATAATGGAAAGTGAGAAAGTTGTATGTTTACAAATATGAAAGTGAGAGCACAAAATTGAAAAGGCGTACGTCTCGCAGCCGTACCTTATCTTTCTAGGGTTAATTAATAAATAAATGAACATTCGATAAACATTTTGCTTGATTTATTCAAAATTTCCAGCAATTTATTTTAACAAATTTTATTTTAACTTTGGCAACAACTTTTTTCATTGAATCAGTTAACTTGGTTGTTGAATAAAAATTCAATAATTATACCAACAATCTTTTTTATCAATACCGCAAAAATCGTCATAGCAGGAAATTCAAAAACTTTTGTAATCAATTATGCGATTTTCGTATTCAATAACGATTTAAGTTAAAAATGTGATTTTTAAAAAACTTTTCCCAGAGAATGTCTATCGCCTTCAATTTCACTCGATTTGTAGGAATAATATATTGGCTTTAAAAGTTTTTCATAGCTGGCTGGCACTTCTCAAAAAAAGTGCCGAGACTAAAGAGACAAAAATATAATATATAAATATAAATTTCAAAAGATTTTGTTATTCGTGCTAAATTCCTAGTTTTTATTATTGATAAAAACACTTGAAATTTATTGTTGATGGGATAAGCTATTCCTATGCGCATTTCACTGGTTGCTTAGGCCAGATCATCAGGAAACTTCATCCATAAAGATTTTAGAAAAACTAAAGATATTAAACCAAATAAAAATGTTAAACGTCTAAGACTTATAGCAACAGTTCTACTTGTAATAATATCAAAGTTTAAACAAAACAACATCAACAATAAACAGTGCGTTCATCTCATCTTACATTCCCCGCTATCAATAATAAAAACTGGGAATTTAGCACGAATAACAAAATCTTTTGAAATTTAAATTTTGTATTCCCAAAAATTGAAATTACTTTTTGATATAAATATAAAATTATTTTTAAAAATATGAGCTAAAGCCTATTAAATACCTGCATTAAGTTAAACAGGCAGGAAACAATTACAAATTATAAACCGAAATAAAATTAATGGATCCCTCCTGCTACTATGCATAACTGTACTGAACTTTGGCTCTAAGATCATTTTTTAGTCTGTTAAACCGAAGTAATGAAGTAAGTCCAGGAATCTGACGACTGTAAAATGTTTTGAAATCGTAAAGTATTTCTTTTGAATCGAAATAAGATTTGACGATTTATCGTCATTTTGACAATTATAATGCAAGAAAACTTTATAAATTCGAAAATAAAAATTCGAGATAAAAACGTACCTATATCATACCCTTTTTATGTTTTTTTTTATTTTTAATAGGTATATTTATTTTTTTTTTCTATTTTTCAATAATTAAAAAATTTTAAAAACGCGATCTTAAGCAAATAGTTTTTATAATGAGAATCTTCTGTCAAACATTTTAAAGTTTTTTATGTTGCCAAAATTCATTTAACTGAAAGCTGCCACGTAGGCTGTACGCAATTTGCCATTTATTAGCGTTATGTCATCTCGAAAGCATTTTATAGAGACAAATCGTCGTGCTTAAGTTATCTTGATTTACATATGTATATAATAAAAACGGTACTATGTACTATATGTACTATTTTAAACAACAAAGCGTGAGGGTCTTTTTGGTATTTTTTGTAAGTGCTGATTCACACTCTTAACGTTTTAGCCGTCAAGTCTTCAGTTTTTAGGAGAGAAGGGAAAAGAAAGTACCATTTCTTTCCCACTCTTTATACTCCACGTAATTTGTGAGCAATATACATACTTTCAATATGTCATCAAGAAAACAATTTAAAAATTTGCTTACTAACCATGAAATATGCTGTTTTCTTGAACGTAAATTGAAATTAAAAGTATGAGTGTATTGGTAAAAAGTGTGAGTGTTTTACAACTTGAAAGGCAAAACTTGATCGTGTATCACTCAAGGGAATTAATGAATCTGCCAAGACATAGACAGAGAGAGATAGGCTAAATTCAACTGTTTTATTTTGGTTGATTAAATACACGTTTTATTCTGGTTATTTTAACACAGCTTAGTGAATAACAGTAAAATTTATTTTGTTTTTGTGTTTTGGTTAATGTTCGTACGTTAAATACCTACATTAAAAAATCTAAAAGGGTACCTTACTTCAAGAGTGAAAACCGCTTATATGAAACTTGTGCAAGGGAAAACGAATTTAAAACATCAACTTTGACAAAAGAGGAAACTGACTTATAAATAAATTTTTATACAAATTTTTTGATTTTGTTATATTCTTCGGCATGACGAAATGAAAAGTGGCTCAATGTATATTTATTTATATCTAAAGAATGTTATTTAAATAACTTCTTGTTCCTATCTCACCATGGTGAAGGGTATATCTGTGGTTTTCACGAATAATCGCGTAAGTCGGTTTTTACCGAAATTGAGATAATGATGTCAAAGTGCTACATTTTGCATTAGGTTTTTATAAGTATTAAGCTTTTTAGAATATAATGTAGTATTATTAATTTTTTTCTGCTAAAAACAATTTAAGTTGACTGTTTAATAAAATGTTTTGCTATTATAACGATTTATGTCGACATACATCGCCAAAAATTGTATAATTGCTGAATATGTTTCCAAATTAAAAGGATATGTGATGTTATGTTGTTATTTGTGCAAAAAATATGAAAGTATTTTTTGAAAATTATTCTATTAATAACAACTTATGTGCTTAAAATAACAACGTAAGTCGTCATGTGTGATTAAAATGATAACATTTATTTTCACAAAAAAGAACTTATGTGGAGATATGATGTTATATTGCACACACTTAATGAGTCAATCAAACATATGCATTTTTAATCCTTTTACAGATTGTGATTCTGTGAGGATTTTTTCATGAAAACTATGTAAAAACGCCGATTACGTCTTGTAATGGACCGGACGAAACGCCAATACGTTTCGTGGAGTGTGGACTGTATATAGGGGTGGATTTGGGCTACAGCTCCAGAATACCAGCCAAGGATCCAAACACCTTGGTATATTCCCCGAGAAAACGCCGATTGCGTGGTCCGGGCGAAACGCCGATACGTTTCGTGGAGTGTATTGGGTGGCTTTGGGATTCAGCGCTAAAATATCAACCAAGTATCCAAGCAACTTGGTGTATTATAAAGGCTAAAAAGAGAACTAGAAAAAGGCACAGATATTTAAAACGAAAGAAAAGCACCTTTAACCATATAAAAACACTTTCCTGTTTTTTCCAAAAACATTATAAACTTCCATTTATTTATTGCCAAAGTACAAAATTTATTAAAAAATATCAACTTTCTAAACAATTTAAGTTAAAACGCGAGTATAACAAAAAACCGTCCAATATGGCTTTAAAACAACGATTCGACTTGAAAATTTGTAACTTACAACCATAAAAACAAATACATAAAAATTAAAGACACATTTAAAATATAATACATGATGATAGTGGCGCCTCACGTCGTCAATTCGTCTTAGGGCATATCATCATTCAAAATAGAAACCAGGGATGGGAAATCCGCTGCCTTCGGTTCAGACGTGAACATCCCGCCGGCCTTGCTGTACAGCAATCCAAAAACATAGAAATCTACATAAAGAAAGAAAAAATCCAAAAAAACCAATAAAATGTATATATTTGTTGCAAAAACTCGCAATAGTTAATAAATTGCAGTTGGTGATGATTTTCTTCCTTCCTTCTGTAGTGCTTCTGCCACGAGCAAGATTCCCTGGTTTGTTATAATGGTAGCATCTGGGTCTCTTTGGGCGACTCCTGTCTTACCTGACCATTGTGTCTTTATCGGCAGCGGCGGCGAGTATTTCGGTTCTTTACAGGTCCCAGAGCCTGAGCTTGATACGAACTAGGTCTCGTACTCTCATGACCATCGGACGAACGAGGTCCCCTGGTGGAGCCATTAGACGAACGAGGTCTATTTTACTCTCGGCATTTGGACACACAAGGTCCATGTTGCAAATGCTTGGTTTTTGCCACCATCGACGAACTAGGTCGTTTACCCTCTTAAAAATACAGTGTGCGATGCACATCACTGCAGTGTTTGCATTTACCTCAACTCTCACAAGTACACCAGGTATGGTCATGCCTCAAGCTGCCAGCACAATACCGATAAATAGACACGAGCGATCTACAAAATACAAATCCGAAAACTGCCAAACATTGCTGATGCATTTAGCTTAAATTTTTTTGAAGTGACAAGTCGAAGACAAAAACTTGTTTAATAACAGAAAACCACAGACCTAAAAACCCGCAAAATACTAACAATCAACAAAAAAAATATTAAGATTCAAGTTCATCAATAAAACACGGTGCCACTGTCGATTGGCCAGTGCACAGCGAACGAAACATATTTATTTTTCACGTAAAGGCAGTGGAACCACAAATTGGTGACCAAAAATTGCCATATTTTTAAATTAAAAAAATTTGCTTAATAATAATTAAGTGAACAACAATCGCCAAATTCCAAATAAAGAAAGTCATATTTATATTTTTCTTTTTTTTTTTATAAATTTAGCTTATTGTTTACCAAAAAATTGTTGTTTGCTTGTTTGTTGTGTTCTTTGCATTACTGTTTTGAATTTTGTTGTCCACAAATTTATTTTAATATTTGTAAAATCAGTGCGCACATTTTTTACGAGCGAAAATTTATCTATTTATAATTTACACTCTTTTTATATGTTTTATTCAGAATTTCAATAAATTCTTTATAATGTTCTCTAAACGGACTATATATTTATTATTGATTTTTAATAACTAAAATTAATTTGTTAAACAAAAAAACTCTTCACATTACTTTTCCAGTGCACTAATTCAATCATCTTTTTATTTACGAAAATAGCAATGAAATGTCAAATAAAATAAAAAAATATCAGCTGCACCGAAACAGAGTTCATATTGCCAAATTAAAAAACTTATTTTATTTGGCACTGATATTTAGTCAGGACACAATCCTTTTTTATTCCAAAAGCGTCCACCAATGCTTCTTAAACTATTTTGCAATATTTTGTTTATTTTGTAACCAAATGTTACAAAACCAACAAAAAATCAAATAAATAGAAAATTATCACCTTTTTTTCTCCAACTAATCCCGAAAACTCTAACCCATCCAAATATCCGGTTCGATTGGACCAATAAAAACGCCGATTACGTCTTGTAATGGACCGGACGAAACGCCAATACGTTTCGTGGAGTGTGGACTGTATATAGGGGTGGATTTGGGCTACAGCTCCAGAATACCAGCCAAGGATCCAAACACCTTGGTATATTCCCCGAGAAAACGCCGATTGCGTGGTCCGGGCGAAACGCCGATACGTTTCGTGGAGTGTATTGGGTGGCTTTGGGATTCAGCGCTAAAATATCAACCAAGTATCCAAGCAACTTGGTGTATTATAAAGGCTAAAAAGAGAACTAGAAAAAGGCACAGATATTTAAAACGAAAGAAAAGCACCTTTAACCATATAAAAACACTTTCCTGTTTTTTCCAAAAACATTATAAACTTCCATTTATTTATTGCCAAAGTACAAAATTTATTAAAAAATATCAACTTTCTAAACAATTTAAGTTAAAACGCGAGTATAACAAAAAACCGTCCAATATGGCTTTAAAACAACGATTCGACTTGAAAATTTGTAACTTACAACCATAAAAACAAATACATAAAAATTAAAGACACATTTAAAATATAATACATGATGATAGTGGCGCCTCACGTCGTCAATTCGTCTTAGGGCATATCATCATTCAAAATAGAAACCAGGGATGGGAAATCCGCTGCCTTCGGTTCAGACGTGAACACTATGTATAATACGTAGAAAGTCACTGTTAAGAGGATAGTAAAGAAACAAGTTTAAAAAAGCATCTACAGAAGCCGCAATTGAAAAAAATAATTGTTTTTGCTCTCCTGAAAAAGTTTGGTTTTATAACTTACGCGATTATTCGTGAAAACCACAGATACATATAAGATTCGGCAGAGCCGAATTAGCACTCTTACTTGTTTTTTTTTATTATGTACATATTTTTTTATATATTGAAGAACAAACTTTTTGTCAGCTGTTAAAAACAGGGCGATCCAATTTTGTGTTTTGTTCTCGTCAAATAAAAAATTGCAGTATTACATGTTCGGCAAAGCTAAATTAAATAATATTGGTTTTTTTATTCACAGTGTGAATTGTATGTTTATTTATTTAATTTGTTTGTTTTTGCTTATATATATATACATATATGTCCTTTATTTATTTAAATACAGTATAGATACAGCGATATAAAAATACTTAAATAAATTGTTCACGAAGAACATAGGGCGTCAAACTCGTATGATTACCGAAACGTTGTTTTTGCTTAGCTACATATTTAAAACTATCAACTAGCACAATATAATAATTTATTAAACAAAATAATTGATAATAATATTTTAACTTTTAATGTGAAAACTATGTAACGATATCCAACAACCATTGGCAATCAATGTGAGGAATTACAAATTCTAGCACAGTGCTATTTTTATATCATGCATCAATTAAAATTGGTTTTACCGTTATATTTAAATAATATTTAAAACACGAAAATATCTAAGAGGATAGAAACCTTTTGAAATAATACCGAAAACTAAAAATATTAGTAGAAATTTTGACATTTTAAAAAATCGTGAAATCTTCATTAGGCCATTTTGAAACCAAAAATTGTCACATATGAATTGTTATTTTAATGTTGAACTAAGTACATGTTTGTTTTATTGTTTATTAGTGTTTATTATGCCCGTAATTTCTACAAACATAAATCTGGCGGTGCATAGAAATCTATGGTGTAAAAACTTCCATATTTTAAAGGAAAACTTAAGGTAAAAACACGTAGGCAAAATAAACGTTGAAATAGGTAAAGATAACTGTTAGGTACGATCACGAGCTGCTTTCTTTTTGTAGAAATTAAGGGCTTTAATATAATTAAAGCATCAATACCATAAATGGGCTGTGAACGGAAAGTGCCTGCAGTCCACAGACTATACGTGGGCTGTTCATCCATACAATTTTCATGAGCTCTAGAATTGTGAACGTTGAGAGAACATCGTTTATTTGATTTGGACTTCACAGGACAGACAATAAAGAAGAAAATATGTGCTGGGACATGGAGGAAATCTCGTTAATTGGCAAATATGGCGGTTTAATAAAATCCCTAAATTTGACCCCTGCATTGCCAAGGATGCCGCTACATGGTTCAAATGTATGACCGAACCCACTTTATTTTTCATCTCAATCATTTATTTATGCTGCATATTCCAATTTTTAATGAATTTAAAAAAAAAAACAATAATTTCGAAATTTTGATAAAAAAAAATAATGTTTCTAAAACGATTCCTCCCTTCTTAAAGGAAATTTAATTGCGGCATTTCGTTTTTTTTTTAATTTTTTCAATAAGCTAAAGCGTTTTTGAATTACGCGAAAATATGTTGTGCAGCCTCCTCCATTTTCGAAATAACGGTATATCTCGAAAACCAGAGCTAACCTAAAAAATTGGCTCGCACCACTGGATTCAGCGTAACCGAATTAGGTTAAAACGCCAAGTCTCAAGCTTGTCTAAAAAAGGTGTCAATTTCTAGCACAGTGTAATTTCTCTCCTCACCCGCAACTCTTAAAAGACAAATATTTAATTTTATTAAAAACTTATTATACTCCCATTTTTATAATTTATAACATGATTGCCTGTCATCATTTCACATAAATTTTAATATTTTCAGTTCTAATATTTTATGACCAGCTCGTAAACCATTTTCATAAAATAAATCTACTCATTTAATTTCATAGTTGACATCTTAAAGAAAGTTTAATAAAATTCTCATGAATTTTTATACAGTATTAGAAAAATAGTACACGTTGCAGGAAGGTAATAGAGAAAATGTTAAAGGATTGGAGACATAAAAAAATAAATATTTAATTTATAAAATGAAATATTAAATAAGACACGAAAGTCGGTTTAAGTCCGATTTCACGACTTGCCAAAAGCTAAAAGTAGGATTTTACGGCCATATAAAAGATGTTTCGTTATTAAAACTAAACTTTAACCTAAAGTGAGCGATAAGTTAAAGGAATATTCATCCTACCTGGTAGGTTAAAGTAAAGTTGTAATAATAGAACAGTTTTTATACTGACGATAAAATCATACTTTAGCTATCGGTAAGTTTTGAAAACGTGGCTCCCTGTTACTAATGAAAGGTAGCAAAGGAATCTTAATAGAAAGGCACAAAGGGAGAATTTTTCATTTATGTATTAGTGTTTTTCGAATAGATTTAAAGTAAATTTTGATGATCGTGTTATGCTTAGATTTACAAGTTTGCCTTTGTTAAAAGTCGATACTAATTTCAATTTATTCACTTTTTTGTTAAAACGCCCGGTTGGTACACTCTTTGCTACTGTTTTTATCATTGAGTTGTTGATAATGGCTGTTAGAAAATTTGTTCGAAATGCAAATGTGACAAGTCTTCTCGGTGGCATAAATTTTCACGCACTTTTTAATGCATGACAATAATTAAGTTTAATGAGAAAAGTTTTCATGCTGCTAAAGTAGTAGTTAAATAAAAAAAAACTTCCCCAACATCAGCAACTCTTTTTTCCAGTTATCAAGTAAACTTTTTTAAATGAAGTGTACAGCTTGACGCACCAGTCAATGCCACTAACTCATACAACGGCAGCAGTAGCAGTAGAATGGAAAACAAGCACCTACTTTGGAATTCATAGCCTTCAAACTCTTCAACAGAATGTTGAAAGAAGCAGCAGCAGCAAATTCGAGTCAAAAGAAAAATTATACACTTCAATATACATAAATAAAATGAATAAATGAGGGAATGAAACGAAAGAATAAATGAATGAAATGAGTGGCAGAACGAGCTAGTAAATGAGTGGTAAAATGAAGGAATAATTATTCTATTTTTTTCTTCAATGTTAAGGATTATAATAACTTGTGGAAGGGGATGTCTCGATATATTATCTTGAGCACTTGCCTTAGGATTAACAGCAGCATTAAAGAAAAGCGACGTTGTTTATACCTGTTTAATTGAATTTGGTTAGAAAACGAAATTTTAAAACTATGTAAATAAAAGTGTAAATATTTTTGAGAGGTCTGAGGTACATTTTCTGTAACTTTTTCTTGTAATAAAATAATACAGAGCAATTATTAAAAATGTTGCGCAAATACATAGAAGATGCCTGTTTCAACACTCTAAAGCAAAATCAATCCTTCCGTACTCAAATGGATCCGAAGCGGTATTTATAGAACGGAAAGTACGGATTTCTTGATTCAAGTACAGACAGATTGATACAAGTACGGATTTTCATTCGCGAAAAACTTAACATATCCATATTCAATTCCCTATTCGTACTCAAAATAATCCAAAAAACTAAGAGGAAATCAATCTTAAAATGCGCTTGATTTAAGAATTATGTAGTTGATTTCATCCCGTATACTTGAAATAATCCTAATATGAGAAATAAGTAAATCTAAGATTGAACTAATCGCAAAATACGTTGTGTTTTCAAGTTTTATAAAGTTAATTTTATCCAAAATTCCTACTTGAAATAAGCCAAAGGTGAAACAGGAAGGAGAATTTTATTATGAATGATTTACTTATCCGTTTTACACCTCGATATGGCTTTTACTTTTAAAATTTAATGTACATATATAACCGAAAATGTAAAGTACATGAGAAGCATGATTTCTCAATATTACTTTTTAAACATGAAAAGCAAATCATTTTTGACTTTTTTTGTGGTGTTGTTGTAGTGCCTACAACAAACTTTGATAAGTTAATTGGGATTAAAATGTTTACTTTGTAATTTTACTCTCAGAGTGTCACTACCAGCGAAAAGTTAAATATTTTTTTTACTTGGTTTAAGAATTTTGTACTTACTTTTAGAAATTTCGGTATTGACTTTCGAGGCGGCATGAAATAAACCCCCAAAATATAACCCCCAAAAAAAATAATGAAATTACCCCCCAAAAGTTTGTACAGAACACAAAACAACGATTTTTGGGGTGTTATTTCATTTTCTTAATTGGGGGTTTATTTAATATGAAATAATTCTTCCCCAAAAAATCATTATGAAATAAAGCCCCAATATTTTTTTGGGGAATATTTAATTTTTAAATTTATTACGAAAACGTTTTTGGCGCAAGGACTTTCTCTTCTATGGTATAACAAACACCGCCTTCGTTAACAAAAGCTTCTCTGTATAGCCGGCCTTCAGTCGGGCGCTAGAATTTGCTCCTCTATGTTGTACCAAACACCTTCTTCGCTAAATATAGCTCCTAAAGTTGGGCTTGCGCTAGGCCTAAGGCCGCATATGCAGAAAAGCTTTAATAAGCGAAACCGGTATTTGAAAAACCATGGAGAAGGAAATCCTTGTGATGATTGGCATATCACAGAGGAGAAAATTCTTGTATCGCATGATTCTTTAAACCAAAACTGTACAATTAATTGCATTATACATATTGGGGTCTTATTTCATTCCAGAAAAATTAAAGTATTTCATTATTTTTTTGGGGGCTTATACTTTGGTAGGTTATTTCATGCCGCCGACTTTCGAATGTAATCCCATTTAGGATTGTTTAATTACGCTTTAGTGTTATTCGCGCTTAAATTTTTTAGTACGACTCGTACTTAAAGTAAGTATAACAAACTTAATTTATCCCAAGTGTTTTTCTTCCTGTGTAAAAAGTATTTATAAAACAAGTCACATACAGGCAAGTCCTGCGCTGCTAGCCAACTAAATATGTGTTGAAAATCGTTAGAGGCAAAAATTACCGTTGCAAAAATCGTCTTTGTAAAATACCACTGGTTCGTTTTAAAATATTTCAGCTTTTTTAATATTGTTGTAATAAAAATACAAAACAATGAAATTCATACATATCGCACTAGATTAGCAACAGTAGTGCGATTCACTAACTTTTATTACGATAATCGTATCGTTTAAAAATATAATAAAAATTTATCGAATATGCTATGCAGTAACATTTTTAACGATATTCGCCGTCGTTTGGAGTCAGCTGTTACTTTAAGCAATTTTTTTGTTGTTATTTTAGCGGAAATAATTTACTTTGTGTTTATTAAATCAATTAAGTGTATTTAATGTTTAAAATAGCTGAGGCCCGACTTCTTACACATGTACATGCATACAAACATATGTTCATATCTGTGACATTTTGACAAAAAAAGTTTAAAAAAAACTCGATGAAAAATTCATTTTTATCAAATAATAAAATAAACCGAAATTAGGGACAAATTTCGTTTATAATACAAAATTTTTAAATCGTAAATAAAAATGTTTCTGAAGGAAAATTCGTATAACTAGCAGCATTTTTTTCAACTTTTTTAATTTGACTTACTAGCCTTTTTATACTGATCAACATCTACCATAAATTTTCCACAATTTTCGAAGATGTTAACATCTTTCCATAAGAAATACATAGGGTTAAAAACCAACATCTTTCAACAGCCTTAAACGATGCTCCTATCTCATTTTATTCCATTCTACATCTTTCGATTATTTTAGTGTCATCACTAAAAAAGTGGCAATGAGTTCTATTATTATTGTGGCATCGCTGACAAAAAAAAAATGGGTTTTGAAAGCAGCGTTACCTTGACAAATAGTTTTCTTTTTTATTGCAAAGTTTTTTTTGTTAAGTATTTTTTATATATTTATACAAACTGAACTTCTATTACATTTTTGTGCCTTCTTGTTAAATTTTGGCACTTTTGTCAAAAAAAAACATTTTTTTTATTTTAAAAACATTTTTATTCAAAAATGGTAACATTTTTGTTTGATGGTAGATGTAAGATAAGACCAATGTAAACGAGTGTTTCACATTTTCTACATCTCTGATGGTAGAAGTTAGATATTGATCAGTATAAAAAGGCTATAACACGAAGGGTAAAGAACAATTTCATTTTTGATTTTATTCTCTTTTATGCTTTTGGTTCTTTTTTTAACATTTTGTAGACCAAGACATAACTAAAATACAGCTGTTCACCATCGTTTAAAAAATTACAGAATTACACTATCGTTACTGCAAGTGAATATTTATTGTCGGTTCGTGAAAAATAAGTGAATCGCACCACAGGTATATATTCGAAAATTAAAAATTTCCAGTAGAAGCAAAATACTTTTAAATTTCGTATTCAAGGCATATGGGCATTTCCACAGAAAGGACTACAATTTGTATCGTAACGCCAGCAAGCAATTATAATTGTTTCTCAAAAAGTTGTGTATGTATTTTAGCTTTTTTGTATTTTGGTGTAAAGCGCAACTATCTTTATACTTAGTAACAAAAATGGGAAACATTTGACAACACGGGCTTAAAATACAAGTTTATTTGCTTGTTGGCGTAACGTTACAAAAAGTAGACTTTTCAGGGGAAATGCCCATATAAAAAATAATTTTGAAACCAGCCGTTTCATTACCAAAAAGTATACAAAATAGGACAACATTTTAACAACAGGTAAATTTTTTTCTTAAAAGTGAAAAAATAAAAATTTTTCATTATAACCCTCTGTTGACCAATTGCCATTTATTTATTTTATTCTTAAAAAGTCTCTAAAAAATTAAGCAATTAATAATGCCATTCATGTCAACTACATATGCCAGTTTTAACTTTTGTTTACAGTCCAACAGAAATAAGTGCGCCCGGTGTTTTTTGTATATAAAAAAATCAGTTTTTCAAATATCCATAATAACAAGAAAAATATTTGAAACATTGGTAAAACAAGTTAATTAGCGAAGCTTGTCAACAATTTTTTAGGATGCCACACACCAGAAATCCTAATGAAGTTTGAAAATATAAAATTAGGGATGTGACGCAATTAAGATCTATAAACCATTGAAGTAACACAACCAAAAATTGCTGTTTAAAAGTATAGGAATTCATAAAAAACTATCTACGAAAATTGCTTGCAACATATACTGAGAGATATCGAACACCGGTTTTACACACCAGAAATCCTGCTTTAGTGCTTTAAAAAAATTGGTTAATAAATATTTTAGATACACGGACATGGGGGTTGGGTCATAATGACCCACTTATTAAACTCGAGGTCATATACACTTTAAATTGAATCTAACCTTATTAAGGAAATAAAACATGACTTTGTTAAAAAATAACATATTTGTTTTTATTTTTAAGCAAAAAAAACTTTCATATTAAAAAAAGTTACGAAAGGATTCTTCTTCTAGCTTAAATATAATAAACACTTCTTACTCGGGGATAGGTCATATTTACATTTGTTTACTTTAAGCACGGTTTTCTCGAAGTACAATCCCCATGCGACTGAATTTATATTTTCAACCAGGGAAACCAGAAATATGCTCTTAAAACACGTTTTATGCGTATTAAATATGCAGTAAAAACTTAAAATATTCTCTGAAAATTGTTAAAAATATGCTCCAAAAAAATCAAAAATTGTTAATTTGAAATCAAAATATTCAACAAATTATTTATAAAAACCATCATAAAATTATTATAGGTAAAGTCCAAACACCATAGTGTTTACAGACGAATTTTCGAGATATTACCCTACATGGAAACGATGGGCAGTCATCGGTTCACAAAAATAAAGTTATATTAAGTTGTTAAAATCGATGCAAGAGTTATTTGTGCAGAATATTATCTTGATGTTAACACCAATATGTGATTTTTGCTTTAAAGGGTTTTTAGCGACGGCGGCTAAATTGTTTATTAATGTTAACATATAAACGAAGTTAAAGCAATTTATAGATGGAAGCTTTGGGCAAATGTGAACGGATTCGAAAAGAATTAATTTGAAGTAAAATTTAGTCCAAATACGAACATAATTGGAAGGTTAACGGACACAAAGAGTCAAATTTTGACAGAAGTGTTAATAGCAAATTTGTAAAATTATATACCGATTCTCACTATTTTCAAAGAATTCGTCATAAGTACAATTAAAGTGTATTTACCCTATTCGACCAAATTATCTACCAGATTCCAACTGACAAAATTAACATGGACAAGCAAACGGCCAGACGTTCATTAGATTACCAAATAATACAAATTGGGAGTTAAGCACGAATAACACAATCATTTAAATTAAATTTAGTATTCCCACGAAAATTATTTTGATTATATATAAACAATTTTAAAAACCTTTATCTTTAATGACAACCTGCTCTATCCTACAATTTTCGAGTAAAAATTAAATGTAAATGGCGAAAACAGAAGAAATGCCAAAATTTAGCAAAAAAAAATTTATTTACTACATTTAAAAGGCATCTAAAAAAATTAATATGCTTCAAAAAGGCAAAATATGCGCTTAAAACTTAAAAAAATGCTGCAAAAAGGAACTTTAATTAAATTTTGCATAAAAATGCTGCAAACGTTAAACATGCAAAAATATGCACTAATAAATCGATGGCAAACATCATAAAAAGCTCTAAAACGGATAAATATATTATGTCTACCTTCATTGGTCGCACCAGGAAAAACATGCAATTGCATATTTATGGTTTCCCTGTTTATAACTTTCAGAGATATTCAATATCTCCAGCTACTGAGAAGAGCGTAGAGAAGAGAAGTACATTTTTAAAATCAAAATCAATTCGAAAAGTGACGGGTAATTTTGACCCATCCCCCCGCCGCCTAGTTAATAGAATCCAAAGCAAATACTATATTAAAAACACAGCCAACAGGAAAAATTATTGGCAAAAACACCAAGGGGTAGTTTGAGCTGTTAACACATGCAAATTACTGCCAAACAAATAATACCAAAGTATATTAAAATTTATTAAAAATTAATTAATCGAATAATAAAATTATAAAAAATTTGCATGTGCCCGTGCAAAAAAAAACCGAAATGGCAAATTGGCTTCTTTTGTTTTCTTAATTTTTGTTTTTTCTTTTTACCCACTTAAAACTACAGTTTAAGTCGGAAAAAGCCTACCAATTTTAGGAGAATGTAAAAAAGATAAGCCCACTATGAATTTCTGGTGTTTTGTTTAAGCTTTGATATTGTTACAGGTAAAACTTTAAGTGTCTATAATTCTTATTCGCTTTAAAGTTTTATTTGTATATAATTTCTAGCTGTTCTAAAACCTTTGCAAAAAAAGGTTTCCTACACTCACAATATTATGTACGTAAAATTAACTGAAATTGTAATATAAAATAAATGAAAGTTCAATTAAAAACCGGTCTACCTATTTTTCATTTATTTTTTACAAAAAGTTAATTTAATTTTTACTGTCAAAAATTTAACACCATATTCCGTTAAATCAAAAAATATTCAGTTATTTTGTAAAATTTTACTGTCAAAAATTCAACACCATATTCAGTAAAAACGATTAAATATTAAGTTATTTATTAAAATTTTACTGTCAATTTTTTACTGTCAAATTGACTCCATATTCAGTAAAAACAATTAAATATTCAGTTATTTTATTAAATTTTCGTTTACTCCACAAAAGAGCCGAATTTCTAAAAATACCAGACAGGCACCTGTCCGCTTGTTTTTCTTATAAGCGAGAGAGGGAGAATATTTTTATTTACTTACTTTTATTTACTTTACGTTTTTTGTTTTACTTTTGTTGTACTGACCACGTTGTTTACAGAAGAACTCTCAATTATAAGACACCAGCAGCATGACCGATATGGCTTCGCAATTATTTTACTTTTAAAATTTGATGTAGGTATTTAACTAAATTATTTTAACAAATAGAAAATGGGTATTGCTTACACAAAACAAGCAATTCATTTTTTATAGATAAGTAAAAATTAATTTTTGGTAGTAAAATTATATAAAATAACTGAATATTTAATTGTTTTTACTGAAAATGGTGTTGAATTTTTGACAGTAAAATTTTATAAAATAACTGCATATTTATTTGTTTTTACGGAATATGTAGTTAATTTTTTGACAATTAATTTATAAAAGATAACTGAATATTGATTTGTTTTTACGGAATTCGCGGTTGAATTTTTGACAGTAAAAATTAAATTAGCTTTTCGTTGCTTTAAATTTCATTTTCATTTAATTTTACATAAAGAAGAATTTAACTTAATCAACGGACAAAATTAACTGCAACTGAAAATCCGTATTAATATGCACTTAGTTTTTTGAATAACTGTTAGAATCAGTTAAAAATAAATTTGCTTGGAATTTTAAATGTTTATTTATTTAAAAATGACTGAACGGAATATTTCTTAAATAAACTACAGTCCGTTACTGTAATAATATTGTGAGTGTAATGATATGGCCTAAGTCTGGGTTCACATTATCAAAGTTTTCTTTCAGAAAGTTTGAGTTTATTGGTGAGAGGGGAAGATAATATGCTTTTTTCTCTCCTCTCTCACCATAAACTCAGACTTTCTGAAAGAAAACTTTCAAAGTGTGATCCCAGACTAAGCAACCAGTTAATGCACATAGATAGCTTTCTCTCAACAATAAATTTCCGTGTATTTATCAAAAATAAAAATTGGGAATTTAGTACGCCATAGAGAAATCTTATAAATAATAATAATTTATTTATATATTTAATAATCTAAATAAATAACTATATATGTTGAAGGATATTTAAGATTCGGCTAGCCAAATATAGCACTCTTAATTGTTTTTACTAGAGATAAGAACGTTTTCCTTAAAACTATACAAGAATTCAAATAAACTTCATGACTTCAACTATAGCCATTGTCAAAAAAAAAAAAAAAACACATTAACAGCAGTACCTAAACAAGAGCGGAAAGCGTTTTCTAGCTGTCAAAAATTCTCATGCCCATTCAATTTGTATGAAGCGTACCTAAATAGCGCGGCGTTAACGCTTTGCAATTGGAAAATTTGACAGCGCCTTAAATAATAAAGTTGGCCGCTAATGTTAATAAATAATGGCAATTTACCTGTTTTTTTGTCAATCTAGCAGGTTTTTCGCTTCTTTTTATTTCTATTATGTGAGTTTAATTAAACAAGAAAGGTACCACTACTGTTTGTGACACAACGTTTACGCTCTTGTTTAGGTGTGGCATATCAGCGTAAAAGCTAAGCAGAAGAAAATGTTTCGCCTTCCGCTCTAGTTTAGGTACGGCTGTAAAAACATACCGACACAAGTAAATTGTATAAGAGATTTTGAGCTTGTATCGACGTTTTTTCTATTGATATGCATATGACAGCTGTCTCTATTTTTCGCTGTAAAGTTGAATGTACATGTGTCTGTGTGCAACACCAATCTAGAGAATATATGAAAGCAATAAAATTCACAGCATGAAATGGTTGAAACCCAATCGCAGAATCATATAAAATATTATTGCTTTTATTACTTAAATATGAAACTATGCATACCCTGCAAGTATTATTGCACCACCTGATCCAATTTGATTGAATAGACTACTCCATGGACTGGTCCGATGCAATGCAAGCATGGACCATGCCATTGTTAATAAATGTTTGTAGTGTTCGTTTTTTAACGACATTCTTTCGTTTTTAAACGAAATTAAAACTAACCCTCTTGTGTATACAATGGAGTAGTTTTAAGACTACTCCTTTGTAATCCAAAGCTGGGTTATATGGTCCTGCCCTAGAACATCGTAATGTTAAGTAGACAATGTTTTTTTACATTTTATGCGCGTGTTTGGACTAGTCCTATTATTTTCAGGGTATATAATGGATTAATATATTAGTGTGTGTGTGTTTGCGTATCTGCACAAATTAAATCGATTCTCATGAGTGTCTGATGCTATATTTACACTTGGGTTTATGAATGCGTTTATTCATCTCGAACGTGATCAAGCTTTAATCTCATTAAAATCAAAATGATTATCTATACATTTAAGGGATTTGTTAATCACTTCAGACTGACATGATTAAAACTCAATCATTTCATAAATTACAAAGAATCCTCAGAACATACCTCAAATTGAGTATGATGTAGCATCGGCCACAATAAACGTATCTCTCACGTGTACAACCGACCCCGATTTTTTCTTAATGTCTTTATTTCGTCCATAATTAAAACATACATTTTCACAATCCATTATTTAAAGGTTTAAAATGATTTTCCGATGACTTTATTATTTTTATAAATTTTTAAAACTTTAAAGAAATTGAAATTTATTTGTTGTGTTTTATTTATATATAAACTGTCATTTTAATAATCTCAAATGTAACGTGAACGACTTTTATAAACTTAATTCACACTTTGCTTAGGCGCATTTCAAACCCTAAATGTGAACATAGATAGCGTAACGGTTTATAGAGTAGTTGTTATACAATAATATTCTTAAAAATAAGTCTAATTATTATAAAGTTTCCCGAATGCAAAAAATTTACTTTTGTCTTTTTATATATTCGTAGAGTCTCACAGTCATATACTTTAAAAGTTATACATATTGTACGTTACTGCCTTTTCAGTATCGTTTTTGGTTTATTTCCTTTTCTTGCAACTTTAATAAAATGAAATAAACGCAACACTTTAACCCTTATGTGCTCGAGATTGTAAACTAATGTTAGCGGTCGGAATTCTACATTTGTAGCAAGTATGTATTTGAATGGAAAACTGTGTCCGCAAATCAAAAACCGTAATGCATATTTTTAAAATATAAAATGATCAAATATGCAAGCACACTAGGCTTGCCGGATCAAAATCGGCAAAAAGATTGACATTGAAAAGAAAAAGCTTGATTTCTGTTAAATTGACAAAAATGTTTATATTATTTATGCCCTCCAGGTGGACACACATACGTAAGTTATTTTTTTATATAAGTTTTAATTTTTACAATATTGATATAACAACTAAATGCGGAGCTGATATAACAATCCCCGTGTAAACGTTGAAATGGAGTTTCCGAAGAAGATATGTATTTATCAAGTCCGGAATAGCTTACAATAAAAATTCGGCCATATCGGTCCACAAATGTCTGATATTCGCAACAAATTACGACTGCCTCTAATTTGTACCCATAAAACTTAACTTTTAAAAGTCTTGTTATACAATATAAACTTTATTTTTGAACTTTATTGAACAAAATTTCATTTTCGACATGCCCCAATAAAAAAAATTCGATGTGCATTTCATACATTTTCTATGGTGTCTACGTTTGTAGACTACCGGCCAGGATATGGTCATTTTGAAAAGTAGGGTCTGTGGGGTGTATGGCGCTTGTACCGGAGATTGAAGTGAAATTGCATGTAGGAAAAAACCGATTCCGCTATTTTACCTTATGCGTTTATTTTATAAGCAGCATTATGCATGTATATTCCGAGTAATAAGTTTAAGAATATTTAAGTTAGAAAAGTGACATTTTCATAAGTTTATTAACTGTACTCATTTCACTTATTTGTTAGTTTTAATCATAGCCTTTTATATTTATATTACATTACATTTATTCCGACAAAAATACACTATAATAAGGAAATACTTATTTCTATGTAAACCAATGTTAGGGGACATAAGTATCATGACATCGGGATATGTAAAATATTGCGAAGGGAAAAATTTAACATCCTTAAAAATCGCTGAGTGTTAATTTAAACAATTTTTATAAAAAAAAAAATTTTATATGTGTGTTTAACCTTTATGTGCTCGGGATCTAAAACTTACGTGGGCGGTCGGAAGACTACATTTGTAGTAACATTATTTTTGCACTACTTTATCCTTATAAAAAATAAAAAAAGGGTTATAACTTGAACAAAAAAATTTTAAACATCCCAATAAAATTTTTTATCATTCTGCGAAGCACTTATGGTACATTTAAAAAAATAAGCGCTCAATTATGCGCTACGCAATAAGACAAACATAAATGCAGTGAAGTAAGTGAAAGAACTCTCAACAACTTTTATAAAAAAAAATAACATTTCAAGTGCTACGGCATTCCCTTACTACGAAGCGGGTTTGTAAGGGAGAATACTAAAAATAACTGTATCAAAACATTCAGTGTGTAAAGCTGATCGTTACATCCAACAATTTTTTCAAGTCCTGAATAATGCGCTTTATGTGCAAAAATGAATTGCCACAAAGTGGGAACTCGCCATATAAAATTCATGTCTTCCGTCAGCGCAATGGTAAGCGAAACGTTAATGTTTCTCCCTTACAAACCTGCTTTGCTGGAAGCTCCATATTTTTATTGTGATATAAGTTTTTTTTATAGAGCAGCATTTTCCAAATACGTAAGTTCTAGAATGTGCATCGCACACCGGTTTCTTACACCAACTGCATATTTTTCGTGTGTTTTTGCTATTTCCCATTTCACATACCTGACGTCGTACAGGATGATTTGGCAGCTTATCCTCAGATGAATCGGGAAATTGATTAGTAGCTAGAGCGGAAGAAATTGACTTTGGCGAGTGCCCTAGCGCCATTTCGATAACGAGAATTTCCAGACATATTTATCGTTAAATTTTCTATTTCAGTTTTGTATCACTACTAATATCAAAATACGCACATCTGATTCACTTGACTAGCAACACTTTACTAATTTTTGCAATACAAAGAATAGAAAAACAAAACAACGTAAAATCATAAAAGTAACGTACACTTTGTCTTTGCTCTATTGTTTTAGCAAAAATAAAAGAAAAACAATGTGCGCCAATGTAATAAGCAACATTAAAGCCTCTTTGCATACAGACCACAAAGTTACTACAAATGTAGACTACCGGCCACGAGATGATCATTTTAAAAAACATCCTTTTAGCACCTACGAAATAATTATTTTTACATCATTTACGTTTAAATCTGCTTAAAACAAGATTTTAGGAAGCTACCAAAAACCGCAAATTGTTTTACTGACGTTTTAAATTCTTATTCGATAATCTAATCTAAATTACTACAAATGTAGTCTTCCGAGCACATAAAGGTTAAGAACTTCAGAATATGACTTCGTGTGTTGCGTTCTTAATTTTATAAATGTTGCTGGGAATAACAATACTGGACAATCATGTATTATATTGTCGTAACTTGGTTAGGGAATCCATAGTTATGGCAGTAGATGTACGTAAGCATTCCCGACGCGTAGTTTTTTAGCCAAGAGCTGGGGTCGATT
The DNA here is from genome assembly GCA_949318255.1 of Pollenia labialis. Classification (NCBI taxonomy): domain Eukaryota; kingdom Metazoa; phylum Arthropoda; class Insecta; order Diptera; family Polleniidae; genus Pollenia; species Pollenia labialis. Next base: position 145,659,725 of record OX439141.1, read on the forward strand.
TCTAGGTATAAATCTTCAATCGTATTAAATGAAAAGCTTAGAGTTGAGTGGAATGTGGAGTTTTTTGCGGCTCTTTATGTACTCCCGAAGGAGCGCTTGACTTCGTCTTAGGATAGGAGGATTAAGGTGGCGAGTAGTATTAGTCTATAGTCTATAGTTATATTGTGATATGGATTTATACACATACCTTTTTTATTGGACATACGTATCTTATCGTGAGTACTTTTTCTCTGATTTAAAAGAACTTTTCCGACTTTAGTTTCAGAGCATTATTGTATATTGGTACCACAATTTTACATATTTTGCAGTTTTATTTTCCCGCCAGCAACATGAGTATTGAAAACATTTTACAAATATCAATGACAGCATTAAGTTTCAGATTAAGATACCTCATTTCAAAAAAAAGTCGGTAATAACGAATTCTGTGAAACACTATTTTTGAAGAAAACTAAATTGAACTTTTTGAAGAAGAATAAATTGAACTTAAGATAAATCCCAAATAAAGCAAATATGATGTACATTAACCCTCTTTTAGATCTTCAGATCTTTTAATTATTTATTTATATCGTAGCATTTTAATGAAATCTTACAGAAATTCTTTACATTTTGTTGTTGAATTTAACAAAATAGCTAAGATATTTAGAATTTGTACTTTTGTAAGACTAATACGAAACTCCGCTAATGTTTTATATTCTTATTAGAAAAAATGTTGCTGTTGCTTTTACTGCTCTTAAGCTATAGAGCATAAATATGTCTCATTTATCTCATCATTCATTTAACAAGTGACATATTTATGAACCACATTATATTTACTAGTTGTCACATGGGTTCATTGATTGTTGTGTTGCAACACAGCACACAATAAGAAAACAACTAAATATTGCAATCAGCAAGTACACGAGTAAATAGAATGTAATGTATGTAAAAATATACTGTTGACAGTTTAATATGATTTCGTTAAATGATGTATGGTTTTAATAGCAAAAATTCCAACAAAAAAAGTACAATATTGATTATCTTATAGCAGAAAATTTGTTTTTGTGTCATTTGAGTTGGGTTGGAAAGAAAACATTTATACTGATGGTAATTGATTTTTAGTAATAAAAAGGAATTATAATATAGGAATTTATGCATCAGTGTATCACCAATAATAAAATTTAAAAAAATCGAGGGGCTTGTTTGCATAGATTGTGGTGATAAAACTTTTGAGCTGCATACAAGAACGATAGTCATTTAAAGCTGCAATTCACACAATCACACAGAAAAGCCTTAAAGCCATAAATGTTCGGTAGTCATAAAGTTGTAAAGTTTTGCAATCATTTTTCTATTGCAATATTGTTTTAAAATTACAGAGTCCTATTAATACCAAATCTTATGCAAATGCAAATATCTTGCGTCTTTTCAATATTGAACACTTTTTAATGCAATTTTTTTCAAAACTAAAGGCCAATACAATATAACACAATATAAATATGTACTGAAAGAGGAAAAACATATTTATTTAACAGTTTTAATTTTGTACAAGTAAGATGAACAGTTCCCGAGATTTTTAAAAATACCTTATATAAATCCAGAAAAACACGATTTTCGCGAAGAAATAAATGAGTGCCATAATCGTGGTCAGCCGAGCGATTAAGCTTAAAAATATCTAATTTTTAAGGTTCATTTTGTTTTGTGGAGTAGTGTTATTTATCGTAAGGCTTTTGCACTACACGGAAAGAGGTTAATTTTCTTTTTCGTTTCTTAAAACCAGAAAATTCAAAAGCCAAAAATAATTTCTTGATTTTAACTTATTTCGTTCGTATTAAGTAACATTTTCATAATTAAAGAAAAAGTTTGCTTAAACCAAGCCACAAATATATTTAGAATAAGTAATTTTCATGGTAAAACTATATTTAGAAAATAATTCTTTCCGTGTATGGCTTTGAGCATTTTGTTGATTAGAACGTTCTTTTTAATTGCAGAGTGTAAAATATTCAAAAAAAAAGTTTTTTGATACGGTGCATCAAAATTAATCAAAAGGTCAATTTTAAATTTGTCATATTATGACAATATGTATGTATACATAATATTTTTTTAAATTTCCTATAAAAAGCAAACTTTGGTGCAAAATTTCCTATAATAAGAAATTGTTTGCAAAATTTTCTTTAAAATGAAAATATTACGCGAAGTTGAAAAATGTTGTGCTATTAAAATAAATTGATAAGAAGTATTGGATACTTAACACCAGTGTTCGAAATACACAGTACATTATTTAGCGTTCAGCTGAAACACCCAATTTTTTTAGTGATTGTGTAGACGAACACAACCCTTAATACCGTTCGTAACTATTTTCAAGAAAGAGCCGAACATTATATATTGTTCTATTCTTCGTTAAAAAAAACGAACAATTGTAGTGATACTGTAGACAAACATTATATTTTAATATTCAGTAATGTTTTTTTTTTAACTTTGATAAAGAAATGAACAACCAAACAATTTTAGCACCATGAACAGCTTGTGTGTGTATTGTGTATATGTTTTGTTTGTGTAAAATTATTTTGCTGGCTAATTGTTTTTTTCGTATGTGTATTTTGTTTTTGTACAAAATGTTTGGTTTTTTACCAGCTAATATGAACGAACGTTAATGAGCCGAACCGAACACAATGGAGTTTGTGGATTTAAAAAAAACCGACCGGAATTAAATGTTCACATACATATTTTGTTGAGTTTGATAAAATCAGTATTAGTTTTGTGTTCGAAAGATGACTAATAAGGAAACGTTATTTTTTGTGATTTTCTACAGAAACACCATTAGCGTTTATATTTTCTACAAATCTACCGAACCGAACATTATGGAGCTATATTTAGTGTTTATTCTCGAACACTGCTTCGTTAAAATGCAACCCTGGTCAAATGAGAAGTGTAATTGCATTGCAAAATTAAGAAAATCCCATACTCAAATGAGATGTCCATTTTTTTCGAAATACTTGTCAGTTTCATAACTCATTATTACTTGAGTTCTTGACGTGTCTTAATACTCAATGTAGAAATAGCTTTATAAGAATTACAGGTGTTCTTTTTCATGGTACATAGCACACTTACTAGAAATTGAAGAGATAAAATATAATCCTACAAAAGTTATTTACACTTCTTTTAACGAATCTCACCTATAAGGCTTTGCCCCTGGATGGTAGTTGGCTATCTTATTTTTCCAGCCGTGCTCAGTCTGGGGGGTGGTTCTTTCCCATCAAAAGCAAGAGATGATTCATATCATAAATATTAAGTTTTAAAGATAGCTCTTCGGCAAACAAAAAGAAAAGAAAAAAAATAAAGTAAAAGCAAAACCAATAATTTGGAATATTCGGGAATCATGTAAACTTTTGATTTATGATCGTAAACATTCGTATCTTTACTATAATTTCTCATTGCTATCCCTCGTATATCAGGTTATCAATTTAACAAACCTCTCGTGATTAGAAGAATAGTTATTTTAAAAATTCATTATAAAAACTAACTTAATTTATTTATTTTCATAATTAAAACACAAAAAACAAAGAGAGTTATAAAAAAAATAATATTAATATTGCATTGTCGAAAAAAAATTTCATGTATTATGGTTCAATGTTTTTCTTTCAGATTTAAATCCACCGCCGATTCTCACTATTTCTGATAGGATTGCTTCTTCTGACAATTAAAACATAAAGTCTTTTATCTTTAATTCAAATTTCTTCTTAATTGCGACTAGTACTTTGCGCACAAGGTTTACCTGGAAGGACATGCAGCAAGCCAGCCGGATGCACGGACGCATAGATATCGTTATATCGACTCAGGATCTCTTTTGTTATATTAAAAAAATGGTCTTGAAACATTCACCCCTATTGTGTTTGGCGTATGTAATATACGCCTACGACTGTTTGGTAATAGATTAAAGGAATTAAGTTCACGTTCTCTTTAATCTATTACCAAACAGACGTAGGCGTATTTTAAATACGCCAAACACAATAGGGATGATTATTTTTATGGGCTACACCCATTACCACAATTGTATTAAACTCTTTTCCACTTTTGAGATGTGGGTATAAAAATAAAATCATAATTCTTAACACCACAATTTTCTATTAAAAATCCTTATATATTTTATAACTTTCTGTGTTAAGCATAAATCTCCTTTCCCGTATTAAAATTAATTAGCGGGTTTCTGAAAATCTAATTTTTTTATTTCAACTTTAACCGATAACCTTGAATGGGACGTTAAACGAACATTAAAGTGATTATAGTAGAAATTAAAAAAGTTGTAATTTTCTTAAGCTATTTTACACCAAAGACACAGCGATAAAGCAAGAAAAAAAAACTAATTATATCCTTGAAGTTGTAGAGACGTTAGAGACCCTTTTTGCATGCAACGGTAAATGCTATTAATGTATGTGTGTATGTTTGTGAATAAAAGAAACATTAATATTTTCCTTTGCTGATAGTAGTTCGTATGTGTATGTGTGTGTATAAGTTGGATTTTTGCATTTACCACAGACATCGTTCAAATGTGTTGCAACCACAACATAAATAAGCTTAATACCACGAGCCAACAACTTGGTTTGTATTTGTGTTCCTCTACTTCTACACTGACATGTACCCAGTGGGAAAAAGAAGGAGTACGGAGGCCTTCTGGAACGCCTCAGTACCCCTTCTTTTGGTGTACAAGGCCTGCTCCCTCCATTCCATAATCAAATCTTCTTTAAACACGTTGTAATTGCGGAGTATGCCTTCCGCTCTCGCCTCTTTAGCAGGTACCAAAAAAATGGTAATGGGATAAAAAAAAATTATTATTTTGCTTTTGATTGTGAAAAAAAACCATCCAAAAATTTTAATCCTTCTCTACTCCATTATCATAGAAGCGAATATCAAATGTGTATCTTATCTTTTATATGAAAGAGCGAAGGCCTTCTTTAACAGTTAGTTAAAAGGCCTGAAGTAAGAAGGTCTTCTGAATTTTCCCGCTGCGTAGCTACCCTGCAAATAATATTGGACCACCTACTCTATTTTGATTTAATGGACTACTAAATGGACTCATCCTATGCAAGCATGGACCATGTCATTGTTAAAAAGTGTTTGTAGTGAGGCGAACTGTCTCGTTTTAAACGACATGGTTTCGTTTTTAAACGAAGTTAAAACTAATCCTTTTGTATATATAATGGAGTAGTTTTAAGACTACTCCTTCGTAATCCAATGCTGGGTTATATGGTCTTGCCCAAGGGCATCGTAATGTTAAATAGACCATGTTTTTCCATACCTTTGGGTTACTTTTGGACTAGTCCTAGTCCCTTGTGGCTACATTTTACACGCGTGTTTGGCCTAGTCCTAATATTTGCAGGACCCCGTAAAATCCCGGGATCCCGAAAAATCCCGACATCATGGGATTTGATTTTTTGTAATCCCGCTTCCCGTGATTTGCGAAAACCAGTCCCGATTGGCATCCGTAGTTATTATGCCAACCACAAAATTTACATAAAATGTAATGTAATGAAATGAAATGATATAAAGCCATCAACATCATTAAGGCGCAACCATAATGTGCTTAAGTTGGCTTAAGCAAATGTACGAATACATGTTAATCATATGAGCAAACCATTTTGAACTTAAAGAAACTTTTTGTTAAATTTAATGAAACTGTCATTTGCTTAAACAAAGTGCGAAACTGATCGCACATTCCGTACGTAATTAAATGTTTGTTGATTTTATTTTTGTTTTTTTTTTTTAAATACATTTGAAAGACATTTTGTTAAATTTTGACAGTAGGTTAAGCAAAGCTATGCAAATTATGGTTGGGCCTATATTGTAGTTGTGTTCGTAATCATCCACAACATCTGAAATGTGAACAAACTAAGAAAACAGCAAAAACAGCAACACGCCAAGAAAACAGCTAAAGATGTTGAAAGAAACACATGAAGAACATGGTGTTACCAGGATTGATGAATACTGGATGAAAAGATGAACAAATGATTGAATGACATAAAGGCTGGTAAAACAGTCGAATGGAATTTATTAGTCTCGGTTTTCAGTTAAGTTTATGGTAGAATGATGTTTTTGAAAAAAAAAATAAAAGAAAAAATTACCAAAGGAAATAACAAAAGTTGTACAAAAATCTTAATAATGATGTTGGTGGTGACGACTAAGGCCAAAGATTATGACGACGACGATGGCAAAAATGTTGTCTAAACATTGTTTGCCTAAAGTTTCTTAATGTTTGGACTTAAGTGTTGTTATACAAATTTAAAAGTTATTAGCAGCACAATGTGTACTTCTGCTTTTTTTTTATTTAAGACCAGTATTATAACAAGTCTCACTAAAGGCCATTTTTACATTTACATTTTTAATGCATTGTTCAAGTTTTGGTGAACAGTACAAATATAATGTAAAAGAACAATTTACCAAGTGCAAAGAGTTCAGCTGTATTAAGATAACTTGCTATTTATCAAACATTGTCAAAAAGAAAATGTAAAATTGTTCAACTTAAAATTGACATTTCAAGCATGAAATATTAAAAGTGTTGCTGAAGCAGCGGTTTACGGGCAAATTTAGCTACTAACCGCTTTTTGTTTTAATGTTTCTCATAAACCTAAAGTTGACAACATTTTATAAAACAAACAAAATCATAAACCCCTTTGTACACTTGCAAACATTTCGCGGGTACGCATGGAAGATGTTGAAAATGTGAAATACGCGTTCACACTTAATTAATTAATAAACGATTTTACCATTTCTGAAAAAAACTTTTATTTTTTTCTAAATACTTTTATCTACAAAAGTGCCAAAATTTTAAAAGATAACACCAAAATGTATTTATAATTAATTTTGGTTAATAACTTAAACAAAATTAAGCAAAATAAGACTTTTGGGTCCCCAAACTTTTGATCATATTTGATATTTGTTATTAAAAGAAATTTCTTTTAACTTGCGGTTGCCTAAACTTTATATAAAAATTAACAAAACACAACTACTGTCAAATGGTGTTCATTTATGGATTTGGCTTGAAAAGCTCTTTCAAAGCATTTCCAACAACTTTTTTAAAATTTAAGGTTAACGAACTCTTACATCTTCTTAGATATTAACCCGACACGCGTAAGTTGTGGCATTATTTAAGTAAATCATTTATGGAAAAAATCGGCCAGCATTCTGTCGTTACCCGGTTTAAAATTTCCGCTTCAAAAAAACTTTGAAGCCTCCTTAATGCATTAATAAATACATAAGTCTGTATGTGTGTGACATTTGTAATAACCCTGCAAATAATGGGGCTAGTCCAAACACGCGTGTAAAATGTAGCCCACAAGGGACTAGGACTATTCCAAAAGTAATCTAAACGTATGGAAAAACATGGTCTTTTTAACATTACGTGTCCTAGGGCAGGACCAAATAACCCAGCTTTGGATTACAAAGGAGTAGTCTTAAAACTACGCCATTGTATACACAAGAGGATTGGTTTTTACTTCGTTAACAAAGACATGTCGTCTCACTACAAGCACTTTTTAACAATGACACGGTCCATGCTTGCATTACATCGGACCAGTCCATGGAGTAGTTCATTTAATCAAAATGGATCAAAATGGATGGGTGGGTATTTGAGAATGAACTTATATGTGTGTATATGATGTATGTCTTTTTATTCATCAACGGCATAATGATTTGTAGAGAAGTTGTTGTTCGTAGTTTCCTGATTCATAAATATTCAGCCTTAGCTTTGTTTTCATAATTTAGGCCAAAAGGTTAGCAATAGTCAAAGCAGTCAAAGTGTCAAATTTTAGATACGATTATATTGCACAATTATTACCGTTGGGTATTAGAGACAAATGTTATGACAACATTTTTAGTATTCAAAATTAGAAAATTATAACGTTACCGACTTATTGATTCATCATCGCACATCCTAATCCGGCTTTAAGGCTAAAAGCTAAACAGTTGAAAAATGAAACGTGTAAACTCACTATCGTATATCTCATAACAAATATACATAAAAAAAATACTTATCGTTGCTCATTAAAAAAAAGTAGAACAGGTCTTATGCCATGTTTCCACGACGATTTGAATCGCCTGCTTTGCTCTCTGAATCATGTTAATGAATCACGGTGTTTACACGACTTATCTACTTGCTTCGATTTTACAGTTGTATTTAATAAACAAATCAGCGTTGTCAACTTTGCATTTTCAAAACGAACCAAAATGTAAAAAAAACATAGTAATTTTAAACAATCTTTTTTATTGAATTTATTTTACGTAATATTTTTATATTAAAATTACAATTGATTAGTTGTGCACTTAAAATTAAATCTTAGTTAATTTATTAAAACTAAGTATTTTTTAAAATAAATGTTATTTAATTTTTTATAAAAAAAAACCCCAAGCTTAATAAATTATATTGCAATTTAATAAGTAATTTAAATAAATTTAGTGTGTTATTTTGGAAAATTTTTTGTTTATTGTTGCGTTTTTTTACAATTAACGAAAAAACTCAATTTGTGTGGAACTCTTATTAAAATTGATTACAAAGTTTGTAAACTTACTTGTTTTTCAATAGCTTATATTTTAGTTATACCCTTTAAATTGTTATAATATCTTTAAAATCTTGAAAAACACAAATTGAAATATACAAACAATCAATAATATATTTTTATTATTAACGTTTTCGTCACATTTTTTGTAAACAACTATTTTGACAAATTGGATTTGTTAAACTAACAAAATGCCTGTTACTTTTGTTGGACTTATAATTGTTGTAGCGACGAGTTTACCTTGTTGAATTCGACTCGGTATTCATGTGTTTTTTTTTTAATTACATAAAATATATATCTTAAAATTTTTTTTAAAAAGAGATCAACTATAAATATCTAGTACAGATTCAAAATTAGCAATAGTTCAATATTTACGTTTTATTAAAATATTTTTAAAAAATTTATTATTTTTTTCAGAAGTTTAATATTTGCATATTAAAAATATAACAATAAAATAGCCTTTTACATCATACATCGTTAAAACAAACCAAAAACTTAATAAAAAAAAGTAAATTAATTTGTATATATAACATCCAAAATATTAACGATTGCATTCATTTGTACAATATGATACAATTTCGAAAATTAATTTAATAAATTCTATTTAAAACTATTTATAAAATGATCAAAAATTTATAATAATTATTCCAAATTAAAAAAAGCTAACATTTTCATCATTGTTGTTATCGCAGAACAAATTTCAAAAAAGCACCAAAACTGGTGATAACTCTGAAACAATTGATTTTTACATCTAGATCAGATAAACTTGCGATACAAATTGGAGAAGAGAGAAATTTTTCGTGCTTCGCAAGCAGATTCAATATCTCAAAATGTTGTATGGCAAAGCAGTTGCTCCGTTCATGATTGGAATGTGAAGCATGAATAAGCACGTACGGTGGAAACATAGCATTAAGTACTTTTTTAAAAATTTGGCCATTTTGATGAGCAAACGGGTTAACCCTCCGACGAGCGATAACTTTTTATTCGGTCGTTGAGCGGTAAGGTCCGTAGGGACCTTATATAGAAATGCATTAAATTTTGCTAAAATCAATATATATTTTAATTAATTTTGATGTTATTATTTTGTTATTATTTTGAATATGCATTTTAAACATTTGTTTTAAAAAATTTAGTACATTTTTAGTCATTCATATGAAAATTCATATAAGGTCCCTACGGTCGTGGAGCGGTAAGGTCCGTAGGGACCTTATATGGAAATGCATTAAATTTTGCTAAAATTAATATATATTTTAATTAATTTTGATGTTATTATTTTGGTATTATTTTGAATATGCATTTTAAACTTTTGTTTTAAAAAATTTAGTACATTTTTAGTCATTCATATGAAAATTCATATAAGGTCCCTACGGTCGTGGAGCGGTAAGGTCCGTAGGGACCTTATATGGAAATGCATTAAATTTTGCTAAAATTAATATATATTTTAATTAATTTTGATGTTATTATTTTGGTATTATTTTGAATATGCATTTTAAACTTTTGTTTTAAAAAATTTAGTACATTTTTAGTCATTCATATGAAAATTCATATAAGGTCCCTAAGGTCGTGGAGCGGTAAGGTCCGTAGGGACCTTATATGGAAATGCATTAAATTTTGCTAAAATTTATATATATTTTAATTACTTTTGATGTTATTATTTTGTTATTATTTTGAATATGCATTTAAAACTTTTGTTTTAAAAAATTTAATAAATTTTTTAGTCATTCATATGAAAATTCAAACAAGGTCCCTACGGACCTTACTGCTCAACGGCGTACTAATAGTCTTTAAAATAAAAAATCAAATACTCTGCAAATAATAAATCTCCTGGAATTAGTATTAAAACACTAATAACACTCGAATAATAGAAGTCAAGAAATATTTAGCCATTCTCCCCATCTGTTTTTAAATGACACTTGTTTAAAAATGTAAAAAGTCCACCGGGACCTTACCGCGCGTCGGAGGGTTAAACCTGTATTTTGGAACTTTTTTAACTTCTTTTTGAAACAAATAAAATTAGAAATAAAACTTATAACACATTCGTAATAAATCTAAAAGATACCACTGCAAATTTGGTACTTTTTCCAAATTGTGATGGTTTAAGGCAGTGATAACCAAGCCTCGAACGCACGCACCCAAAGATATTATGTGCTTGTGTGCGTTGTGGTGCTTTCACAAAGCTTGAGCAGATACTGATGGTAGACTGATGTTTTGAAACGAACAAAGTTGTTGTATACATGTAAATTACCAACCGTGACTGTGAAATACGATTATTGACTTACTCGCGAGTCTATGGAGTGGTAATCACTGGTTTAAGGGGTCATACCAATTTTTGTTACTTTTTTCGAAACATTTTTCTTCATTCATTGCCGTATACGTATGTATTAAATTATGGGTTCAATATTTCAATTTTTGATACTTCATTGGGGAGAAAAAAGCATCAAAAGGGAAATACTGGCAAATATATTTCTTTTTTTTTACATTTCCATTCAACATGTGCTTCCTTTTTAATTTACAATAATATTCAACATAAAAACATATAATAATTAGTATTGAGGTTATTTTGTTGAACTATTTATGGTTTTTAATCGAAATTTTTAATATTTTAATTCGGCTCAAGCTCATCAAATTTAATTTTCATTAAATTATTTTTATGAAGAAAGGAATTTTACAACATGAAAATTAATTAAAATTGTTATTGATAATCTTTCATTCTTGACCGTTGCCGGGGCTCGAACCCTGGCCGGCAGGTTACCATGACATGTTTCGATCGCAACCAATCGATCTCCTCAGACGAATTTGCCGTCTTACACTCGCAGCCATCGAAGACTGCTGACGTCAATAGTCAAACTTCAATCCTTAAATCAAATTGTATTTTAACCTTTGGTAGATCAAAATTTGTTTTTTTTTTGAATGATTTATCCATTTTAATTGATTTTACATGTTTTTCCTTACTTCTTTTTTTCCGTACTTTTGTCAAGAATTTTTCTTGAAGTCCAAAGTACATTTTTTGTGTTTTTTTTTCCTTTTTTCATATAATTTTAGGTGAAGGGACCTGAGTGAATGAGAAGCTGTATAAAGGAAAATAAAGAAACTTATATTAAGGTACATTTTGGTAAAAAAAAAATTTTTTAAGTACCAACGTAAAAGAAAATATTTCAACGAAAGAAGACGGAAATGGAGACGCTAACAAAGTAGTGGGGTAAATGCAAATTTTAAAAAAAACTTATATAGTCATTTAATCAGTTTAAATTAAAATATAATTTAAAACACTTTACTGATTTATTCTTAAAGTTAAACAATTTCAAGTTAAATATATACTTTAAAATTTGAAATATTTACATAATAAATAAAGCTTTGTTTTTGACGACCGTATGTAAATCAGCAGTATACAAATAGTATTGAATAAAGAAAAACTTCAATTAATCACACATGTCTGTGTTCATGAAATACTTTTACTTATTTGGCAAATACCCATAGCAGTACATATCCACATGTGTCTGCAACATACATATGTATAAACAATCAATAAAATCACTTTATATTGAGTAAATTTTATGTGTAACATTTTATGCATTATCAAAAGGATCCAGACCCCATATATAAAGGATTATAGATAAATATTAAAGAAATGACTTACGGCAATTCTTTAATATTTATCTATAATCCTTCATATATGGGGTCCGGATCCTTTTGATTAGAGGAGTGGTCCGTCTTTTTATTGAAATAGGTTAATCAAAGACCTAAGATTTCCTGGGGTTTCAAGACTTATGCTATCGATATTCTGCAAGATCGATTTATACGCGACTGAGGCATAAGCAAAAAACAAAAAATTGGATTGTTGAAACTTAAAAATATCATGAAAAACAAACGATTCAATTTAAGTAGACTGTTATAAACCCTTCATCAGAAAAATTCAAAGTAAAACCTAATCGCTTTAGCAAAAAAGTCAGACTTAATAACAATTCATTCTTATGGTGCATTATGGGTATTACCGATACCGAAATACCGGTATTACCGGCTAAAATTGAATACCAAAATACCGCATTGAGAATACCGGAATTTTTTTTTTAGCTTCTAAAATTCTTCTTTGAAATTTCATCAGTGTCCAGATTTAAAAATTTTAGTTTTGCACTTATTTATATTTAATACATAAATACATATACAGCCAACTTCAAGTTGAAAAGTGTGAAAATTACAAAACAAAACGGAATAGCAGAGTACATGAAACTGATAACCCCTCCACAATCTTCTCAGTACGTTTATTTTCTTTAATTCTAATAAATATATTTTGTTTAAATATGTAGTCACATTTATTAAATATTATATAAATGTAGTCTTTTACAGCATTACTAATCTATTTTGTAATAAAGAATACAAATAATGCCCATAATTTCTACAAAAATAAAGCTGGTCGTGTTCGTACCTAACAGTTAAATTTACCTATTTCAACCAACCTCTGGCCAACGTGTTCTAACCTTCAGTTTTCTTAAAAAAAAAACAGCCTTTATACCATAGATTTCCATACACAGCTAGATTAATTTTTGTACAAATAATGGGCATAATTAGCAAACGTAGTGGTTTCCTCTTTATCGTCAAATGTTTGCCATACGTGACCGTACCTTAAGTATGAGTGATAGCAAATCTCATACAGTAATTTTTCGCTAAACTCAATGTCAATAATCGCCATAGGCTTGGCTCTTCGTTACGAATTCCGCTTAAGTTCGCCAAAAATGGAAAAAGTCGCCATATTATAAATTTTGTTTAATTTTTATTTAGTGAAGACAAAAGTGTACAATGAAATAAAAAAAATTGTTGTTTGTATTAAACAAAGAATAAAAAAATACTATTTTTCAGTATTTACTTAAAGGATTTCGAAAATATGAAAGCAAAATATTTTTAAAATGTATTCGTCCTTCAAGTGTTGATTCTAAGCGTGCGTTTTCCGCAGCAGGATTAATCTGCACCAAAATAATATCACACCTTTCGGAGGTAAGCATCGACAATTTTTGTTTTATTCAAACATATTTTAATTCACAAAAAGATATTAAAAAAACTTTGGGTACTTTAGCTCTGAATTAATTATTATGTAAATATTATATCAAATTTTTATTTGCTTTGTTTTTAATATCGACCTGTTTTTTCTTTTTTTAGTAACTTTGTATCGATGAATTAATATAAAAAAGGCCTAACTCGATTTTTTATTTGTTTACAGGGGAAGAAAAAAAAACTTAATGAAATCCGTGAAATTTTAGATAAAACAAATTTATAATGCAATTTTTAATAAATTAATCCAACAAATGTTGTACAACAGCCACTCAAAAATTTTAAATCAAGATACATGTGGGCGGCATTAGCTTCCAGAATAAACAAAAAAGCTATTTTTTAAAACAAAAATCGAGTTTTGCGTTTTTTGTACAAAGCCGTCAATATGTGTAAATTAATTATCATTTTTTTTTTCAATAAATATTTTAAATAAAATATAAATTGGATTGAATAATATAATGTTATTGGAAATTGTTTTATTCTTATACCGAAAATACCGATAATACCGGTATCGAGATTTCCTCAATATCGATATACCGCTTTACCGAAAGGCCTACGGTATTGGAATCCCTAATAACACTATGTGGCAGTTTACCAAATGTATTTAACACCTAATCTTTATTTAAATTTTCCCGCTGAATCCGAACAGAATGCTCAAAAGTAGAACAGTTTTCGAAATATTCCATAATAACCGTTATTTGTGATTTTGAAAAAGAATCTTAAAAAATATTAAATGGATGTTTTATTTCTTTTTTTTTAAATGAAAGATAATAAAATTACTACAATAACAATGGAGTGCTAGTGAAGATTGGTCGGGAAATGACAGAGTAACAATTTCAAATATTCTTCTGAAACTTTTTAATATTTTTTTTTACCGATTTGGATCCTATTGGGCACAAAATGTGCGTATTAAAATAAGCTACCGTCGTAACTGATAAAAAAATCATTAAAATTTTTGTTAAATTTGAACTTTGGATAAATTTAACTTTGTCATTTCTTGACCAATTTTTTCAAACGACCTTGTTGTATTAGTAATTCCATTAGCTTTAAATTAAAATAAAGGAATAAAATACCCGTTAAATATTTTCGAAGATACTATTGTTAAGGTCACAACATCTTTTTTAAAACCGCAACTAATGGTTATTTTGGAATATCTCGAAAACTGTTCCACTTTTGGCTATTCCGTTCGGATTCAGCGGGCAATTTTACATAAAGGTTAGGTTACATTTGGCCAAAAACTGCCACATAGTGTAATTAGGGATTCCAATACCGAAGGCCTTTCGGTATTTCGATAATTATAGATATTGAGGAAATCTCGATACCGGTATTATCGGTACATTCGGATACAGCGGACCATTTTACATAAAGATTAGGTGTCAGATTCATTTGGTTACGAATTTGTTGAAAATTTGTGGCACAATGTTATTAAAACTGTGAGTAATTAATTCATTGGAAGACAAATAATGCCGTAGCTGCTAAAATAAAAATACGGAAAACAAATAGAACACGTTCCCTGACTTTTTTCTGTTTGCGAGAGAAAAATTTGCCATATTAGAATCTGGTGCCTTCAAGGAACTGTCTTATCTTTATGTAACTTTGTTTGAGTGATATCGATCTACGTACCGACTGCGGGTTATTTTGAAATTCTGCATTAACCCAATTCTATGGAAATGTAACGGATAAATAGGGATACATGTGTCAACTGCGACTAACTGAGTAAACTTAACTATTCATATTCAAAACCGTGATACAAATATACAAGGTAGTTCCACTTCTCTCTCACAATATTTTTTTTAAGCTTTTCGGAAATATTTGAAGTAAGTTTTTTTGTCAACAATAAAATAGCGTTGCCACATACAAAATAAATACAATAAATTCCAATCGGAAGTTATTAGTTAAAGTGAATAATCCAGAGAATATCCTTTTGGGAAATCATGGACCTAGCAAAATGAAATTATGTAAGATTCATACAAGTGTTCTTTGTGCCGAATATTATTTAGGAATCTACATACATATATGAGATTTTTTCGTCTTGAAGTGGTTTTTAGAAGTCGGTTTTTATGGGGCCTTTGGTTTGTTCTAAGCATAACAGCATAAAATTATGCCATGAGAGTGTAGCTTTTACAAAAGTTCTCGTATCCAATATGCTATGTATTTTAAGGAGTTGTTTTTTTGTGAAAGCTATGATCAAATAAAAACTGATTTGTATAATATTTGGTAGAATGATGTTCTGAAAATCGCGTGATATCACATGTGCCTTTTAAAATCACACGTGATTTGAGGTAATATCGTTTTCAAAACAAGGCTGTATAAACCGATTCCATCATTTTTAACAGGCTTGTGACAAATGTTATTTTAACAAATTTTATAATATTATTTTAGAAATTTTGTACTTTGTACGCCACAGTGTTGCGCACAATGTTAACATGGACAGATAGCCAGCCGGGCATCGTAGAGCCAATATTTTTTCGGACGTGACGATGGATATAACTTAAAATATTTTTTCCATGACTTTGGATATTTTAACATAAATCTATAAAGTTGAAGTATTTGACAAAAAAATTGGATGACTTTTTTCACGTACATTTTTGTGTATTAAAATTTGAACCTTACGATTCGATTTGCCAAAAAAAAATTTTTGTGATATACGGCAAGATAACTTCGGCACGACAATATGTGAAATATTGCTGCAAAAATATTGACCATTGCGACCTATGATAAACAGATTTCAATGTGTTATAATAATGAAATAGTCGTAACAACGATATCGTGATAATCTACGATTACAATATGATATACTGTAATCATAGTTATAATCACACTATGATTCTTTCAGACTAAAATATGATGACTTTGGGCTAAAAAAAAAAAAAAAAAAAGTAGCATCTTTTGATTACTTCTAAACTTATTATGATTAACATGATAATAATATGATTACTTCTTAACAATTTATTATTATTAACATTATAAGAATATGATTCATTGAATTATAATAGGATGTAATAAAAACAAATTATGATTAAGAGAAAAACATTATAATCTAATATTACGAAAATATTTGGTCGTAATAAGATTTAATAATGATCGTAAAATGTTGACTACGATCATGAATCTTATCATAATATGTGGCTACTAGAATATGTTAACCACAACCATGTTTTATCTTTGCGTGTATGATCGCTTATGGGTGCCAATACTGAATTATAAGATGAGTTTGAAATCATGGACTTATATATCTCAACTCTTTTTACGCAATGGTTTGTTTTGCACCGATAGATTTGTATGCATTATTTTTAGAATTGCGACCTGTTCATCCAACACAAAAGTTTATATAAACAAACCGATGGTCAGCCAGAAGGACGAACATGATTAAATTGACTCACAAAGCGATTTCTAGTCGACTGATATTCTAAAAAATCGGTCAGGGAATAATGTTTTTATGTGTTTCAAGCTTTTGTATATTATACCCTACACCGTTATAGCTGAAGAAGGTCTACTGCCCTAGCTATGACGGTAAACTTTAAGAAAATTTCATTACTTTTATAAAAAAAGTACTTCCAAAATTATTTCCCCATAAAATATAAACAAATTTAATGGATGGAGAAGCCTGGTGAAATAAGTTTAAATTTTACATAACAATCCTTCTCATATGTTCTTTTAGTAATAGCCAAGTACTTCTGCTCTCTTTAAGGATTCACATAATCATTTATTAAATATTTGTGTATTTTATTTTCCTATAAAAATGTTTTGTTGTTATTTATTTTTATTATTAATTACTTTTGTTATTGTTGGTAACAGTTTGCTATAAATACAGGGTATCACATAATTAACATTTTGATTTATTTGACTATTTTAAGTTGATATTTTTTAAAATACAGATTCTAGTACTAAAATATGTTCTCATTGCGTTAATGTAATATAAATGTTGTCCATTGTTTGCTAAAAGCCAGTATTCGAAAAAAAACATAACAATATTTAAGGCTAGTTTACACTATCACACAAGTCTTTGTGAGATAGAAAAGTAATGAGTTTTGTTGCGATTGTCAAAAAATCATGTTCAACATAACACTTTCTGTTCACACTATCACACATGAATATGCTTTTGTTAAAATGCAACCTTGATCAAATGAAAAGTATTATTTTTTTGGAAAATTTTAATAAATTGTGAACTCGTATGGGATGTCAAATTGTTTAACATATTATTTTGATTATATTTAATTATTATAAGTAACTGTAACGCAATTACAATGACGAAGCATGGTGGCAGTTGTCTCCACGACCCAGAGGATCTTTTGTGCGGACTTGTGTCTCACCATGTCAGGTTTAGGCTGCGTATAGAGCCCATTACCCTGCCCGGTGAAAGATCATAAATAGCAGTCGGGCCCACTATTTGCCCCCGGATAAATTTCCGCCTAGAAGTCCCCAAAGCGTCATCCATCTCACAGAATCTGCATATTTTTGTAGATGTATTACTGGTGGTATCTCAAACCACAATGCCCCGCGAATAGTCCAACAGGCAGACTAAGTTCCGCTTTCTCAAGCACCAGAAACCTGCCTGCCCTGCCTCGGGACAGTGTCACAAATCTTTGGAATTCACGCTCGGACTATTTCTGTAACGTCCCTCTAATGTAACCCACGGGGACGCCAAAGAAAGGCTCAGGGGCTTTAAATGGACAACGAGTGCCCCTGCTTGCCAAGCAATCTGCCCTTTCGTTGCCCGCATGGCCCTCATGGCCGAGAACCCAACACAAACTCAATTCATTGTGTTTCCCTAACTCATTCAGAGACGCAAAACAGTCCATGACCAGCCTGGACTATATCTCCAATGAAGAAGGTGCCCAAAGAGCGGCCTGGCTATCAAAAATTATATACAGTCTCAAGCCCCTTGTTCTCCTCATCAGACATGATGGTGTAGATTTCCGGCTAAAATAAAGAAGGCTGTTTTCCCTTTGGCAAGCCCCTTTGGAAACCCGGCCCATGATTCCCGCGTCAGTATCACCGTTTACCTGTTTCGAACCATCCGTGAACCAGAGCCCTGGTCCTAAGTTTGAGAACAGTATTACGTTTGTGTTCAAAAGATGACAAACAGTGAAACTTTATATTTTTAATGGTTTACTACACAATCAGTATAAGCGTTTGTGTTTTCAACAAATCTACTGAACCGAACACTAAGGAGCGATATTAAGTGTTTTTTTCTTTTCATTTTTCTTTTAAAGGGCGTCCCCGCTCGTTGTTTTCTAGGCGCAACTCATGCTAATTTGATTTTAGGAGAAAAGTGCAGACTTTTAAAATAAAATTTAACAATTTAAATTCTTTTAACTTCCCAAGTTTTTTAAAACTAATTCTGAAGAAAGGGGAAAACAAAAGCAAACAAAACCTTCACTCTTATTTTAAATAAAACTCACAAATTAAATCAAAACGCTACTTTTACGTTACCCTGTATAAAGAAGTGCTATATTTTCTCTCCCTTCTATTTGCTGTTGTTGTAGCTTAAATGCCAAAGACAAGCTTTTTTATGACAGCCTAAGTTTTTCATTTCTATCCATCTGCTGTTGGCTTTAACTTTAACCAACAGCCATAAATTTATTTTAAAATAAAAGAAGGGGAAAAAATTTAGTTTTACATTTATTTATTTTAACATCTCTATAGATTGCGACAATATTTTGTCCTCTTTTATGCGTAAAATTATTTTATACACACATATGTCAACTGTTTAACATCCCTTTGGTGATTTATTACAATAAATCTTAATAAAGTGCGATTTATCTTATTTATTGTCATTTTTTATTTTTTAAGATTTTTGTATATTTTTTGCATTCATTCATTTATTTAGTATCCCTTAATATGGAGAAAAAAAATTTTATAAAAAAAATATTTTTTGCTTATTTATAGCAATTTTTCTTTATTTTAAAAATCATTTTTTATAATTTCGTTCACCAGATCAACTTTTTTTGGTTAAATGAAAAATTTTCTTTTAAAAAAAGCAAGGGGTAGAGATAAAATTGGTGATAAGAAATTTGTGTTCCTTAAATTAAATTTAAGAAGAATAAACTAGAAATTTGTAGAAATTCATATTTGGCCTATTCACAAGCTCAATCGTATGGCTTATGGTTTAATAAAAAAACAAATTTTGTTTTTGCACTTGTGTTACTTAATTGTACTGCCATATGCCAAAAATGGAACATGTCAATTCAATGCACCTAATTAATTCACTTTTAGTAAACTATTAAAGAAGATCAACAAAACTAAAAATATGTAAAAATTTCAATTAAATAAATTTTAGTAACAATTTTTTACTTCAGTTTTGGTTTTCATAAATTTCTTCTTCTTAAATATTTGCCATTCACATTATTCGATACCATGAAATTAAAAATGTAATAAATATTAATTGACAAGAAATTTTAATAAAAATAGATAAACAAATAAATTAAAATGAATTAAAGATATATTAATCACATGCTTAACCCAGTATGCTCCGCTTTCCTCATTGAAATAAAATATGTACAATGTTTGTAATACAGATCGTGCTTGATAACGAAGTTATATGTTCCAAAGTTCGTAATTTTTAATTTAACCGTTTTGAAAAAATATAGAAATTTATATTTCCATTGATGGGAGGTACCACGTCCACTTCTAACATTCAGCCCATTTTTTAGCACATGTTGCGTATTTATTACCAAATTTGTGTCAAATTTGAAAACTTTTGCTGTTAACGTTCTCTTGATATGCAAAATATAATGTCTTTGTATGGGAGGTGACATGCCCAGTTATTTGCATTTTTACAGCTGTTGTTGTGTATTGATAGCCCAGCCTTTTGAACCATTTGGAAACTTAACCGTTCTTCAGATATACAAAACTATATTCTTTGCCACGCCATATTGCAAGTTGTTGTGCATTGATAACCAAGCTGCTTGTACTTAAATTGGAAACTTCACCTATTTCCATTCTTCAGATATATGGAAACTATATATTCCTTGTATAGGATGTATTCCTTATTCCATAACGCCCACGGCCACTTATCCCCCCCACTAATTCGTAAATTTTTTGAAGGGAGATGGTGTACTGATAACCCAGCTACATATCGTCGTTCGCAAGTTATTGTGTTCTATATGGCATAAATGTTTTTTTGGTAAATCGCTGTTAAAGTTTAATTATTAGTTACAAACAACTTAACCGAAAAAGTTGTCGTAACCTTCTACCAAGGAAACTTCTAGAGTTTCTGTTTTTGTTAAAAAAATTTACGAAACTCTTATTTTTTTATAGCATATAATTATTGTGAGAAGAGAAAAGCAATGTGTTTTCACGAAACAAAAACTTTATTTCATATAATATTGACTTGATTTTAAACTAAATCTTATAGTTAGTTATGTTTTTATAAATCCACCTAGTCAATATTTGGTAATTTCATAAAACAAGGTAAGTTTTGTCTAAAAATAAGGTTTACAAAACAAATTTTGTATGAAAGTTGCGCTTAATAAACGTCTGTTAAATTTAAAAATCGTATATGAATACGGTGGAAAAAGCTGTTACTATTTTTTAAGTTGTATTAAACAAATAATTGTATTATCATCTAGCGATAAAAACTTCACACATCATTAATTTTTTTGATGATACCTATTTAATAGCTGAAGACGTTCATCAAATAAATTGTTTGGAGTTAAAAAAATAAATGATAACAAAGAAAATAAATAGAAATCAGTTATTACTAAAGGCTTGTTTACAATATCTAACAAGTATTACGTATTCCATAATACTTTGTGAGATAGAAATCTAATGCGACTGTCAACAAATCTAATTTAACATGACGGTTTGTGTTCAAACCATCACATAACGTATAAACCAGTGTTCGAAAATAAACAGTTCATTATTTAGCGTTCGGCTAAATATCTATTTTGTTTTAGTGTTTTCGTAAACGAACACAACCCTTAATACCGTTCATGCCTATTTTCAAGAAAGAGCCGAACGTTATATAGTGTTCTGTTCTTCGTTATAAAACAGAACAATTGATGTGATACTGTAGAAAAACATTATATTTTAATGTTCCAAAATGTTTTTTTATTACATTTATAAAGAAATGAACAAACAAAAAATTTTAGCAACGACCGCACCACGGACAGCATGTGTGTGTATTTGTGTATATATTTTGTATGTGTAAAATTATTTTGCTTATTTTGAAAAATGTTTGGTTTTTTACCAGCCAAAAGGGAAGACCATAATGAGCCGTACCGAATACAATGAAGTTTTTGGATTTTTTAAAAAAACCGAACGGAATTTACTGTTGTCATCTTTTGTTCAGTTTGATAAAAACAGTATTATTTTTGTGTTCGATAGATAACTAACAGGGAAACGTTATTTTTTTTAACGATTTTCTACACAAACACTTTTAGCGTTTGTGTATTCCACAAATCTACATAACGGAACACTAAGGAGCGATATTTAGTGTTTATTTTCGAACAGTGGTAGAAACACTCACACATGAAATAAAATGCAACCCTTAGACCCACGGGACCCTTATACCGCATACGATATCGAGCAAAATTTATCGAAATTATTTATTTTGGTATCATGACTCTCGATATCTAATGACATTTATTGAATTTGAAATAATAGCATTCGATATCGAGAAACTCGACATTACATTTTTCGAGTTTCAGTCGATACGTCAGTGTCTATCGCATGCAAACAAAATTCGATAGTTTATTCGATACGATAGTATCGAATGCGGTGATTAGACCCCTGATCCAATAAAAAGTAAGAAAAGATAAACTCACTGTTTATTGTTGTTTTTTTTTGTTAAAGCTTTGATATTATTACAAGTAAAACTGAGGTTTATAATTCTTATCCGCTTAACAGTTTTATTTGTATAATATCTCTAGCTTTTCTAAAATCCTTGGATGAAGTTTTCTGACGATCTGGCCTAAGCAACCAGTGAAATGCGCATAGGAATAGCTTATCCCTTCAACAATAAATTTCAGTTTCTTAATAGTATGAGATGGGAATTCAGCATATTTAAAAGAAACCTTGTTTAAAAAGTATTATTGTTTAGACATTTTTCAAAAAACAATGAAGTGGTATGGGATGTCAAACTTTTTTTCATAATATGCACTTGTCATTTTCATCACACATGCATTCAACTATCAGACTTTTACATATTACAGTCAAATCCCGATAATGCGTACCGCGATAAATCGCTATTCCCGATAATTCGTAATAAATTGTCGGTCCCTTGAAAAAATCTCTTTAATTTGTAAAATTTCCATACATTTTGGTCCCCTCGCTAATTCGTAATTTTTTTCAAATAAAATCTTCTTTGCCTCTTATAAATCGTAATTGTTTGCTAACTACTACTTATAATTCGTAATAAAAACAAAAGAAACATGGAAATACTGATTTTTTGTTCACCACTTTTTTTTTGCGTTGGTTTTTGTTTGCGTGTGTGTTTATTTTCTTAAGATCAGTTTGTTACATGAAAAATTTTTATATACAATTTTTATATACATATTTTATTTTTAACAATTGTTTTTTATGTTTTTTTTTATCGTTTTAGTAGATAAATTGAAAAACCCTGTTAATTCGTATTTATTTTATTTTAACCCCGTTAAATCGAAACGCCCCTAATCGAAAACCCCTATAATTCGTAAGAAATGGTCAGTCCCTTGCGATTACGAATTTTCGGGATTCTGCTGTACTTGAGTTTTTGACATGTATTAACACAAAGTACAATAGTTTAAACAAGCCTTAAGCGAAGGTTAATTTACAACTATCCCATTTTGCAACACAACAAGTAACAATAACATTTCATTGATATTATCGATAAGAAAACACACAGACCTTATAAAAAATTAACGGCTTTTGCCTACTGTTTGTTTATTATTTTTTTTTTTTCATTTGCCAACTGCAATGTGAAGTCATAAAAAGGAAATAAGAGAAAAACAGACAATGCAAAGTACTACAAACTTTATTTACACTTTCATATAGAACAAAGTAAAATATTATTTTTTTTATTTAGTAGTTTTGCTCCGTTTTTGTTCTATATGCAGAAGATGTTGCAAGTGGCCCAAAATATTTTAATTTACTCTTTTTTTCGCATAGTGTAGATTGTAATAAAGTTTTAAGTTAAATAAATATTTATTTTGTTGCAGTTATTTTCCAATAATATGTCACATTTTCCATTCTTGTATTTTTTATGTATTGATGGATATACATATGTACATACATATACATTAAAGGGCTGCACGAACAACTTTATTCATGAACATACTGAAATATTTATCCACTGAAGTTCGTGTTCGAATAAAATTTAGCTTACTGAACAAACTGTTGTTTTATTCATGATACTAGCTAACACATTTTGTTTTACATCACAAAAACAAAGAAGTTGTTTAATGAAACGACTTTTGTTTTACAGTTTTCACTCTCTCACATTTTTTAAACCCTCCACCACAATTAGTTGTGAAGAGAGTATACTTAGTTTGTCATTCGGTGTCAAACTTTTTTATTATTCATCTCAGACCCAAACAAGGACATAGATTCTGGCTCCTTGAGTAATTCTAAGTCAATTTAGCCATGTCCGTCTGTTGAAAACATGCTCACTTTTGAAAAACAAAAAAAAATTAACAAACTTGGTGTCATATTGCCTGTAGTTATCCTAAGCAAATTCGTATGGAAGCCCAGGAAATCGGTTCAAAAGGATCAGTACCTCAATTCTGTAATTTTTTTATTTTAACTACCGATTTCGTTAATTAACGAATTTGTTATTCACTATTTTAAAAAAACAAATATTTTAACGACATACCCAGTAAAAACTTCGCTTACTTTTTCAAAATGAATAGCTTCTTTAACTCATTATTTAGTAGCATTCTTCTATATCTACATCTATAACAACTTCTATAACTACTTTTTTCTGGATATATTTAAGTAAAAAAATAATGACTCACTTTTAAATGCGTTCATTTTGGGACATCCCTTGTAAAATTCATTGGTTCTTTCAGTAGAATTGTAAGTAGTGCTTTTATGTTTTTCTGATTACTCAACACATTATTTTGTAGGCGAAGTTTTTACTGGGTATATCAATAAAAATATAAAAACGTCAAAGTTAAAATTTTTTAAAATTAATTAAAAATATAAAATAAATTTGCTTGTAAAAAATTAATTTTAAAAAAACATGAATAAAAATATTGATTATATTTCTAAACAAATATGTTGGTTTCAAATCTTTTTATACATAGGGAAAAAGTTCGAGGTGCCTGAGCCACTCTAGCACAACTTTCTGCTCTTACTTTTTAAACTCACACTACTGTATTTGAAGAGGATATTATGTGTTTGTGCAAATGTGTGTAACACATTTTAATATAGGTTCTGGGCCCAATATTTAAGTATACCGATTGACTGAGACTCAATTTCAGAATCCATCTAACGAGGCCCGCCCTTCTATTTATTGTACGCAAATTACTGGTCGCAATTTTAGAAAAATTTTTATCGAATTTGGCACATATGTATGTGCTTATTATCACAAGGTCGAAGCCTTTTTAAAAGTGGAGAATCGGTTATTTATTTTTCATAGCCCATGTAAACCTCTATCCGGAATAGGGTTTTGTGCCCATTAACCATCTAGTTTTAAAGGCATTTGGGTTTAATTAGGTCCAAAAATAATTGTTCGCAACCTTCATAAATCAGCAGAACAAATTTTATTAGACTCGGTCCATATTTGACCACAGTATCCTTTATAATAGCTTCTATGTTTTCTCATAGTAGTTATCATAGTAATAGAAGCAGATATTTAGATAATATTTGGCACAAAAATCTCTTATGTGAATCTTAACCTCAGAAAATACTTTTTTTTTTGGCGGAAACGCTGTAAAGTAGAGTCGGGCTTGATCGACTATACTTTCTTCCTTTTTGTGTGTTAAAAATTGGCTTCTTTACTCTATATTTTGATTCTGTTAATATTACACTTATTGTCGTTATTATTTAACAAGAACTTTTTTTGTGTCGTTAGCTAAAGGCATTGTTTACCGATAAAAATTGTTAAAATTTCAACAGAATAGCTCTTAACGACAATTTTCGTTAGCTAACGAATTTTTACTACTTTACGACAATTTTTTGTCGTTCAATAGTTGCAGAATTTCAGTACAGAGCTATGAATCAAAATGTGGAACCACCACCTTGAAAAATTTATGATTTTGTTTTTAAAACTTACAGCCATACCTAAACAAGAGCGGAAAGCGCTTTCTATCTGTCAAAAATTATCATGCCCATACAATTTGTATGAAGCATCCCTAAATAGCGCGGCGTGAACGCTTTAAAATTGTAAAATCCGATTTTGACAGCGCGTTTAATAGTGAAGTTGGGTGCTATTACTAATAAATAATGACAATTTAGCTACTTTTTGTCAATCTAGCGGGGGTTTCTCTACTGTTTGTGGCACAACGTTGACGCTCTTGTTTAGGCATGGTATATCAGCGTAAAAGCTAAAGGTACGGTAGTTACATTAAATGTTGCACGGAATGGTATAGGATTTTGCAAAAATTCGTTTTTTTCGAATGAAATTCACGCTGTACAATTTCGTGAAGATCGGTCCTTAATTTACCCTAAGCCTCATATAAACCCTACTCCCGGAAAACAGTTTAGTACGTCTAAAACCATAATAAATTATGCTATTATAACAAAATTTGGTACGTCACAGTTTTATAAGGCTAGAAATAACACTGTGAAATTTCGTGAATAGCGGTCCATAATTTACCATAGGCCCCATATAAACCCTACTCCCGGATATAGATACTTCGGTAAAAATTTTTCCAACTTAGCTTCGCATGGCCAGAAAAATGTGATGTAATTGTGTGATATGCGGTCCATAATTTACCTTCGATCCTATACTTCGCAGGCTTTTAAAATTCACTGTAAGCGCTAAAACTGATTTCACCACTGTATTGAAATTTAAGGTTTTTAATACCAGCAATCACTCTGCGGAATTTTAACTTACCATGCCCCAAAATAAATCCCAGTCCTAAAAACCATCTAAGTTCGGCTTGAACTGTTACGAATCATGATATTTTACTCAAGATTGTAGGTCAATAAATTATTATAGGTCTAAAGCGCTACCAATTTTATTGCAGATGTCTGTTTTTATAAAAACAAATTAGTAATAAATAGACATCATATAGAAATCACTCCTGAAATATTCGAACTGTCGGTGGAGGGTATCAAAGATTCGGCACAGCCGTTGTTGTCTCTTAATTTGTTTAAAACAGCTCTAAAAAATGGAATCCATGTAAAGATTTAATTACAAAACTTAAAATGAACATTTCTAAAATAAAGTATGCGTTTAAATTTTTTTTAAGAACTATTTTTCTGCAAATTTTTACTTGAAACAAGTTGTTTTGCTCATAGTGGAAACATAGTAATTTTAAGCGTCTTAACATGTTGTCCAAAATTGGCTTGAATATTAAAATAGCTACTGAAATAGATGTAAATATGTTCGGTAATAAAAGCTTAATTAAATGTTCTCAATTACAAATTTTAATTGTCCTCCTTAAAAAAAAATAATTAGAATTATCATTATACTTACTGAAATAGGGAAAATGAATGTGTAATTAATTCTTAAATTAAGGACTTAAACTGTTCACAGACTTTTGCATGTATAATTTTAAAAATTCAACTACAAAATCAACCATGCCTAAAGAAGGATGGGAATAATCCCAACAAAATATTGTCCAAATTCCAATGTTTTAGCTCACTTTTATGTTCGTAAAAAAATTAATACAAATTAAAAGAAACTGAAAGCCTCTATTTAGTAGAAAATTTTTTATTTAAAATTTACCTAGAAGAACTTAATGTGTCTGTTACACATACAATTTTGTTAAGACTTAAATGCGAAATATATTTCATTAAGACTTTCTTAACAAAAGTTTTTTTACAATATAAAAACTTCATATAAAATATTTTTTCTTTGTAATATTTTATTAAATATCGTAATAGTTTACTATACAGCAAAACAAAATGCAAATATTCAAATTATTCATTTACTTAAATGCTAAACTCCTTTAAGCATTTCATATGTACTTATTTACCAACTTAAGCTACGAGTTTATATCCAGCCACGTACCTATAAATGTATATTAAAACTTCTCAGATTAATAAAAATAAATGTAAAGTAAGTCATTCAGTCCAACATAAATTTAAAATTTATTTAATTTTTCAAAACTTTCAACAGACATCAACTCTAACTCTTCTCCAAAGAAAATAAAAAAAATTCTCTGTGTAATTTTTTTTTCACCAACAATTCAAGCTAATTTACTTTGCAAGTAGCTGTTCGGCTCTTCAGGGTAAAAGCTTCCCTTTAAAAAAATTTTATATGCAATGAGTATGCATAAGTGTTTGATTAGGGAGGGCACATATTTAAGAAGCTTTGTTTCAGATAAAATAATCCTTAAATAGTGTATTAAAGAAACTATCGGGAAAAACTCTTTCAGTAAATTTCGCAGTTTTATTTGTATAATATCAATAGTTTTTTAAAATCTTTGAATGAAGTTTCCTGACGATCTGGCCTAAGCAACCAGTGAAATGCGCATAGGAATAGCTTATCTCATCAACAATAAATGTCAGTTTATCAATAGTATGAAATTGAAATTTTGCACATTTAAACGAAACCTTGTTAATTAATTTTTTGAATCCCACGAAAATCTTTGATGTTAAAAGTGGTTGGCGATTATTTTGGCGATATGAGAAACGCATTATTCAAAGATTTTTTTAAAAACAAGTAAAGCTTTTTCCTTTTTTTTAATTTATTTCAAATTTATATCTGCTATTTAGCCTGATTAAAATATGAAAATTTGGATTAAAAACCATAAATAAATAAACTTACGATACTAATTATTTTAAATATATTTTAAAAGTCAGATGTTTTAAATAAAATTTTTTTTTACAAAATTTTAAAATTTTAATTCACAATCGCAGAAACATTTTCACTTAGTGTTCATAATAGATAATTTAAATAATTTGGAACGTCAAAAACAATTTCATTCATTCGTTGCTGAAGTTCTAGTTCACCCAACTTTTTAAGAAACTTTAGTTACATTTTGTTTATAAAATGAAAGGAAAATATATGAAATACTTTTTTCTCCATCAGCTCGCATTTTTTAGTTACAGATACTTATCTTATTTTTGACTTTTTTTCAAAAAGTACAAGTTAAAAAAATCATAACTTTACTCTTCATTAAGCGATTTTCAAAAATTGTATGCGCATTTCACTGGTTACTTAGGCCAGCTCATCAGGAAACCTTTTCCAGAGATTTTAGAAAGGCCAAAAATATTATACAAATAAAACCCTAAAGGCTCAAAGTCTTACTTGTAACAATATCAAAGCCAAAACAAAACACCAACAATAAACAGTGAGTTATCTTTTCTTACATTCCCCTACAATTGGTTGGGTGCTTTCCGACTCGAATTGTAAGTGGGTAAAAAAAAAAACAAACTGCTTCATTCTACTGTCTTCGTAAGAAAACAACAAAAAAAAACCAATTTGCCAATTCAGTTTTTTGCACGGGCACATGCAAGTATGTATATATATTATCAAAGTTATTTTCGGGAATACAAGAATACAAAATTTATTATTAATACGATTTCCGTATGACGTGCTAAATTTCCAGTTTTTCTTTTTTCTTTTTTTCAAGATGTAAATTTTTTAAATTCACAATAAAAAAAAAAAATTAAAAATTTTGATCATTAAAATATCATGAAAAATCTAAAACGGAAAAAAGTGGATGTCTTATTACTTTCACGTAAAGTCACATAACCTATGAATAAAATGAGACACAGTTCATACAAATCGATAAACGTGTTACGCTTTTAGTTATTCACAATTAAGTGAAGTAACCTTATTATTAAGTGAAGGACACAAACGTCTATAAATAGAACAGCTGCAAACACACACACTTATTAAAAAATCATATTTTTGTATGGAAATCGCGATTTTTATCAATTCAGTTTTCTCAGTAAATTGTGAATAGAATTAAAAGCTGTGCACCGATTACTATTTAATAAAACTTATTTGATTCGAAACATGTTTAACCAAATGCTTTTAAATCAAAACTGTGATTTTTCTCGCATTCTAAGGGCCATTATTACAACTTGCCAATAGTTAAAAGTCGGATTTTGTCGGACCGATAAATAGCTTTGCATTACAAAACCTTAATTTATTATGTTTTCATCTATTAAATATTATTATTATTGAAAATAACAGCAATAAAAAATGGAAGTTGTAATAATGCAAAGCTATTTATCGGTCCAACAAAATCCGACTTTTAACTATTGGCAAGTTGTAATAATGGCCCTTAATGAATCTTTAAAGAACAAAAATGTTACCTTTTTTTTAAATTGTTCTTTTTTATTAGTTGTTTTTGCTTGGCTGAAGGTCCATGTAAATAAATAAAAATATTTATGTTGTTATAAATATGTAAGATTAAAATAAGTTTAGTTAAAAATGTTATATGTTATAGGAATGTTTCTTTTAGTCAAAATATTTTTTATTATTGCAAATATGGTTTTAGAATTAGGTTTATAAATAGGAAATTTTTTCAATTTATATAAATTGATATACTTTAGTTATATTTTATTTTTGTGATCATGGTTTTTGAAATTGTTTTATGAAAAAAAAATTTGTTCATAATTTTGTTAATGTTTTTTGTTTTTTATATTAAAATTAAATTTCCTGAATATGCTATCCAAAGGTTAGCGAAATATTGAAAATAAATAATTTAATACAGTAGAATCCCGATAATTCGTAATTGCGAGGGACCGGCCATTTTTTACGAATTATAGGGGTTTTCGATTTAGCGGGGTTTCGATTTAACGGGGTTAAAATAAAATAAATACGAATTAACGGGATTTTTGAATTTATCTCCTAAAACGATAAAAAAGCATAAAAAACAATTGTTAAAAATAAAATATTATTCATGTAACAAACTGATTTTAAGAAAATAAACACAAACGCAAGCCAAAATTAAAGAAATTTTTTTCGTTATCGGGAATAACGATTTATCGAGGTACGAATTATCGGGATTTGACTGTATTAAAAAGACCTAGAGCTTGATTGAAAAATAAAACCGTTATAAAAATAAAAATTCGTGACTCTTGTTTTTATATTTTTATTTTTCTTTTTCAAAACTCAACGATATCTTTTTAATCTTAATTTTGAAATTTTTAATTAGGCTTAAGTTCATCAAATGTAATTTTTATTAAATTATTTTTATGAAGAAAGAAATTTAACAACATCAAATTAATTAAAATTTATTGATAATTTTTCATTCTTGGCTGCCTCGGGGCTCGAAGGCAGGCTTTCATGGACAGGTTAAGCTTACATATTTCAATTGTAACCACCCAATCTCTTCAGAGGGGTTTCCCGTTTAACACTCACAACCATTGACGACTGCTGGCAGTCATTTCTTCTCGAAGTCCATAGTACATTATATGCTTTTAATTTTTTTTGTTTGTCTTTCTATTTCCTGTTGAACGTTTTCAGCACAACTTGAAGGACAAATGTAAACATAAAGCTCGTGCCTTAGCTTTTTAACAATATTTAGTATTGTGGTGATTTTTGTTTAAATGTTTATGGTTTTTAGTTCAATTTTCATTAATTATTTTTATGAAGAAAGGAATTTTTCAATTTGAACTTAATTGAAATTTGTTGATAATTTTTCATTCTTAACAGCCGCGGGCTTGAACCCGGGCTTTCACGGATTGGTTACCCTTACATGTTTTAATTGTAACCACTTAATCTCTTCAGAGGATTTTCCCGTTAAACACTCACTGTTATTGACGACTGCAGGCAGTTAATATTCAAACTTCAATCTTTAAACCAAATTGTATTTCACCGTTGGTAGATCGATATCTCTAAAACTACTAGGCAAATTAAAAACCAATGTAGGCACGGCTGAAAGATAATATTGTTGCTGAAATTTGATTTTTTTTAATGAATACGGCGAGCCGTTTTCAAGTTATTCCAATATATGTAACGGAAGTTCCATAATTGTAGACATAATAGTATATCTTGAAAAGTCCAGCTTATAGAAAAAGAAAGTGCAAATTTGGATTCAAATTACCTTAAAAACAACAGTTCTTAAACAACTAAAACCTTGTTCACTTGTGCAATTAGCATGCAAAGTTCCTAATAATTTAAATTTTACAACAACGTTTTTTGACATAATGGAGTTAAATAAAATCTTACAAGACTGGTTTACACCATTGTTTTCTGACACCTAGCAAGTGTTGTAATTAATATAAACATATGTCCACACCACAATAGTGGAAAGGATGGTATGCATTTGTGCTAATGTTTGTAACACCTTAAAATATTGGTCCTAGACCCACCTTTAAGTATATCGATCCACTCACAATCACTTTCTGAGTTAAACTAACGATCTCCGCCCCACTGGCAGGCAGGCTTGCTGACTGGCTAGCTGTCTATGTAAATTTTTTGTGCAAAGTACAGGTCGCAATTTTGGAGACAATCGATGCAATTTACACATACGTTTAAATCGGCACAGAGATCAAGCCTATTGAAAATGGGGCAATTCGGTTCATAATATCACATAGCCTTTATATAAGCTTCTTTCCGGAGTAGGATATTTGTTCCCATATACCATCTTAGTATGTTTTCATTAAGAATAAATTGATTCCAAACTTATTTTATTTTAATCGAAGTCATCTCATCAAGTTTTAGTGGAATCGTTCCATATATTACCATAGCTCCCATACAAATACTACTCCCGAAAGCAGCTTTTTAATGCCATAACTTCCTTATAAATGTTGGCATTAACACACAAATTGAAAACGATAACTTTTATGATAGCTACTACAAAGGTCCCATATAGGCCCCTTCCTAAATCTCAAAATGTTTGTTGATTTTGTTCTTGCGTTAACACACCTGTAACTTGTAATTGTGATTTGTCTTTCTTTAAAATCAAACAAGAGATGGAAAAATATCAGACCGATAACAAATATTATTAACTAATTTGTGTCTTTCTAATAATTTTTGTATATGATAAGATGATTGTTAAGAGGACTCAACGCATGATGATCGAAATTTTTAATTTTTTTTTTTTTTAAGAAATCAAAGTTGTTATTGTTCGACTTTTCCAATTATAAATAAATAAAAATTAATCAAGCTCGAATCCAGTGTTTTTGTGAAGAAATATTATATTTTATTTCCTTCCAATATTTCGATCTTCTTTGAAGATCATCTTAAGGGATTTTTTTCTTAAATTTAAGAACCATAAAATACATAATTATGACCAACATTATTATTAACATGACAAAACACGAGCTCGATTAATTTTCATTTATTTTTTAAGAAATATTTAAAATGTGTCTTTAGGTTTAACTGATATTTCATATATCCCTAATTTTTATCGCAATAGTTTAAAAATAAAAAAAGCTGAAATTAAGAAACTTTCTTAGACCAAGTACTCTTCTACTTACACATACCTGTATCATAACATTTAATATTAACTCGTCGGTGTATGTACGAGATTTTTATTTCCTTTGAACGGAAAAGAAAAAAACTTATTTCTTGCTTTTAACAGCATAAAATGCTGTATGTGTAATATTTTGTATTAAACATTTTTTTTCTATTATTCCTGTTTTTATTTTTTCTCAGCAAGATTTTCCATTTTTGTATTTTACGTAGTAGAAATCGCAACTGGTTGGTTAATTTTGACTCCAGTTTTGTACTCAGTTTTAAATGTGTAAGAAATAGAAAATTTAGACACTGCAGAAATTCCGGCCAAAAATTATTTTTTTTTTAATTTTAATAAAATTTTGATGACAGATTAAAGCGAACACTTCAAAACATACAACTCATTTCATATTTTGGCGCTTGTATAATTATTTTACTGTTAATACTGGAGCAAAGAAGATAATTTTTTTCTTACAAATTAAAGGGTTTCAAAGTTGATTTTTGTACTTGGAAATAAAAGTAAGCTATGATTTTACCTTTGAAGTATTTTTTGAAAACAAGCACGTTATGTTTAAACCGTATTAGTAATTAATCATTCCATGTGATAATTGTGATTTCTTCCCAAAAGAAATTTTGCAAAATGGTATGTTTCAGTTGAAGGTTCCTAAACATTCCCCCCCCCCTTACCCATCCCACAGGAGCCCAAGTCGGATCCACGTCTAAGTAATGTGAAGATATACATATATGCATATGTTTATGTATATAGTCACATAAGTTTACTTATTATCATTTAACCATATATGATCATATCTACTTTTATTTGCTCATGTAGGCAGCAGCATGGGGGCAGGAGACTACACCTCCAATTATACCCGCCCTTTTTTAATTTTGTTCGATACTTTCGGGTCGTCAATGATTACCTGGCCAATCTCTGTATGTGCGTATCCAAAATTTTACCTAGGGATCAAACATGATATTCTTAAGTTGGATACCAAAGAAATAAAGAAGTTATGGATTTTTAGCCGAAATTGACCAGTGTGCATTGGTGCGATATGAACACAATTTTACATTATTTTTGAGCCGCTTTTCACCGATGCTTAATCCCACTGAAATTATATGCTCAAAAATAAGAAATGCATTGAAAAAAAATGACTGAACCGAACGTAAGTTTCCCTTTTGTATGAGACGAACCAAACCGCGGGGGCGTATTTCTAAAGGGGTTGTGCTACCTTTATTACCGGCCGTGCTAGTGGAAAATGGGGTGGTTCTTACCCCAATCGAAACAGCTTATTGATCGCCACACAAACTAAAATTTAGGTAGCTACAGAATCGACAACAAAACAAAAAAAAAACACAAAATGCGAAATACTAATAATAAAACTGATGAAAGGTAAATAATGGAGAAAAGTAGTAGAAGAGGAAAAGGTGTAAAAATTCTCATGTATTTTCTATACCCACCCAACCATGCTATCCCTATCTAAAACTTCCCGGATAGCCCATCACTGATCTACATATATCTACCCTTAACCTTTCATGAACTAAAAATCAAAATATTTTAGCAATTCATTGCACAATAAAAATCAAATTGTTTTATTTTTTCATATTAAAAAAAATTAATAATAATTATAAAAGAATTGACTATTTTAAATGTATGATGTATACTCTAGTCTAATAAAATAAAGGTACAATCTAAACACAACAAAAAAACCAAATTGCCACTAGTGAATAATATATAAAATTCGTTAATGCTGTCCTGTTTATGTATAATCGTAAAGACAAAATTTTGGACAATAAATCTGTTATGGTTAACATATCAAGAAAATGTTAATTTTTAAAAAAAATTATTATCGGTACTTAAAAAAAATTATTAAAGTGATGCACTAAATAAACAAAACTATGTTTGCAACCAAAACATTTTGATTCGGAATTCCAAAATATTATGTTAAATTGTAACTAAGCAAAAATAAACAATAAAAAAAATATGGATTTAAATAATTAACCATTTATGAAACTAACATCAATTATTTTAAAATTCGTATTTTATATTTATTGTTGTCAGAGTGAAAATTCAAATATAATTAATAGTGACTCACCAATTTTAAATCCCACGAAGACTTCAGGCCTGCTGTCTCCTGGAAGTTTGAGTTCTTGCTTTAATGACGTTCATTAGTTTAAATAATCACTCAATAGGTATTTTAAAAAAAATTAAAAAAAAAAAACCGAGCGAAAAAAAACCCCGAGTAAACATTTTCTTTAACAGAGTATAAATTATAAACATTAAACACATAGAAGTTACACATATGTAAATAAAAAAAATTAATTTATCAAATAATGATATTAGCAAGTGTCATCATTGAACTATGGTATTAAAATATTGAATTACAAGGGGGAAAAAATTAATAATATTCAGGTAATTTTCATAAAAGTCTAGTCCAATAATAAGTTGTGGCTATACAAATTAGCCTTCAAGTTGAAAAATCCAGATAGTTTCTTTGTTTAAATAAACAAGAAACGAAGTCAAAAAACGCACGAGTTAATTATGCTTAGAAAACTACACTGCGAAATATGTAATTTCTAGGGTTTTTTGTTGCATTTTTGCTCCAGTTATGAGCTCAACAGTGCTCCTTATAGTCGAGGTGGTCGAAAGACACACGTATGCACTTTAAATTAGGTTTATGGTCACACAAATTAAAACTTGATCCGATTGTAATTCCAATCAATAGATAAGATACCCACAGTATGAAGAGTAATCCGCAGATTACCGCCGATTTCCGCCACACGTGGCCTGTGTAGCCACAAAAATTTCTGCACAAAAGAAAATTTTTCAAAATCAATACCACGGAAGAACGAACCATCAGCAACAAAACTTACCAACACAATTGTCATTTCCAGCCTAAATTTAAGGAACAATTTTTTAAAGAGCAATTTATAGGCTCCCTCCTTTTTACACAATTATCCACAAACGAATATGCGAATGTATGAAACCAATTATTAGTTATGTAGCACAAAATAAAAAAAACCCCGAAGTTTTTAAACCAAATTCTAAATCAGTAATGAAAAATTTCGAAAATAATTAACAAATGTCACACAGTTTTCAAAGCCAACTCAATTAAAAAAAAAAAAAAAATCAAATGAT
The DNA here is from genome assembly GCA_949318255.1 of Pollenia labialis. Classification (NCBI taxonomy): domain Eukaryota; kingdom Metazoa; phylum Arthropoda; class Insecta; order Diptera; family Polleniidae; genus Pollenia; species Pollenia labialis. The sequence continues at coordinate 145,695,879 of OX439141.1, forward strand.
ATGATATTAAAATTAAATTTATTTAACTGAGTTAAAAAAAACGGTGCCTCACAGAGAGCAAAGGCTTGCCTTCTAAGAATTGGTGATCAATGTTCTTAAGACATGTAAAACTACTGGCGTCTAATCACCGCATACGATATCGAGCAAAATTTATCGAAATTATTTATTTTGGTATCATGAATCTCGATATAGAATGAAATTTATTGAATTTGAAATAATACCATTCGATATCGAGTAACTCGACATTACATTTCACGAGTTTTCATCCGATACGTCAGTGTCTATCGTATGCAAAAACATTCGATAGTTTATTCGATACGATAGTATCGAATGCGGTGATTAGACCCCTGGAGATTGTAGTAAAGCTATGTAGAAACCTGCTCTGTAGTGCGATTCACTATGCTTTTTAAACCACAATTGTTTCGTTTAAAAATGTTAACCACAAAATTAACCATTTTGCTATTCACTAACACTTTTAACGACATCTGCTGGTGTTAAAAGCCAGCTGTTTCAGTCAGCTGTTATTTTAAGCAAAACAAATTGTGGTTTATTAACACCAACATTTTTGGTGTGGTTAAATCCGGTTAGAAGTGTTTATTTTTCTTTGTACCTGAATAGTCCATAAATGATATGGCTTTAAGGTATTTAGCCTAAAATTGATCAACTTCTTTCTTATCACACACCAATTTTCCGTATTTATCCTATTCTTATCCTATTAATAAAATAATAAAATTAAATAATTAATATAATAATAAAAATTAGTAATTATTTAAGCACTTTGCACAATATCATTTAAAATCTCTAAATTAAAAGTTTTTTGTTTTGTTTTTTTTTTTTATTTTATCCTATTTTGATGTTTCTCTTGGCAGAGTTGCCACGATATATCAATTTGAATAGAGAGAAATAAAAAACTTTACCGTGGTTATAAATAAGTTAGAGAATCACATAGTGGTTAGTGCAAACACCAAAATGTGTGGTTACAGTTAACACTTTTTAAAGTGTTAAAAGTTAGTGAATTGCACTACTGGATCTGCTTAAGACTTGGTATTATTATCGTTTCTTTGATCCCAATGTTGTTTTATATATCTTTGTTATATAGGCATAATCAAATTAGCAGTTTTAAATTTCATTTTAAATTTTTTCAATTTCAAATTTCATTTTCTCAATTTTATTTAATATTTTTTCTAATTTTAAATTATTTTTGATGTTCTCAATTTCAAATTAAAATTCCCCCATATCATTTGGAATTTTCTTAATCTCAAAGAAAAATTGTATAGACAAAATTGTGTACTATATCCTATTTTCCATTCAATACAATTTTCTTTCACTTTGTAAAATGATATTAAAAGAAATAATATAAAAATTGTGATACAATTTTGCGTAGTTAAACGTACAGCAAAAAAGGAAATATAAATGATTACATTCTCTTATGACAACCTTGACCATTAGACAAATTTATGGGCATGAAAGGCGGCACAAGTTCACATACAAAGTTAAACAAACATATTTTTAAGAACTATCTACTTATTTGATTCGCCTTTGTTTTGCTTTGAGTTTTGTTAAAAAAAAAGTTTTATTTCATAGATACATATCGCACTTGATCAACAAGATGGAATTAACTAAAAATTTTAGCATTTTCTGTAAAATCAAAACGGTTTTATATTTTAGGCATATGAAAAAGATTTTTAAACCAACCGTTTCATTACTTCAAATGAGACAAAATAAAACGATATTTCTACGGAGGGTTAATATGAATATTACGTGTCGATTTTTTCCAAAAAGCATTATGTATATCGCAGTTTTTGATCAAATGCGATACATATCTTTTATATTCCTTTCATAAATCAAAAAATTAACCGAAAAATAAAAAAAAGAACAACAATATTTAACTTTGTCCTAAATTACTCGTCAAAAAGTGAATAATTGGTTTTGCTGGAAAGTACTGAGTTATAGAGGATTAAATCTAAGATTACATGAAAAAAGAAAAAACTAAAACTACTCGCTTTACTGTTTCCGCAAAACTGTGTATTGCTGATGATTTTGTTTAAACTTTGATATTGTTACAAATAGAACCGTTGCTGTATAATTCTTATATGCTTAACAGTTTTATTTGGTTTAGTATCTTTAGTTTTTCTAAAATCTCTATGGATGAAGTTTCCTGACGATCTGGCCTAAGCAACCAGTGAAAAGCGCATAGGAATAGCTTATCCCATCAATTATAAATTTCAGCGTTTTTATCAAAAATAAAAATTGGGAATTAAGCACGAATAACAAAATCATTTATATTAAATTTTGTATTCCCACGAAAATCCTTTTGATAATTACATGAAGAAAATTTTAAAAAAATTTCAATGATTTGGTCAGTTTGGAAGATGTTGGAAGCATTCAAATTAACTGTGCAGGCATTTGTATTAAAGTGTGAAAATAAGATGGTGGTGCGAGTTAAATCTCGCTTATTTCCTTGTCTTTAGTACAAACCATTCTATACTTTTAGCGTAAGTAATTAAGAACACTCGATCATACATGCTGCATTTAACTGAACATTATATTTTATTTGAAAACGAATAGAGCAAGATTGATACAAACGCCGTTTAATTGCAGTGTTTCTCTATAATAACTGAAAAAATCATTTACAACAGTGACGCCCAATTCTCATATTCCTATACTCGCGAGTATGGGGCAAACATTTTTCTGCAGCGATGTCAACACACGTATACTATAAAAGTATTCGAGTATATGCCGATGACAAACATTTTGTTTGCATTTCAACAAAGAGCATCAAATTACTTGCCATTCAGACATCGTTGAGAAAGATGGGAATACATTGCGTATGAGTATTATAAAATAATTCCTTTTAAAATACCATAACTCATACCATACCCGGCGTTTGCACATGCAAGTTATTACTTGCAAGTAGTGAAAACGTATTATCAACGAAAAATCGAGGAAACAGCCGATTGGCTGAAAGTACAAAAATTGTGTGAATATTAGTGAAAAAGTTTGAGTGGATTGAGTTTTTCGAACTTGTACTTGCATGTGGAAACGGGGGGTTCACCCTTGTGTTAATACACAACTTTATCCACATTGTTCAGTACTAGGGATGCCAAATAGTGGGACCAGGTTTTTTCAAACCCGGGATTCGGGATTTTTTATTAAAAAAAAACGGGATCCCTTGACGGATCGGGATTTTTCGGGATTTCATATATAAAGGCAAATTTTTGGAATTCATATACATTATTATAATAAAATGTTTTTGTATAAGTATTAGAACAAATAAATTCATGTATAATATTAAACTCATTTTAAAATAAAACAGTTTAATGTATTCTTTTAAAGGAATATGAAAACAACTTTATCTTCTGATTTTATTTTCTGTAGTACAAAATGCATTGCATGTAACATTTATTCACTTGCGACTTCTTTTTGTAACCAGTTATAAAATAGATTCATTGCCAGTATGATTTAATATTGAAGTTTTAAAGTTATTTTTAACAGGGTGACTCTCGTTTATTTAAATAAAGTTGTATTAAATAAAAAAATACCTCATATTTACTAAATCTAAAATCTCGGGATTTTTACATAAAAAATCCCGGGATTCGAGACTTCGATTTTTAGAATAATCCCGGGATTTCGGTATTCGGGATTTCGGGATTGGCATCCCTATTCAGCACCCAGGGAACCCGGTTACCCATATTCTATAATGTATTAATAATCACTATTTTTATGAAATTAAATTACATTTCTTATCTTTTAAAAAGCGTATTAAATTATATTTATGTAAAAATATGATTTTTTAACTTTGTTTGCATAACGGCTAAAATATTAAATATTTTATTCAGGACAGTATTTATTAGTATAAAGCCTAGTACTCTGTTTAAATTTGTGAAAAATGTTGAGCAACATTGATTATTTCACACGAAAACTTTGACATGTATCAATTTTACCCATCTTGCAAGTTTGTACAATTTGACGTTTTTATTCCTTTAGAGTATACGACATTGTCTTGCGTATGTAAACAAATCCTACATGTATTTTACTAAAATTAAAATTAAATAAAAAAGAAAGTAAATGTGGATAAAAAAAATGTTACCGGTTGTGTTATTTTAATTTTTTATTTATTTTTTATAATCAGTTCATACACTTTTGCTTAAATTTCCACGTGAAAAAAATGCAGCTTACATTATTTCGCCGTTGTAAAAAAATGTTGCCAGAAACATTTCGGAACTTTTTTACAAAATGAACAGAGTACAACTCTATCAACATTATTTCGTAGATATTCCTCACAAGTTTTTTCATGTGCGTTTTGGCAGCATTTGAGTACCAGGCTTAACAGTTGAACATTTTTGGGCATACATGATATGTAAATGAGACTTCTCCGTATTATAATAATAACGCTTTGGAAACTAATCTCAAGTAATTGTATGATACAGAATAAAGTTTATTTAATTCTTTGAGCAGTTAAAACGTGTTTGTGTTATCCCATAAAGTGTATTGTGTTGGGTACCCGGTGCGCATGCTGCCATAGTTAAAGTTTAAGCAAATTTGTTTGAGTATTAAAGAAGCAAAAAATTAAATAGAATCTAAGTTTGCTTTATTTTAGTTAAATAACGACGATCCAGAAGCTTGTTTAAAAATTTTAATTCTTAATACATTTTTTTCAAGTAAATATACCTAGGTGGGTACCATGGTACCCGGGTATTTATACAAGGGTTAAGGTGAACGCTTAAAAAATCTTAAATTTTTAGATATGTACTATCAATATGTTTTGTTTGTTCATATGATATGCTAGTGAAAGCATATCGTGTTATAAAATCCAAAACGGGTGTGTGAGCCGAACGATCTTAAAATCTTTTACATTTTATATGACGATATGTATGTATGTGTAAATGGGTACATACATATGTAATTTACTTACAAATTTGGAGTCGCACTTCTTTCTATATTCTCTGTTGTCTTTCTTACACCCAAGAACGATATCTATTTTTTTAGTGATTGTGTAGACGAACACAAACCTTAATACCGTTCGAAGCTATTTTCTATGTTCTGTGTTTCTTAAAAAAACCCGAACAATTGTGGTGATACTGTAGACAAACATTATATTTCAATGTTCTATATGTATTTTTTTTTTACATTGATAAAGAAATGAACAAACAAAAAATTTAAGCAACGACCGCACCACGAACAGCTTGTGTGTGTATTGTGTATATGTTTTGTTTGTGTAAAATTATTTTGCTGGCTTTTTGTTTTCTTTCGTATTTTTGCTTTTGTAAAAAACGTTTGGTTTTTTTTACCAGTCAAAAAAACGAACATTTATGAGTCAAACCGAACACAATGAAGTTTGTGGATTTAAAAAAAAACCGAATGGAATTAAATTGTCTCATCTTTTGCTGAGTTTGATAAAAACAGTATTATTTTTGTGGACAAACAGTAAAGCTAATATTTTTATGATTTTCTACACAAACACTATTGGCGTTTGTGTTTTTCACAAACCTGCGGAACCGAACGCTAAGGAGCGATATTTTGAGTGTATTTTCAAACACTGTTTTTAACACATTTTATTCAAAAACTACAAATGAAATAAGCACTACACTGACTTATAAGCGTCGTTTTGAAAAAAAAGCTTAAAAAATTATAACAATGTAAATAAATATAATAAGTTCTTACAGAAAACTTCTGCTAGTATTACTTCTTTAATTTACAATATTCTAAAATACATAAATACTTATCAAATAAATTAAAATATTCCAAAAAAAATTTTAAAACTTTGAAAAATTATTCCAAAAATATAAAACCATTTACATACATATGTATCTATGCCGAACCAAGTCATTAAATGTAATACATATGTATGTGTACTTCAAAAATGGTGCGAAATTCTCTACAAAGTTTAACTCTATCTAGTTATATAACAACCTAAATCAAAAAGTGTTTTGTTTCTAAGGTTACGGTAATAAACCTAAGTCAATGGCTCCAGAAATTAATGGCAGTTTACTTACTCAAAATCAAAACATTTTCGAATTTTCTTTTTTGGATGGTTCGCTTCAGCTCTGAGCCAACCCAAAATTCTTAAATTATATATTCTTCTCATTTTCAAAAAACTTTCAGTGTTATTATAAACATTTTTTTTGTATATTTTAATACTGTACTATTTTCATAGCTTATGATATTCTCTTTTATACATTTCAGTATAATCATCTATTTAGTTTCATATGAATTTTACATTGCGGTAAAAGAATTGTAAAACCAGTAAATAACTAAGTTATACTCTCAAGATTTCAGATTGTCTTGCAGAAATTGTATGATTTTTTGAGAATTACATATGCTTTAACCCCAATGGGCAACCACAACAAAAAAAAAAGAAAAAAAAATTATTGCATTCTGAATATTTGTAGATAAGAGATAAGAGATTGGTATGGATTTAGAATTTGGCGTCGAAAGCTTTAATAATAGCTACTATGCACAACAGAAAAGTTTTTATAAACATATTGATATTTTATTAAACTTATTATCATTTATATTATACATAACTGAAATTTAGCTCATAGAATAAATTCGAAAAATAAAAAATGTTGAATATAATATAAAGTAACCTTCGAAAGGAAATAATTTCCAGTTTCTTATTATCATTTGTTATGCATTTTACATAAAAAATTTCAATTATATATTGGGAGAAAGATAGCCAAATTGGTGACAATAAGATTTTCTATTCCTTTCATATAATCGTGGTAATGCTGCTGAACTCACAATCCATTTTTATGTATATATGTAGGTGAATTATAATGATGCCAACTTGGCCTGTTTGCGTTTTTTGTGTTTTAATAAACAGTTTAAATTGGATATTTTTGTGAAAAAGTGGCTACGATATTTTTTGCTTGTGTGCAGCTATCTTTGATGTTTTATATGATAATATTTTAAAACTGCCCAAAAATATGATAAGTATGCAGGTATACAAAAGACACGTTAACAAGGAATTTGAAGAATAACTACAGAAAATATGTATCTTGGACAGTTAAGTCAAAGTGCAGTTACCTTAAATTTTTTGTATGAAAATTATTTTAAAACGCCAACAATTTTGGGCATGTATCTCAAATGTGCAGGTATAGAAAGTACACTTAAAAAGAAATGTGTTAGGAATTTTAAAGAACAATGACAAAAATTATTAATTTTGTGCAGTTAAATCAAAAGTGCACTTAAACAAAACGAAGTTAAGCCAAAACTACTGTGTTTTTGAAAGTTCATTTTAATGTTAATACAGTTCACAACAATTATTTGCTTGCACGACCACATCACTAATAGCCTGTGTGAGCACTTTTTTTTTAAATTTGTGTTCTTTACCAGCCAAAAGGGCGCTGAGCACAACGGAAATGAACGAATATAAATGTGTTGAGTCGAAGATTACGAAGTTTACGGTTTTTTTACGAAAAACAGAACCCAATTAAATGTTCTCATATTAATGTTAAATTGGAAAAGTACAATATTTTAATTGTCGACTACAATTTCATAATTTCTTTTCTTGTACGAACAGCCGAATAATTTTAAACATTTATTCGAATAAAAAATCATCTCTTTAGATTATTTAAAAAAAAAATAATTAAATAAAAAACGACATTAGCTCGTTTTTTTGTAAAACAATCAAAAAAAAAAAATCCACTACAAAAGAAAAACTAATAATTTCAAAACAAACTTAAGACTGTTATAAAACGAGATCATATTCGTTAAAAGTATACATGTACATACATTTTAAACTATTTTATTTATTTATTTTAAATAATCATACGCCCCAAAAAAAATTAACTTTAAAATTTCATATTTTTTAAGCTAAATTGAGGCGGCTGAATACGAATATGTCACTAATTTTTTGGTCTCAAGAAGCGTTTTCAAGATATTCACGAAAATCGTGCTTTTCTGGAGTTATATTAGATATTTTTAAAAAACTCGAGAACTGTTCATTTGAATTGTTCAAAATTATTATTATTTTTTTATTTTTTTGATGATTTTCTAATACAACAAGATACATTATCTTGTAATTAAAATATTAGAATCGGAGAAGTTGGTTTTAACAAATGTACGTGTCCTTATATATAAAATAATTTAGATCAATAATTACAATTAACAGAAAATTTAATTAAAATACATAAATATTTGAATCTTACAATTTAGATAATTATTTCGATTGCTATAAATTTTATTGGAGGTATTTTTAAATTTAGTTGCGTTGATTGAATTTTGTAAAGATACAGCAAGTTGGTTCCATAGACGTATTGAATATATAAAAATTGTTTCTCAGACGCTGCATTACGATTTCTAAGTTGGCTGTATACTAGGGTGGCAGCGAAATGTATGGGGCAATTTTTTTGTATTAATATTGATGTCTTCCTGGCGGAATATTGTGCCACATGGACTAGAATTGATGTCAAACAAATTTCAGCCAAATCGGATAACTTTAACCCGTGCCCCTTTGAAGTCAAAGTTCAAATGATATTTTTTTTCCATATTTTTATTTTTTAATATTAGTTAGCTTTATTAGCTTATTAACAACAAAAAATTTCATTTCGATCGGACAAGATTTTCTGTTTCAAAAGTGACTCAGACATCAGTTTTAGACCATGTGGCACAATATTCCGCCCGGGAGATGTTGAAAATCCAAAGTTGAAATTTTGCTGCCACCCTAATACATACTCTTGAGCAGCTCGTGAACTGTAGACGGTCAAAAATATATTTTGGTTTCATTGTCGTTATAATTTTGTGTAAGAACAAACGGTATTTTAATTTTAGATAGTCTTCAAAGCTAACGCTGATTACACGACAGGAGTATTGAGACACGTCATCAAATTTTTTAGACTATAAATATAGCGTACAATATTATTTTATTTAATGTTGTTTTAAGCCTCCTAAGGTCTTTTAAGTTACATCCATTTTGCCAGCAAATGTCTTAGTTTAGGTGGTGTAAAGTACATCACAATCCACAAATTCCGCAGCATACTGTACACTCTACCAAATGCCTGGCTAATGTAGTCAGACCAGGTAAGTGTGCTGTTAAAGACAAATCCAAGATTTCTGGCCGAGTTCACTACTTCCAAACATTACGTTAATTTTAACATCAATTTTCACAGATTTTTTGGTGATAATAACACATTTTGAATTTTTAGGATTAAGGCGTAATCCATTAGCCGATGCCCAAAGAAAAAATTGGTTTAGATTGTAATTTAATTCATTTACTTTGGAGTTAATACAATACTTAGAGCTTTCAAGGTTCATTTGAATATCATCCGCATACATTGGAACACTTGAATATTTAATTTGTTTTGGTATATCATTGAAAAAAATTTAATATAAAAGTGGTCAAAGTATCGAGCCTTGATAGACACCTCTGACAACTAGCAGAGGTTTCAGAATAGTCCCTAAATTTGAGACACATTGCCACCTATTAGTTAAATATGTATACAACAATGTCACAGCCAATGAAGAAAATTTAAACATTTTAGCCAGTTTAAGGTTAAGTATACAATAGCCAACAGTATCAAACGCTTTAGAATGATCCAGTCAGACTTAAAACGATATATCTCCATTACCCGAATTACCCCTTATTTCCTTAACAACATACATAAGAGCTGTTATACAACTCTGCATTGGTCTAAATACTTGTTTCTGTATTAACTGTTCAAAGACTTTGTAAAGATATGGCAGGATTGAGATAGAGCGATATTCCTGATCTGTCTTAGGCACGGGAATGATTTTGGATATTTTCCATTCATTTGGGAATATGCTTGTGGTGATAATTGTATTAAATAAATAGGTTATAAATTGCATTATCCATAAAAGAATACGTTTTTTAAACCTTAATGTTATCCAAGGCAATCGTGTTAGATTTAACCTTTCTAAATCCTTCAGCAACATCTAAGGGTGTAAAAATTGAAAATTAAACTATCCAGTTGGCATATTCAGTGGTTGTAGATTGTCATAAAAAGCGGCATTAGCTAAGGGCGTGGGTGAATTAATATGGTTTTCCCTTTTTCAGTACATATTTTTACTGTGTTGATCGAATAAAAAATTCACCTAGTAACTTGCCTTTACAAAAATACCTGTCGCAGTTATTGTCCCGAGCGAACTTTTTTAATATGATAGATATCTTTTATATCAAGTAATATAACTAGATAGCATCAGCCCGTACAAAATCCAGTCTAGATTTGTTTTAATTGCCTTTTCTCTGGAGTATTAAAATTGTATCACCAGTAAAATAATATGTCTTATTTTAACCTATCAAAATTCTTTCCTTTTTATTATAATTCTGTGTTCATTGGTAACCGGATAACCAGGGAATGTAAAACGTATATTTTCAATATATTCTCTGATTTTGTGCGATAACCGAAGATCATTTCAATTTCAAAACCTTAAAAAACTATTGATTATACTTTTTAATAAACACTGCGTCAAATAATACTTATACAAAATTATAAGTTTGTGTTTTTACGTGCATATTTTCAAGTTTTTTTGCATACATATCTTAAAAAGTTTTGTGCATATTTAAACTTCCCAAATGCCCAAAAAGATATAAGACATGTTTTTTACGAGTTCTCTATGGGGTTAATATTAATTACCCAGTTTATCTTCATATTCCTGTTATACGAACAACAATTGCCAAAACGAGACTAATATGTAATTAAAATAAAAAAAGAAAATTAAGTAACAAAAATAGAAAGAAAAAAGTTAAAGCAAACAACAATTTTGAATAATATCGAGCCCTAATAGCAAAAATGATGTAACCAACAACATTTAAGATATCTGTTTTTGGATGAAAATCGATAATTTTTGATCATTTGCATCATCTCACACAAGGACAAATAGCCAAATTAGGACGACAAAAATAGAATTTTTCATTTTGTTAAATGTAACCACTATTGCACTTAATATGTTCTATATACCAGTACGCACTCAACCTATAATTTTTTTTTTTTAACGCTTCACATTAGTCTGTACGTGCGTGCAAAGTATAAGTATCTGTTACACGCACTTATTCCTGTCAGCAGCATCTATAGCGTTTATTGTTTATACACTCGACAATTGTTTGTAAATTTACAGTTTGAAGTTTTTTATAAAAAATTTTAAGCATCAGATATTTAATTTAATTTGCAGTTATTATTAAAATAACAATTTTATGTAGTGTAGATATAGATTAATGTTTTTATTATGAAATATATTTAAAAATTTACTTTAGCTAGAGCTATAAAAAAAGTTCCACAGAGTTCCACGACGTTTCCTTACAAGTTAAAACAAACAACCACTAATAAGTGTAAAAAAGTCAAGTGGAGGTCCCCCCGTTTCCCCTTTCAATAGATAGAGCATATTTTGCTTAGGTAGTACACCTAATTCTGAAAATCCCACATGCAAATGACATTTTTTTTAATTCGTTCCAAATTCGTTTAAAAGTTCCAAACAGTTCAACGACTTTTCCTTATAAGTTAAAAAAAACAACTACTATAAAGTGTAAAAAAGTAAAGTGGAGGTCCACCCGTTTCCACTTTCAATAAATAGAGCATATTTTTCTTAGGTATGACATTTTTTTTAATTCGCTTAATTATTCATTCTGTGCAGTCTGCTCACAAAATACTTGTGTGCATCATTGATGTATACTTAAACTGCTACGAAAATATATAAAAAGGGGAATTCCGTTACTAAATTGTAACTAACACAACCGCAATAGCAAAGTTTTTCATTCAGTGCAGTCTCCTCACAAAATACTTCTGCGCACCACTGATGCATACTTAAGCTGCTACGAAAATTTATTAGAAAGGGGAATTCCGTAACTACATTGGGTGTACTGAGATCTGTGCTTCAAAAAAGATGAAAATGAAGAGAAAGGAGTTATTTGATGTACTAAGAAACCAACAATTTTATAATTTGTCTACATTAACGTGTAATGAACAACTATTACAGTATATTTTGGGCAAAATTGGTGTTAGAGAGCTTCCTAAAGATTTAATAAAACAAATAAAACTGGAAGTTAAAGTGTTTGTTTCAAAGAAGTTTACGAAGTGGCGTGAGTGTGGTTATACTTATGAGCGTTTTAACAAGAAGCACATAAACTGGCTTGACGGAAACCTAAAACTCCCGGAGATACAACCACCACTGCTTCCATTATCGGTAGGAACACATTCAGAACAAAAGATGCGAGGCAGACCCAGAAAATCATTTGAAGAAAGTTCTCATCGCAGTAAGCAAAGACATGTAAGAGCAATTGTATCAGATCTTAATTCAGAAAAATTATGTTTGGCTGCAGAAACAAGCTTGGTGAAATCAGGCAACAGAAGTAAAGCTGAAGTTGTGAAGTTAGCCATCAATTCTTCACCCCACAGTTTAAAAAGAATGAAATTGGCACATGATACTTCTGCTTCTATAAAACCTTACAATCCTGAAGAAGCTTTAGCTCTTATGGTGGACCTTGGATTGACAAAAGAGGATTATATAACGCTGCGACTTGGAGCAAAAGAAAGAGGAGCTAATATGTATCCCTCATATCATGTGATAGGAGAGGCCAAAAGAAAGTGTTATCCAGCAAATATTGAGATAAACGAAAATGAGGCTGTGGTACCGCTTCAAGATCTTCTTGCACATACTACGCAACGTCTGGCTCAAGTTCAGACTGATGTGATACTACAGTATATTTCCACTGACTGTAATACCATTGAAGTTTATTATAAATGGGGCTTGGATGGCAGCGGTGGACACAGTATATATAAACAAAATTTTGCGAATAATTCAGTTTATGCAGACTCTAATATAATTTTATGTACGATTGTGCCACTGCAAATGTGTGAATCTAATGGCAATAATGACAAAATATTTTGGAAGAACATGTCACCATCATCGACCAAGCATTGTCGACCAATTTCATTCAAGATAAAAAAGGAAAACGTCCAAAATGTGAAAGAATGTAAAACAATTAATTATAATTCTTATTATTTTAAGTAGTAGCATCACCAGTTGATCAAATTTAAATAAAAACTTTTAAAAAATATAATTATTAATTCCGTTTTTTATAAGTACATATTCTCGTTTTAAGTTTTTAATTAGGCCTTATGTTTTGAAATTTGAATTTTTAATTTTTAAAAACTGATATCAAAAATCCCGTGTAATAAGTTTTAAGCGAATTCGATAAATTTTTTTAAAATTGTCCGCCATATTGAATCCGCCATTTTGAATTTTTCAAAACTAACATCAGATTCGTAATCAGCGACCCAAAAAAAATCCCGTGTAATAAGTTTTAAGTGAATTCGATCAATTTTTTAAAAATTGTCCGCCATATTGGATCCGCCATTTTGAATTTTTAAAAACTGACATCAGATTCGTAATCAGCAACCCTAAAACCTTTAACGTACTTAGTTTTATTAAAATTTATTGAATCCATATGAAGTAAATAATATTGTCGCGCTAAATCCTCCATTTGTCCCTGTGTGCATCTCTAAAAATCTTACATACTGTTACGAAATAAGAACAAAAGCAATTTCAAGCGAGCCCCTATAAGGGCTCGATATTCTATTTAAGCATTTGGTTACATTAAGGAAATGTTGTTAGATGCTAAAACAATTAATTTACAATTTTAATGTCTAACGACGCAAAACGCCAATTTTCTTAAACTTGGTTAATTAGTTTACATATTCGAACGTTATTTAATTGGCAACACCAAGTGTTATCAATTACCCATACACACATTAACCCACGTACAGTCACAAATATGTGCATCTATTTAAATATCAGCAGCAACTTAGAAACATTTGGAGTTCTAAATTTGGATATATTATATATATATATGTACATATTCTTGTTAACTATTTTGTAGACCTGTAAGTTTATTCCCGGCCTTTCCTTGTTAATGACACTTAAACCAAAAAGCCACAAAAACCAAAAGAAAAACAACCAAAACCGCTAACGAATACCGCAGGTCCTTCTACACTTACAGTGCACAGTACAAGGACACAAGCATTTTGATTTGAATACATTTACATGAAAACCTGGTTGTAAGTGTTCGTTTCTAACTTGCCATTGCAAGTCACTAAAATGAGTGTTGTTGTTAAAACAAGTTCATTAGCGTTCTTCCTGTGGCCCCTTTGTTGTATTTATGTGGTTAATATACATGCATGTTTATGTTTTTATGTAAGTATGTACATTAGGTTATTCATTCGGTAAACCGTCAATCGGGTTAATTACCACCCGATTAACTGATCAGTTAAATTTAAATTTTTCAATTAACGATTAAGCCGGTTAATTTCAGTCGATTACCCGATTAACCGCTGCAACAAAATGTTGAATTTTTAATTTAACCATATTTTTTTGTGTTTTTAATTATGGGTGAGTTCCAAAACTTCAGCTATAAAGAAACTCACCTTTTTAAATGCGTTCTGCAATGCAATGTAGAATTTTACAATGTTATCTGCACCAAAGTTCACCAAAAAAGTTGCGTTACAAATATTTTTCCATACAATAGGTATATTCAAAAGCAATTAAGGAATTCGGAAATAAACCTTTTTGCGGAATGTTTGATGCTAAGCTTTGTCAGAACGAGTTAGATGATGATCTGGCAACAGATGAAACTCTCGAACAGAATTAACCGAAACAATTAAAAGTGTTTACCATTTAAAAAAATTAAAATAGGACTCTAATGGCATAATGGATGATTTTATTTGTATAGAGAAATCCAAGAAAAATACTGAGAAATTAGATATTCTTTATTATGGGAAGCTTTCAAGTTCTCCAAAATCCAAGATAAGTGAAATAATTATTTCTAACTGGCATGTTCTGTAAATCGCAATGAAGTGGATTTAAAATCGCACAGATTTTGAAACCGACCGCGTAAAGAATGTTCATGAATATATTCCTTTTTATATACTTAATACTTTGAGTACTAATTAATTATCTTTACAAGAACCACTGTTGAAACCCGGATACTATACAGCCATTTCATAAATAATTGAGATCAAAATCTTGTCCGCTTTCAATTCCACTTCATTTCGATTTGTAGAACATGCCCGCAAGTCAAGTTTTATCAAAACTAAAGAAAATAATCTTTAAAATTATAAACATTTAATACAATTTATTTGTTTAAAATATTACTTTATAATATTTCTTAAAACTATTAAAGTAATTAATAATATGATATGATAATAAATACATAATATGTCCAATGTTCAAGCCACCATGGACGCCAGGCGGCCAGATTTATTGAAAAATTAAAAAAAATTGGTCTGATTTAATGAACCATGTAACTCGTAGCCGATTGTTAAGAGCCTGCTAAAGCGGTGGTTGGTTTACAAGAGGATAAGATTTAACCGTGGATAAGCTTCGAGTCTTATGGCCGTTTTCTCATTAGACGATTAACTTTTTTCCCAACCAAAAACTGCACATTAAAGAAATTTGGTTTTCTCAATGTCTCATTTGCTTCTATTCTGTCGCAAAGCTAACCAGCACTCTTCTGCCGATTATTTATTTTCCTTTTATTTGCCGTACAGATAAATTCAATCAGCTGACTCCCATGTTTTACATGTATTTTGTGAGGTGTTGTCAGCTTAAACCCATGTTTTTTGTCGGTATATTGAGAAACCCAAAATTGTTAACAGACAGTTTATCGGTGTAATAAATTTATGTTGACATTAAGTAACAGGCAGTTTGACGGTACATTGAGAAAATGGCCATTAGTCTGAGATACAAATACGAAAAGCTCTTCACACCGCACGGGACTGAGACAAATCCCCTACAAAAAAGCGCGCAAGCTAAAACAGAATAGCATGTATAAGCACGTAAAGTAAACTACACGTTCCATGCAGATCATGAAATATATTATAATAAAATAGCTAAACTAGCACCTAACACACTTTTACTTTACTAGCACCGCGACCTTTACTCTACATTTAAACAGCTCAGCGGTAACAACATTAGAAGAACGGTGGTGTTAAAAGCATCCGATGGTTCCGCTCAAACAACAACTTATAAGGTGGCGTGAACATTTTGCAACCTAGTCAAATGATCAAAATAATGCAATCGAGGGTAGAAGCCAGGACGAGATTGTTCCGTTAATAAGACGTAATCCGAGAAGGGACATTTCTAAAGACTCTTCAACGGTTTAAAAAGTAGAAATAGCTTTAAGTAAAATAAATTAATAAATTACCGGCAGGGTTACTGAAATATGGAGCTAAGGTGTTAGCAGAGTTTCTCAAACCTCTTATTAGAAATGCTTGGCACAACGAGCAGATACTATCATTGTGCAAAGAAGGCGCTGTAATAACTATCCCAAAGAAAGGCGAGACAACCCTCTGAAAAAATTGAGAGGATCACCTTATTGAATTCCATAGGAAAGGTCATTGACACGATAATACTACAAGTAATATCATCAATTATGGATTATATTTTAAAGAAAGAGCAAGCTAATTTTCGACTTGTTAGTTTCTGTGTAGATCATAACAATGCATTGAGGATAATTATAGAACAATTAGCAGAGTATAACTCACGTATTTATATACTCTCTGTATATTTTGAACGTGCTTTCGACACAGTATCACACAACTCCATTTGATCGACACTCAATAAAAAATGGTATCCTAGAGAAAATTTAACAGTTAATATGCTAGTTATATACCGAATCATAGCTTATAGTACATTTTAATGAAAAGAAAAGCCAAGCTTTCTTTTGCTTTTGGATACTGTGATGGAAGAAACAAATAAGGAAGCACCTTTTGGAATCCGATGGCATTTTTCTTATGGCGAATATTAAGGCGAAAATAACGAAATTGTCCATAAATGCCAGGAAAGTAGGAGTAAAAATAAAATTTATGAAATCAAAACTTATGGGTGGCTTGGAAAGGATACAAATTGCTGGTGGTTCAGATGAAGACATCTCTAAGCGAATTAATAAAGACCCCGTTGCTTTTCACAGGTTAGAAAATGTCTGTCAAGAAAACAAAATCTCACAAAAAACTAAGTTGAGAATATTTAACTGCAGTGTCAAATCGGCTCTTCTGTATGGCTGTACTAACGGGTTTTCCAATAAAGACTTGATACATTATTTTTTTTAAACACAAACCATTTGAGATATTTCCAAAACTTTATGATCGCCTTGAAATACAATCAAAAAATTTATGATTGGATCTCGACTTCGTTCATATGGCCACCGCGGGGACGATTTTCAATGACTCGGTCACACATTGTGGGCGAAACGGCGGCTATGTCGCGTTCAATGTTGGCTCTGAGTTCTTCAAACGTTGTTTGATAGAGACGTTAAATTGTACGAACGAAGCGGCCAACTGACTGGTCCATTTTTTTTTTTTTTTTAATTTCCTAAGCTTATCCCGCGAAGCTCTATGCTCTATGGAATCGAATCCGCAACCCCGGCGCTGATAGACTAGCTCGCTACCAGCTAGCCTACCGGGGCAGATAATACCCTCACCAATAAGATAAATGAAGTAAACCAATTTCTGCACTTAATAGCAATAAACTCCAAAAAAAACTTAATATTAATACAAGATTCGTTTGTTACATTAACGAAATGGTATTATTAATTTTTAGTTATTTTCCTTTTTTAGCTAATAAGACCTAATGAAGTTGATGTAAATAAAAACTAATTTATTACATTTCACCCGACGCACAGAGGGGTATTTGTCCAATTTAAGCGGCCAAAATTCGAATTTTCAAAACTCACTTTTTCTTTAACTACCCACCGTAGGGTGAAGAGAATAGAATGCTGGACTAGATCCCGTTATTTTTTAATTCCTTTTTGCTTTCGTTCGCTCTCGCCACGCAGTCAAAGTTTCGTGTTGCTAATTGGGCATATGCTTTTTTGCTGTGTTTGAGACAAGTCAACGTGAAAAAAACTTGAGTAAAAGCGTGTTTACAGTTTATGAATTTTATTAAAATGGATAATTGTCATGCAGGTATATATGATATAATTCACATAGTTTAATAGGAATATAATATATTCTGGTACCGGCAGAGCTACATTGAAAAAGATGGTAAAGGGTGGTTAAATTTCAAGGGCCGATGTTGATTTTGTATAAAACACAAACTATTTAGGAAATTATTGTTATTTTATTTTATTATGATATATTGGTATTACTCAATTATGTATGGAACAAAATATCGGCCAAATGGGCGCCGCGACCACGGCGGCACACCTCCATCCGATGGCACAAATTTTCGATGACCCTGAGGCATAATGGAGGTTCTATGCCGTTAATGTGCCGAATTATCTCATCCTTTAGCTCTTGAATTGTTGCTGGCTTATCGACGTACACCTTTTCTTTCAAATAACCCCAAAGAAAAAAGTCCAACGGTGTCAAATCACATGATCTTGGCGGCCAATTGGCATCGCCATTACGCGAGATAACACGGCCATTGAATTTGTTGCGCAAAAGAGCCATTGTTTCGTTAGCTGTGTGGCAAGTGGCAAGTCCATATCTTCCAATTTGGGCCATAAAAAGTTCGTTATCATCTCACGATAGCGAACACCATGTACAGTAACTGCCTGACCGGCCTCATTTTGGAAAAAATACGGCCCGATGATGCCGCAAGCCCATAAACCGCACCAAACAGTCACTCTTTGTGGGTGCATTGGTTTTTCGACAATCACTCTTGGATTCTCATTCGCCCAAATGCGGCAATTCTGTTTATTGACGAATCCACTGAGGTGAAAATGTGCCTCATCACTGAAGATGATTTTCTTCGAAAATTGATCATCCACTGTTGCCATTTCTTGCCACCATTCTGCCCATTCACGACGTTTTGAATGGTCAAGAGGCTTTAGTTCTTGAGCCAATTGCACCTTGTAAGCGTGTAAATGCAAGTCTTTATGCATAATGTTCATCAACGACGAGCGTGAGAGGTGCAATTGTTGGGCACGACGACGAGTTGAGGTGGACGGCTCTTCAGCCACACTATCGCGAACAGCAGCAATATTTTCTGCAGTACGAGCTGTACGAGCATACACTGGTGTTCTCACATCTTCTACAGACCCGGTTTGCTCAAATTTTTCCACGATTTTTGCGATTGTACGCACATTTGGACGATCAAATTGACCAAAAATATCACGAAGTCCACGATATGCATTTTGATTTGAACGCCCATTTTCATAATAAGTCTGGATAACTTTAACACGTTGTTGGATTGTGTATCTCTCCATGGTTCAAATTGAGTAAGTCTGAAATAGAGAAATGTCATATAAAATTCGGAAAAAAACTTGGCGTTTAGGTGTGGTTCACATTCAACATCGGCCCTTACAATATAACCACCCTTTATTTTTGTTAATTTTAATTGATTAAAAAAATTAACTATATTCATTGATATGTGTTTATTGATATTTCATGGTTTGGGAAAAAAATTGGCTGCGGATATGTGCGATTGACTATTTTATGGCCCTTTGAAGTATGCTACTTCTGAAAAATGTACCAAAAATTCTGATGCTTTACTGTACATGCTGCTTTATTGCACACTTCTTTTACACATTTCATTTTAAAATTTAGCATTTACAATATTTTTTGTTACCAAATCTAGGTTCTTCAAAGGTCAAATTCATAGTTCGTGAAGACGTTTTACGAAAGTATCCTCTTTTAATTGGTTTGGGGAAACACCCTCTTAATACCCTACGTCTTTTTGCTTGCTATGTAAATTTGCAATTTTAAATGCCACAACATGTCTTTTCTAAATATTTTGCATACAAAATTCAATCAAAATAATTTTGGCCGCCTAAATTGGCCAAATACTCCTCTGTGCGACGTTCGTCACTTTTTTGGTGACTTTTTCAAGGGTTGTAAAAATTATATATTATTCTACATTAAAAACATCAGATTTTTAATAAAACTAAATTGCACAAAAACATTTAACAAAAAACAGTAAAGCACGAATAACAAAATCATTTTAATTAAATTTTGTATTCCCACGAAAATTATTTTGATAGTAAAGCACAACTTAAAATTGTTATCACAGATTTTGTTATATAAGTATTAGTGTTATCCAGAAATATTTAAAGGATTTTAAAAATCACAAGAAATTGTGTTATTGATTAAAATTGGCTTACATTTTAAGCTTTTCATAAAAATCATCCCCTGCTTCTTCTTTTATGGGACATTCAACCAGTTCCTTATAAAAGTAATCGTGTTCATCAGGAATATATTGTTTAACAATGTTCACATTTTCGGTTTTCTTCTGGGTAATTTGAACTGTGTAAATATCGGTGTGAATGCTCGGGTATGATTGTTGTCGAGTAGAAGGTATAAAATCCGGTTGTTGATATAATGACATATGAATATTACTTTAAATAATATAATAACGAAATAACGAAATATAAAAACGCCGATATAACGAAATTGAATAGTATCTGAAATTAAAAAAAATATATGTAATTGATTAATGCCCGTAATTTCTACAAAAAGAAAACTAGTTGTGTTTGTACCAAACACTTAAATTTACATATTTCAACCAACATGTGGTTAACGTGTTTAACCTTCAGTTTTCTTTTAAAATATGTCAGCTTTCACACTGTCTTTAGAAATTACGGGCATTTAAGCAAAAAGGTGTCTACTGATGAATATGCTTTTTATTGCACTAAATGCAATTTGTAAACTTATATCATTGATAATAATTTTTGCATCATTTAGTGCACTCATTTAGAGAGCATTTGATACCATATGAATACATTATTAACTCATTTCAACCAGGGCTGTGGAGTCGTCCGAAAAAAGTACTAACTCCGACTCCGACTCCAAACGCTGAAATTTTTTAAGTGCGACTTCGACTCCTACTATAATCTTGATGCTAAATGTATATGAGACTCAGTGATGTTACCTTTTATTTTTTCATTACCGTACGGCCTTCTAAAATTAGAGTTTTTGAGAAGAAATTACCGTACGCAAACATTAATGTGCTGTTTCCAAATGACAGGCGATTGATTAAGTAGTAAAGCTTATATGAAAAGCACTCAGTCCATCGGCTGTCATTTGGAAACAGCACATAAGAACAGTATTCATATACCATTTATTTAAATTTTAAATGTGTTTTAAGAAGATAAATTTTATTTTGGAAATTTTATTGTAAATTTTGTATGCCGAAAAACTTTGGAGTCGGAGTCACGAGTTTTTGTGGGTACTACGACTCCGACTCCACAGCCCTGATTTCAACCAAAAATTTTATGGTTTCCATCTTGCACTAGCCATTCAATAATAATTAAAATTCTTACTATAATTACTAGAAGGTATTATAAATGCCTACTTGACTTCAATAACAACGACTTGTGACTGTAATTGAAAGACTTCAATTACAGTTGATAGCAATTGTGTATCTTAAGGAATAATTAATTACACATTAACTAATCACGTTACAACCAATCTTAGCTTTTCAAGTCCTTTGTTCACTAATAAATCTTAGAACTATAGGGTACCTTCACAGTTAAATATACATAAATGTGTGTTTTAATATTAATTAACAAAAATTACAACTACGGTCAATGTTTTTTTTTCTTTTGCTATAAAAGTAGCATGTGTATGAACTAAATTTTATGACCCATACATAGGACAACACACACACACACATTAATCTGCACGTATGTGTTACGTGTGAGATGCAAAAACTTATATATTATTCTTTTTATGTTTGCGGAAACATAAGTATTTTTAAATATCTGAACAGAAAAAAAACAAATTTAGTTGCCAAAAACCTCAAGTTTTTTGTGTCAGTATGAGTTTGTATATTTTAGGTGTGTGTTCATGTGGTTACCCAACAAACACGAAGTCAAACCTTTGATATGAAATGACTTTATCATTTGACATCAAACGCAATTCTCAAACGTTTTTCAATTGTTTGATTTAACATTTAAATTCAAATTGATAATGATTTGAAAATAAACATTTGATATTAAATGTTTTTTCAATTTGATGTCAAATGTTTGTCAAAGTTAAAATCAAATCAAAAATAAACTTGGCAGTACTAAAGCGAAAAATAAATGTAAGCATTAAAAATGGCGATTAAAGTTAAATTATTTTTCCTTGTGGTTACATGTGTTTTACTATTAAAAATAAATTTTAATATAAAGTGAACAGTTTATTTCTAGTGAAAAATAAAAATTATTTGTGAGAAATTACAATGTTTAAAAATACGAAAAAAAAAAAAAATAATAAAACAGGAAAGTGAAGAAAGATTGTTGAACGATCGCGGTGCTACAATCCTCAAAATAAAAGGGAGCCAAGTATTTTGTCTTTCCAAGAATTAGAAGACGAAAAGAACACTATTTCATCTTTTTGCTATGGAACCGAATGTTTATCTCAAAGTTTATTTAAATAAATAATAAATTTAAATTAAAAAAATTAAATAGTTTTATTTATATTCCACATTCTATTATAATCCACATTTGAAAAACATTTGAGAATTACGTTTGAAAGCAAGTTGAAAATAAAGGCATTTTTCAATTTGAAAATAATTTCCCCTTTTTGTTGAGAACGCTATGATTAACAAATGATTTTCAAATCATTATCAAACGTTTGACGTTTGAGAAAACGTTTGATTTCAAATCACTTTCAATTTGAAATCAAACCTCCGTGTTTGTTGGGTACCCTGCAACTATTTTCGACCACCTGATAAATTTTGATTAAATAGCCAACTGGTCCGATGTAATGCAAGCATGGACCATGTCATTGTTAAAAAGTGTTTGTAGTGAGACGATATGTCAACGTTTTTTAACGACATGTTTTCGTTTTTAACGAAGTTAAAACTAATCCTCTTGTGTATACAATGGAGTAGTTTTAAGACTACTCCTTTGTAATCCAAAGCTGGGTTATATGGTCCTGCCCTAGGACATCGTTATATTAAATAAACCATGTGTTTCCATAGGTTTGGATTACCTTTGGGCTAGCCCTAGTCCCGTGTGGGCTACATTTTACACGCGTGTTTGGACTAGTCCTATATTTGCAGGGTAGTACACCATGCTGAATTTAGTTGTAAGTGAATTGTAATGTAATGAGGTAATGAGATTCATTTTCTCTATGACCATGTGTTTACGAATTTAACGCTAAAGCAAAGACAAACATATAGGAATTGGATTTAATTACTTGGCATTAATTTTGTTAAAATGTTTTGGTCTATTATTTATTTATTTTGTTAGAAGGTACATACATAGATACTATATGTTACGGGATGAGAACATAGAGATTAAACGTGGGACAAGCTATAACAGATTAAAGCCATTTCTTAAAATTTGAATGAAAATTATTCATATCTCAGTAACTTGATTAAAGTCACTATGTATCACAAATTAGTATCGGCTGCCGCAAAGGTTACTTTATTTTGTTAATACACAGAAAATCCAAATTTGCTGGTAATCTTATCCAATAAGGCCCATTATATTAAGTATCGAATAAAATTCATGTTATATGGTTTATTTTTACTTTCTATACCTGATAAATGATAAAAAATTTAAATTTTTGTCCTTATAATTTTTTCAAAACAAAAAGAAAATTTTTGATCAAAATCGTAAAACCCTAAAAACCAGACGTGATAGAAAAAAACTGAAAACAGATTTAGATTTAGCGCTTTGAAATCTATATACATTTTGCATTATATTTTTATTTAAAAACGTAAGAAAACTAAAACTTGGCGCAAAAAGTTTTATTTTTATGCAAGAATTATTTAGAAAGTTTTTAATTGTCAAGATTTCTTTAAAAAACCATGATTTTTTTAATGCCTATTTTGCAAATTTGAATCTGGTAAATCTGGTTGATTGATGTTTTCAAAAATATCGTGTTTGACTAACTGTTATTTTACAATTTTCAATCTTCACTTTTTTTTTATTTATATGAGTCTATAGATCAAAAAATCCTTACAGACATAAGTGCTAATATTAGAGTACAATAAAAAAAAGAATTGTTTTATTAATTAATTTTAACAAACACGTCACTATCCGAGAAGTCAATTAGATGATATTGACTATTAAATTTTACGCTTATTTGACGAAATGAGTCGTTGTTAGCGTAAACAGAACGATTATAACTTAAATTTAACAGCTGAAAGTTTCGTGTAGCTCTAGCAGGAACATTTAAGCTAATTTTAATCAAAAAGAAATCGGAATCGACATCGCCGCGTAATAAACGAAATACTAAACATTGTTCTTCGACTTTTTAACGTCGGTAACTTAATAAGACCAAGTCTGCTTTCATACGAAAGTAATACAAGCGAATTCCATCCAAATGCTCTTTAACAAAATAAAAGGAACTCTTTCTGTATACACAGAAAAATATACCAATGTAAAATTAACATGGAAAAATGTTGATTGAGAATCCTAGTAAATTTCTGCAAAAGTATGCCCATTATTTAAATTTATCATTTTTTCTTATTAATTTTTAATGAAAAATATTAAAATAATCTTAACGTTTATTTAATATTATTCACTGGTAAAATAAATAAAAAGAAATATTAAAATATAAATAAATATGGATTCAATATTGAATCCATTAAAAACCCTGTTTTATATTAAAATCAAAAGTTGATCTTGTTAAATTAACATGCATACATAGTAAAGTAGGTTAATTTTTTTATTTTCATTCTTAAAATATGTTATAAAAAGAAGACAATTCCCGTATTCTTTTAATTAAAATTATTTAGTTAAATAGTACATCAAGTTTTCAAAGTAGAATGATGACGAAACCCATATCGGGCGATTCTGCTGATCCTTCTGTTGACAAAGGAAAATACAAAATAAGTGAAGCATGTGTTACAGGGGTAAGTGTTTTTAAATTATTCTTAAATAAATGCATATGTTGTCTCTGAAGCTTCTTCACACTGTTATAACACACTGAAACCAATTAGTTTCTACATGAAATTCACGTTGTTTCAACTTGAAATAACTTTCATTCAACGTGATTCGGATTGTTATTTCAATATAAATGACATTTTGCTCTAACTTTACTGCAATGTTAAATTAACATGAATTATAGTTATTTTAAAAGAAAAAAATGTTGTTCGCAAGTAAATTTAAAATCAGGTTGATAATTAATTTAAGATTGTTGTTAAAATGTTTAATGTTTAAATTAGATATGATTATTTAATATAATTCTTTAAGTTAATTCTTATTAACAAATTAACCTGTTAAGGTTTATAAAATCCTATGCTGTAATTATAAGATTTAATCGTGTAGCATAGGACAGTCAATGAATTAAATAAATAACATGAAAAACGTATGAAGCAAAATCAACACCGAAAAATTTTAAATCCACCTTTTTTTCTACGTTTTTAAATTGATTTTTTTCTGTATACAGATTCAATACTGTTGATATATGCATTAAAGTAAGGATCTAATACAATTGCTCCATATTCCAGAATAGGGAGAACCTGAGACGTATATAGATGTTTAGTGATAGTTCAACGTTTCATATAAAATTATTAAGCCAAGTACTCCATTAGCTTTATTAAGTATCAATGAAATGTGATAACAGAATTTTAGTTTGTGATCTAATAGAATACCGAGATCAATAATATTGTGAACTTTATCCAGTAATGTTCCAATGTCAGCCCTCAAAAGGTATTGATCAATAGTATTGTTAAACGAATTAAAATTTGTTTACATCATTAGCATACATGAGTATGTTGAAGTGCTGAACAACGGATGGCAGATCATTAATAAAAAATGTGAATAAAACAGGACCAAGATGCCTTCCTTGTGGCACACCAGAGAGAACATTGATAAGTTTTGAGATAGCATTCTTAAATTTTAGTTGTTGTGTTCATGGAAAAGATAAGATTTAAGCCAGAGTATTGCGTTGGTACTAAATCCCATACGTGATAACTTGTAAATTAAAAATCGTGGTTGACTTTATCAAAAGCTTTACTAAAATACGTGTTAATAACGTCAGTTTATTTGTTATTAATAAAACCTTTATTTACAAAAGTTGTTAATTGTAAAATGTTAGTAACAGTTGGACGTGATTTCCTGAAACAATGTTGACACGGTGATAAAAGGGAAGAGATTTGGTGCTATAAACTATCAGTCAATATCTTTTCTAGAAGCTTGGGAATCGCATCCAGCTTTGCAATTCCTCTATAATTCGATATTCCAGTTTATTTCCGCTGTTAAACAACGGAGCAATATATGCATTTTTCCATTCAGGCGGTAAGTGGCCAAATTCAATAGATTTATTGAAGATAGTTCTATGAGGAATACATAAGTAATCTGCACAATTTTTTCAAATACAGTTAGGTAAACCATCCGGTCCGGGATTAAGGGAGCACTGCATAGACTTTAAATTGGATAGTACCGTTTCAGTGTCACTAAAGGCCGTTTTACACTTTCCCACAAAGTCTTTAGTAATTTACGAAAATGCAACCCTGTAATGATAAGTTGTTATTGTTTTTTGAAAATGTTCAAAGAATAATTAGATCAGGGAAGCATTTTTGAAAAATACGTAAGACTTTGTGGGATAGTGTGTAACAGCCTTAAATAAAAAGTTGATACATGTAGAATGAGATATATTAAAGGGATAAGAAGGTTGATTATCAAATGACTTCCTTGAAAACGTGGCTGCAAAAAAATCAGCAAATAAGTTGATATTAGAAACATAATCACTAGTACTCCGAGATCCGAATTTCAAATAATTAAGATAAGCACTTGCATGACGCTTACTGTTTCTGTGTAGAACTCTATAATGTTTGAAATGCACCTAGTGCCTGAACTATTAACTATTGAGTTATCGGTTTTTGCAACAAGTAGGTGCTTATTATATTTTGTGTCTACATAAAATCTGTAATTTGCCATAAATCGAAGTTCGTTAAAAGATTTTTCGTTTTCATTGAAAATTGTGCGCCTCCATGTAGCTTTTGGTCATTCTTGAACTGAAAGGCTTCTACTTGTGTGAAGCATGGCGTATTTCGTTGTAACTCAATTTGAACCATGAAAAGATACACAATCGTTCAACGCGTTAAAGCTATACAGGTTTATTATAAAAATGGGCATTCAAATCTGTGCACTTCGTGATTTTTTCTGTCAATTTAATCTTGCAAATGTGGATTCGTCAAAAGGCAGAATTGCCGCATTTGAGCGAATGAAAATTTAAGAGTGATTGTCGAAAAACCAATGCACCCGCAAAGAGTGACTGTTTGGTGTGGTTTATGGGCTGGCGGCATGATCATCATTAAATTGACCACCCTTAACAAATACAAATACAGATTCAAGATTACTAAATCTCTGATCTCCATCTTAGAAGTCCAACCAAAGTCACCGTATTTTAAAAACATAGGTTTGTAAATGTTGTAACTTTATGTTTATTGGCTTCGTCCACCTGTTTTGTTTCACAACTGTAATGATCTTCATGCAGGTGTAGTATATCTGAATCCTTGTTCTATGGAAGTGTGCAGTCGAGTTCCATATATTCTGAAGGTGATAAGACGTTGACTTGGCCTTATGCTTGAACAAATTTACGTCTGCCGTGCCACCACTTTCTAAGTAATTATGCTATGTAAATGTTTTATTTTGATTGTTGCTCGAAAAAGAAAAATCAATCCATCAGTGCTCAAATTAATCCGAAGCGATATAAATAGTGCGATGAGAAGGGATTTTCTTGAATAAAGAACTCTTATGTACATATTTAACCAAAAATAAAAACTAAATTAGCTTGTTAACCATTTGAGGTACACATAAGTCTGGCCAGACCTCTTTTCAATGTGTATAGAAATTCAAATCATGCGTTTGCCGGAGGGATAAACACAACATAAAGTTTAATCTTTTTTTTATTTGATTTAAACATTTTATACTAATTTCAAGGAATTCCGGAATTGATTTTCGAAATTATTCCCATTTAGGATTGTTTTGAGTACGTTTTAGTGTTATTTGTATATGAATTTTTGAGTACGACTCGTACTTAAAGTAATCATAAAAAACTTGATTTATCCCGATTGTTTTTCTTTCTGTGTATTAAAAAAATCCCCTAAACTTCATTTAAGCGGTGTTTTCAGTAGTTAGTAATGTCTACATTTTTTCCCAAATAAGATTCTATGGGATACAGTACAGATTTTTTAAATATCATGTTTTTCTATTGTTAACTTGTCAAAGCGTGCACTCGATTTTAAGGCCCACCATTTGTTTTTTAATGGCTAGCAATAACTCAAACACCAAACAACAGCTTAAAGCGAATATCTTAAAACAAGTTAGAACGCTGTGACCTCTATGAAAAGTTATGGGAAATGCTTTGGAAATATCTTGTCAGTTCGACGTACAAAAATGAGAACTGTTTAAAGATTTTATCACCAAAACTTTATGTAATCATATTTTCAAACATTAATCTGAATTGCAATAAACGCAACCAAAAAAGAGTTTTATTCCTCAAATAAATCAACAGGTTTTTTATGCGCCACCCTGTATACAATGTTTGTTTTAAAAAAAAAGTTTTTTGTATGTTTTTTTAATGTTACGTATAATAATGACTTTAATACTGAATTTACAGTTATTGCTTTTATTCTCTAATTCTTCGAAAAAGAGAAATAATTTCCATGCATCTTAAAATTCTGGCCATAATTTAAGTTCATTATATTCACACAAATTACACACATACTTACAAAACACTTTCGATTATTTTTTTTATTATATTGAAAAAAAATTTTTTTTGCTTCTTCTGTTTGTGCAGAGCTACTTGATTGTGTTTGTGTCAATGCTGGGGCTTATTTTAGTTTCCCAGTTGGCCAGTTGACCAGATTGCCGTTGACGACATCGTCGTCAATGATGTATGCACGACTTGTCCCCTGTCGTTTAGGTTTTCTAGAAGACAATTTACAGGAAATTGTCGTGCACGACAGTTTGAGCGTCGTTGTCTTATATTTAGCTCTATGTTGGACTGTATGAGCGACATTGTCTAATAAGTTGTCCTCTATTATACTCTATGTGAGACAGTATGAGCGGCACTGTCTTATAAGATGTCTTGTAGCTATTGACGACAAAGTTTTCTCGGATGCTATTTAATCACTTGTTTGAATTTCTTAAAATTCTCATATTCTTTTTTTTTAATTTTTGATTTAAATACCTACAATTAAATTTACAAATTAGCTCTAACCAGTACGACCGAAAAATGCTGATGAAGTTATTCGCGAGATGGAAAATGGATTGCATGCAGTAAATACTTCACTGTCAACTTTAGGATTGCTTATAAGAGTCGAATATAAAACATATAACAGAAATTAAAATTCCAACTTTACTAATAAACTGTCTGAAATAGATAAGCATATAATATTTTTTGTCGTGGACGTCAAAATAGACGACATTGTCATGCATGTAGTCGTTGACGACAGAGTAGGCGAAATTGTCTTTCTTTCTGTCGTGCACGATTTTCGCGACACTCATTGACGATTTGTTCCTGCTGTCCCTCACATGACGTGCAGGAATTAACATTGTCGTGCATCTGTCTTCGAGGATGTCTTAAAGGCGGGGCCAACTGGGTTGTTTGTTTAATAACAAAAACACGCACACAGACTATCAGGGGGCACTTGAAATTTTTTTTGTTTGTTTGTGATTTGTTGATCAATTTTCTTTAAGAGCCTTTAGAGATTGATTGGATTGCTTGTTTAGTGAATGATTTTGTTCGTTTGGATGAAAAGGACCTGTGGTACATTTTCATTTATCCAAATCTTAAATAGAAGGGAATATACACAGATTTATAGATATTTTTATGTACGTATACAAATATGTAACTAAGAAACTCAAGTGATAATTAACAAATACTAAAGGTAAATTTACTTTTGTTGTACTCCTTAGTCTTTGCACACAATCTAACAAACAAACAAACACGAAGGAGATTTACAAGACAGTTGAACGAACATCTGTGTTGTCTGTCTTTTGCAAGTAGCTGAACGGTTGTTTTATATATTTCCCCTTCTTCAGATATAATGGGCTAATAAAATAATAATTAATATTCGCAACGCTTCGGGTATCACTTTGTCTATCAAATACTTTATTTTATTTGAAGAAAGTTTAAAACGATGAAGATATAAGGCGAAATACTTTGGCACTATAGGAAATAACCTATTAATAAAACTGTGTGGGCCATAGTCAAGTCTGGACCATGGTAAATGGACTTTTTTGTTTTTGCAGTTCTTTCAAAATTTGTAAATTAAGAAAACTGGTTTGTAACTTAGACTCACAATTAATTACAAACTAATTTTGACAATTTGAAATCAACAGCTGATCAAAAAAGTTGACCTTATAATTACACGTTGGTCTGGACCACTGTCTTTTCTACATTAAAGACCACAAAATAAAAATAAGAACATTGATTCAACTGTAGCCTAGTCTATTGTTTGGACTACATTCTGCACTATAGTTTAGACTTGAGTTAGGACCTCTAGATTTTAGATTTTATTGCATTCAACTAGTAATCCAGGAACCCTGAAAGGCCGAATGGATTACATGGTATTTCTACAAGTATACAAAATTACTTTTAATAACTTAAACTAGCCGTAGTGGCGCGAAACATGTATATTACAGGAATTAGAAAAGAAAAAATATATATACATACATAATATAAGTTCCACATGACCATTGATAAAAGAGAAAAGATAAGTGAAATAGAAAAAATATGTATTACATGTTTTCCTTAAAGAGTGTCTGAAAATTATGAACACTTAGCGAAAAATTGCGCGCATTGTACGGGATAACACTGTTCCACAGTCTGGACATTCTTACAACAAACGACTTCTCCATATACATTGTACTAATTCTATGATTATAATAGATAAAGTACGAGAAATTGAAAAGATTATGCAAGTATTGCGGGCATCCATATTTTTCCAGTTTTTAAAATAAACTAATTTACGAAATCGTTGAAATACATTCCTAGAAACTCAAATAAATCATGAGCTCTCCAATCCAGTCTTTATACAAAACGTATTACCCTATTAAAACACATCCTCAGCTAAATAATATTCGTAATTGTCGTGGCAGTGTAAACCTCCATGCCATATATAAAAATTGGCATCATAAAATATTAAGCTATTAGCCTCCTGATATGGAAAGGTAAAAAATATCCAAGTGTATTAACCCTTCTAAGTGTTAAATTGATCCTAGACACAATAATACATATACGCCTTTCAAAAGTTATCCTTTCAATCAAATAGAAGCCTAGGGATTTGTAGCTGCAGACATTTAATTGCGGCAATGATATTGCCAATCCTCATTGCATACGTTTTTATCGGGTTAAGTTTTACATTGTTCCTATCAGCCCATTGAGTGAATTTGCACAAGTTATTGTTTAATAAGTTAACAATACAGTTGTACATCATCCGCATAACTTTGTGCAGTGCAGAATGACAGAGTTTCAGAAAGGTGATTGATAAACATCATAAATAGTAAAGGAGCCAAAATAGATCCTTGAGGAACTCCACCTTTATCTAGTATAATATATGGACTACTATCATGCCTAGATTTGGGACTGTAACCTTTGTATTAAACTGAGCTGT
Organism: Pollenia labialis; assembly: GCA_949318255.1. NCBI lineage: Eukaryota > Metazoa > Arthropoda > Insecta > Diptera > Polleniidae > Pollenia > Pollenia labialis. Next base: position 145,727,337 of record OX439141.1, read on the forward strand.
AGTTTATTTTGCGAAACGCATGACAAACTAAAGTTTCGACTATAGTATTAAGTTTGGACTTTAATCTAGTCAATAGTTTGGACTAAAGTCTTTTAGTATGGACGTTAATCGAGTTTATAGTTTGAACTTTAATCAATTAATCTGAGATAAGAAAATCTATATTATATGGGCTGGACTGTAGTATGGAATATAGTCTAGACTATTTTCTTGTCTTTGTAATGGCTGTTTGTGAAGGGCTACTTGAGGTTTTCCTAATTTATTTGTATTACAACAAAAAATACGCACATTGTCTAAACCAGTATTCGAAAATTAACAATGAATATCGCCACTTAGTGTTCGGCTTGGAAGATTTGTGGAAAACACAAACGCTTATAGTGTTTGTGTAGAAAAATCATTAAAAAAAATTAGCGTTTCCCTGTTTGTCATCTTTCGAGCACAAAAATAATACTATTCTTATCCAACTCAACAAAAGATGATAACATTTAATTCCCTTCGGTTTTTTTTAAAAAACCACAAACTTCATTGTGTTCGGTTCAACTCATTAATGTTCGTTCGTTTTCGTTGTGCTTAGCAACGTTTAGGCTGGTAAAAAAACCAAACATTTTTAACAAAAACAAATCAAACATACTAAAACAAAACAAAAAGCGAGCAAAATAATTTTACACAAAAAAACATAAACACAATACACACGCAAGCTGTTCGTGCTGCGGTCGTTGCTAAAATTGTTTGTTTATTCATTTTTTTATCAATGTAAAAAAAAGAAACATTACACAACAGTACCACTACAATTGTTCTGTTTTTAAACGAAGAGCAGAACACTATGTAATGTTCAGCTCTTTATTGAAATTAGTGAAGAACGGTATTAAGGGTTTGGTTCGTCTACATAAACATTAAAAAATAGATAAGGGAAATGGAACTTACACTAAACTTATCACGTGACAGTTCTAATGTGTTAGGAACCGGATCTAGTTCAAACACTTTGCATGCTTTAATATGGCGATGTCCTAGGAGGGGGTTAATTGGCACCTATTTAACCAAAATAATCACATGCAATTTCGAATTAAGTTATATCTGTCGCGGATATTGTCCCGAGTGAACCATGTTAATAAGTTAATAGAGTAATAGAACAGACTAAGCAAATATGCCTGGGTTTAAACTAAGTCTCATCTACACGCAGAGAAAAGACATTTTTCTCTACGGTCGCCTCCAGCAAAACTATTTTATACAAACAATTTTTAAACATTTTATATTGTTAGCGACAACCATATTGTGGTTTTCTTAAACCCCCATTGAAAAGCTACAACCATATTATGGCTGTTTCGGAACGAACATGTTATGGTAAATAATTACATTAATTTGTATAGTCTGCACCATAGTCAAGCCAATAACTCGAATTATAGATTACTCTATAGTCTGGACAATACTGTTGTCTTTTATGTGCTGTTGTAAATTATGTTATAATCAAGACTATATAGGGGCTCAGTGTCAAAGTTTTATACGTTTTGCGTTAAGATTTGTTTAATTCAATTCTTAATATGTATTCTGCTAAAAATAAAGTTTTCCCCTACTGATTACATCCCCTTCTTTTTTCCTAAAAATTATAAGCGCTTTACAAAATTACAAAAGAAAGCAGAAATAATTACGAAAAAGGGTTATTTCTTGAAGCGAGTATGTACTTAACTTTGAATTTGTTTTAAATTAGCAAAACAATTTTTTTTATAATTATCTCAAGGGTCACAGCAGCTAAATTAATTTCTATCAATAATGTTTTTGGGGGAATTGAATGTTTAATAAAAAAAATGTTATGACTTGTTTTTCATGACAAAAATTAAAACAAAGTGATAATTGTATTTCAGTTTAACAGATATTAAATTTTTGTGTCAAAACTTTAGAAGTAATTGCTGAAAACTTCTAAAAAAGGAAATTTATGCTTCACTAAATCTTTAAATAAAGCAGCAGCATGAACAACAAAACTCAACTCCTCAAAGTATGCTAGAATTTCTAATTATTAATTCAAACGAAAAACTTTGTGGGCGACTTAATTCATGCTGAAGCTAATTTTCTAATTTTCTTAAAACAACAGCACCAACAACAACAACATCTTTGCCAAGAAAAGCAATAATACCCTCAAAAATAACACTTGAATCACTTAACGCTTAATCACCATTTAAATGGGTTGTAAAATATTAGATAAGGATATTTAGTCCTCTAACTCATGTTGATCCAAGAAAAGCAATGATGTACCAGAAAAGAGCCTGCGGATGAAGTTTTTGTCTAAACTGTTAAATGTAATGGAACTAATCGGGCACAATTTTTTCCTAGTTACGAGTATTTTGGCGTTTTTAGTAGCAAACATTTTATTATTTACTTGTATTTGAAACTAAAGTTGCTGTTGCTTTTTTAGGTTGTTTGTGATGTTGTTGCTGTAAGTGTTTGTATTGCTGCTGCTTTTGTTAAGTGTTATATTTTGTAAGATAATATCGTTTGAAAACTAACAGCGTTTTATATTACGCGTAAAACCATGCAAATTTAATATCAAGTTTTACATAAAATGCATGTTTTAAAATCAAGCGATAAGAATATCAATAAGAATGAAGTTAAAGTGTGTTGAGGGATAAACATGTTATTTATTTAAGTAGGAAAATCATTCAGAGCGTTAGAAAACCAAGAAGTAAAAATTATTTATTAAATCATAATTTTAAAAAAATCAATAAATTTGAATATTTTGCTTGGTGAAACAGGCACGGCTTGGAAACTTGTAAACCTTTTTTCACTTAAGTTAAGCTAAGTTAAAGTATAAATATTTCAAACGTTATACAACTCCAATGTAGCGCCTTATTTCTACTTACGTAAGTGAAATAAAATATCAATACAGAACTCCCGAAGAGCAAGCAAATTACTTTGATGCTTGACAAGATCGATGGCACCACATCAAAAATAGGAGGTGAAATACTCTATTCGAGTTTTAATAATTTATCCAATATTAATAGGGCCTTCCAAAAAATTTTGTATTATACCCTTGTGTCTTTTAGATGCGGAATACCAAAATATTGGAAAATGTTATAAAAAAAATATTATATTTATTTTAAGCGAACCTCATTAAACGAGATATTCGGGCATGTTCTAGAAATTGAAATGAAGTGAAATTGAAATTGAACGAGATTTGAATTTCAATTATTTACAAAATAACCGTAGTTGTTCCTGGTTTTAAGAGTTGTTCTTGTAAAGCTAATTGGTACTCACAAAATGAAATTGACAAAATTGAATATTTGTAAGAAATTTCAGTACATGGTCGTGTTTAAAATTTGCTCGATTTCAAATCAACTTCATTTCAATTTCTAGAACGTACCCGTATAATCTAGTTTAAGATCATCTTTACTTGAATGTCTTCTAATACTTAGTTCTTTTTACAAGATTTGGCGTGTAATTATATGAGCGCTACAATAACAATGCCTAAATAAGGCATATAGGGCTCTTTACTCCCTCTTTTCCCCTTTGGGTAATGTATCTGTATTACAAAGTCTATGTATCTTAAAACATTTTCTTGTAACACTCCGAGTAGTTGTTGTTGGCTATTTAAATATAAAATATTTAAAGAATATTTTAAATAAAATAAAGCACAGTAACAAGTTAATCCCTTTACTTTATCAGGATCTTAAAAACTCAGTTGTTGAAGAAGATGAAGAGAGCAAACGAAACAATAGAAACCAATACCCTCGAAAAAACAGCGTGAATTCTTAAAGTTAAATATTCTTTTCCAAGTAAAATAATAAGAAAGAATGGGATAGAAAACGGAACGGCAGTGGCAATGTGCTGCTTAATTTTTTTTTTGTTTGTTCTAAAACATTTAATGTTGTTTTCTTAACCACATAATAATTTATGCAAACCAAAAGCTTTTCTTTTTTTTTCTTGTTAAACGAAAAGAGAAAAAGCCAAAATACAAAAATCTAGCATTAAAATATTTGACTGAACGACTTAAATGAGACCCTGGTTGATGACTGTATGGGGGAAATTAAAAATCTTAACAAACATTTAATATTTGTTCTTTTATTGCAGGATTATTTAGGTGGCAAATAAATACGTTATAAGTGTGGTACAGTTAAACGAGTAGTCCCCTTCTTCTATGTGGTACTTCCCTAACATCCTTCCATTATTTAGTCTACCAGTTTGTTTAAAATGTAAGAAAGAGGTTTAATTTTTAATACAACTCATTAGTATATAAGCAGAAAACACTTTAAGACCAAGATTTATTTAATTTATTTGGGGGAAAAAATTAAAAAAATTTGTTATAATTATAAGGAAAGTATAGGCGGGCAAGCTAAACTTATGCTCAGTTTTCAGGGTTGATATTAAAACACATTTATTTTTAAAATCGATTTAAATACAAAATTCTTTTCTTCACTACAAACTTAAATCAAACTTAAGTCACCGATGTGGTACACTTAATTTCAACTTAAGTTTCCATTGTAATATTTTAGCAAGGTGGCCTCAATATCATAACAATACAACAACAACAGGCAAAGCATTAACAGTCAGCTGTTTTTTCAGACCACCTTGTAGATAATTACACTTTTTTATATTTTTTTTTTTTGTATTTAGTAGTGCTACCATACTTTTATCTTAATTAAATAAGACTTTTCAAATAAAACTCAAAACCCCAATCTGTTTTAAATACGATTTAAGTTTGTTATGAAAATTAACTTAATATAGATTTAAATACTATCCTGAAAATTGGGCATTAATGACATCCTACACTACTGTCTTATGCCTATTTGGGAAATTGCCCTACTAGCACAAAATATTGATATCACAATTAGATCTTTTAAAATACAAAACTAAGTATTGTTCATAAAATCCATAACATTTTGTTAATTACGACATTTTTGTCAAAATTCTAACATATATAGAAGGTTTCCAGATTATTTCACTATATATAGTTGTATGTAAGAGTTATAGGAGCTATAAATCCAAATGTTAGTGGTTCACATTAAAAATTATAGAGACTGGATTATAGATCCCATATAGTACCCACTCCTGAAATATTCTATTCGTCGTTGGAGGGTATCAAACGTTCTTAGACTCTCAGTTGTTTTGCATGACTTGTTTAATAAAATATGCATCGGAAAAAAAATATTTATTTTAATTGGGTTCACAATGGCTTATTCGCTGATATAAGCAAGTTTCTCTTGCTCAAAAATCCAAACGACAATTACTCGTTGTCGAATTAAGCACAACTAGTTGTCAAATTGAGAATCATGCGTTAATAAAATGAGAACTTTTGATATCAAAATGAGAATGATGTCGTCTTAATATCTTGTTAAATGAGGTTCGCAAAATAAATGAAAAAAGTGCTTAAACCACTTTTATCAAAAAATGGACTCCATTTAGGATCTTAACTGGTTTTTTCGTTCGGTGTATATTAAACATCAGATTTAACGTATACTATGCTCCTCTCCTTGGATGAAGCAGGGTATGCAAATCAACTGTTTTTATTTGAGCCAACCACCAGAAGATTTATTAGTTATTTTACAATCTTTACTGCTTCTACAAAGGGGTTAATGAAATTTTATAAAAGATTATCTGACAGACTAATGCCCAATTTTTAGGATAGTATTTAAATCTATATTAAGTTAATTTTCATAACAAACTTAAATCGTATTTAAAACAGATTGGTTTTTTGAGTTTTATTTGAAAAGTCTTATTTAATTAAGATAAAAGTATGGTAGCACTACTAAATACAAAAAAAAAATATAAAAAAGTGTAATTATCTACAAGGTGGTCTGAAAAAACAGCTGACTGTTAATGCTTTGCCTGTTGTTGTTGTATTGTTGTGATATTGAGGCCACCTTGCTAAAATATTACAATGGAAACTTAAGTTGCAATTAAGTGTACCACATCGGTGACTTAAGTTTGATTTAAGTTTGTAGTGAAGAAAAGAATTTTGTATTTAAATCGATTTTAAAAATAAATGTGTTTTAATATCAATCCTGAAAACTGGGCATAAAAATAAATATTATTCCCATCAAAAGACTTGCATCATGTCATGATTATATTGTATGGATACAAAGATATCTAATCATATGAGTTTATTACGAAAGCTCGATTATTTTTCAAAAATTTGTTTAAAGACAAGAAACTCTTTAATGGAGAAAAGCAAAATAGAAAAAATACATATATACAAATTAGGAATTAAGCCCTTAAATTTGTTCTCATACGAATGCTCATGAGCATTGATAGGTGAAACTCATGCGCATATACGCATGAGCATAAAATACTAGCGCACGCGTGCACACTAGGGCGACAATGAAATATATGGGAAAACATTTTTTCCAGAATTTTAAGCAAAAATGTGAAGATTCTTTTGCCACTTGGTCTAAAACTTACTTGCTGAAAATTTAAAATTTTAGCCAAATCGGATAACTCTATCCCGTGCACCTTTATTAGCTTATCAACAACAAAAAATTTCATTTCGATCGGACAAGATTTTCTTTTTCAAAAGTGACTCTGAAAAAAAAAATTTGAGGCTTGTTAGGGGCTTACTCTAAAAAATGTTCAAAAAAAATTTTTTTTTAGTTTTGATAAGCACACATTAAAGATTTTTTGTTGCTCTTAATACCAGGTTTTTTAAATCTAAAAAAAAAAAAAAAAATTTTTGCTTGTATGGAAAATTTTTTTTTTATCATTTGAACTTTGACCTCAAAGGTGCACGGGATAGAGTTATCCGATTTGGCTAAAATTTTCAGCAAGTAAGTTTTAGACCAAGTGGCAAAAGAATCTTCACATTTATCATCAAAAATCCAAAGTTGATTTTTCATTGTCGCCCTAGTGCACACTCATTAGAAGCCAACTTTGTTTTTATTTTCATTTTAAACAATATTACCAGAAATGCAGTTTATTGTGTAAAATATTATTATGAAATTATTTTTAGTCAAAAATAAAGGTATTTATTTCGATATATTGCTCATTCCTACATACATTTATTAAAATAAATAATTTTATGTTACCTTTTTGTTCTAATAATGAAGAGTAAATTTATGATGTACAGAATATCAACGTTGTATACCAATCGGAATTGTTTGGTTTTATGTTTTTGTAAACATTTTACTAAACATCCCAAACAGGTAGACTATTTGGTCTTATGTCTAAAAATACATGGAAGTTTTTACATACAAAAACAAAAATATCAATGAGTTTGGTTGTTACCATTGAAGGAAATCACTAAAAACGCTTAACCTCAAAATAATTTTTTATGATTAGTAAGAAATTTGCAAAACATAATTTTGTTGTTTGTTTTGACGTTTGTGTCTGATCCAATTTTTTGGATCTATGTTTTTTTTTACTAGAACATTCAAAGCAGTTATACTATTTTAGATATTTTCTACAAAATAAAAATATACATGAATTTAGTTGTTTCCATTCTTCATTTGAAGAAAATTACTAAAAAAAACTTTAAGTTCAAATAATGATCAGTAAAAAATTTCCAATACATAATTTTGTTGTTTCGTCAGATAATGTCTGTGCATTGGTCAAAGCCTAATGATAATTCCTTACCATGCTTCTAAAAAAACACATTCAGTGCGACCAGATTCTAAAAATTTTTACAGCTAAAGCTGGCATTAGCCATGGACAAAAAAAACCTAAAAATAATCCTAAAATATTTTCAAAATTTTTGTTAAAAATTAATTTTTATTTTATTGACTTATGCCATGTTCGCACGGTGCTTTGAATTACTTCGCTCTGTGTTTTAATTACTTATTTGAATTACCATGTTCGCACGGCATTTTCCTAATCGGTTTTGACAGTTCTTCTTCTTTTTTTTTTAATTAATTTTGTTTATTGCTAAATTTTATTGTAAAAAATATTATTTCAAAGAAATACATACATATAAAATATGCATTTGTTTCTTTTATAGCTTTCGTTAATTTTTTTGGAATCCATTAAATTTTATAATATAAAAATACATACTTCCTTTAATTTTTTTATGTTATATTTTGTTTGTTTTTTAGTGCTTTGACAGCTGGTGATGGAAAAAACCCGATAAAAATTAGAGATTACATTGATTTTAAAGTAATCCACAGGGTAATACAAATTGAATTACGTGCAAATGAGATAATCCGCTCCAAATATCTTGTATGACGAATTATGAAATTTGGATCATAATTCGGCTGTGGATTACGAATGAGAGAGCGAGTTACGAAAAAACGCTGTCGTGCGAACATGGTATTATTTTCTAACGAAAATTTAATTAAAATTTTATATATAAATTGACTTTTATTTGACCTTTACAAAATTTATTATTATCATTATTTAATTAAGCTTGAGGTCTCATTTTTTAAAAAATATTAAATTTATTGAACCAATATTTCGGCACTCCGTTGTGTGCCTTCTTAAGGGGTTTTTTCTTGAATTTTTGACCAAAAGAGACCTCAAGCTTAATTAAATAATAATAATAATAAAATTTTATATATGTATGTATGTATATTTATACAACCCTGCAAATAAAATTGGACCACCTAATCCAATTTAATTAAATAGACTACTCCATGGACTGGTCCCATGTAATGCAAGCTTGGGCCATGTCATTGTTAAAAAGAATTTGGAGTGAGACGACATGTCTTCGTTATTTAACGATATGTTTTCGTTTTTAAACGAAGTTAAACCTAATTCTCTTGTGTATACAATGGAGTGGTTTTAAAACAACTCCTTTGTAATCCAAAGCTGGGTTATATGGTCCTGCCCTAGGACATCGTAATGTTAAATAGACCATGTTTTCCATACGTTTGGGTTACTTTTGGACTAGTCCTAGTCCCTTGTGGGCTACATTTTACACGCGTGTTTGGACTAGTCCAGTTATTTGCAGTTGGCAAAATGGTCATAGACGCAAATTTCATCAGCGATGTCTTCACTACATTTTTGAATTTATCGCCTATATAACATTGATGACGACAACTCAATTAACAAAACGGGTAGTCTGTCGTGTTTAAAATGTATTTTCGACTTTTTTGGAGACATTTGTTAAATTTGTCTATTATAATAATAAGTGACCATTGCAAGAGTTTTGTCGCGATTCAAACCACTTTGATGACAAAATGCATGCAATGGTCGCTTACGTTGTCCTCAACTAAAATATTGAATAACTGTAAATTTGTATGTAATTTCAAATTTCTTGATATTTTGCTTTTATTACCATGATTTTTTGAGAATAAAAAAAATGAAAAAAATAAATAATCCGGCCTGCTGAAAACGTTTTTTTTTTTGCTCTCCTGAAAAATAATTATTTTGTAATTTACAACGTTATTCACGGCTGTGCTTCAATTGTGAAATTGGACATACTTACGTGAATGGATGGGCCGAGAAGCTCAACAAAATTAATTTTCCTGCTGACTCCATTGCCATTGGATGTCTGACGGTCACCACACATCCAGTATCCCCTATTTTTGAGCTCAGACTCCCAAACTCATCGATAATTTCTTTAGCGGTGATTTTGCAGTGACCAGGTACGTAGCATACACTCACTACATAGAGCTCTTCTACAATCATTTACCAGTTTGGAATTCACTAGTAGGAATTCACAACCCATCAAGGCCCTGGTATTCACAGCCCATCAAGGCCATAACAGCTATTCACATGTATAGTGCCCGTCGGAAATGTCGCTAATCGGGCATTAACTTCTTTATAAGAAAAAAGTCGTTTTTTAAGTCGCCCATGACAAATTTAATCACATCGTTCCCCATATTATCGTTAACGACAATGTGCATGATAATGTCGCTCATATTGCCGTGTATGACTTAAGTGCCCTTTGTTCGAAAAAGTCGTCGATGTTTTGCATGGTCTGTCGCCAACATGTCATCATGGATTTACTACGGGTCTTGTACGCGACGTCGAAGTTGTCTTGAAGACTTGGCCAACTGGATAGTAGATTAGTGGAAATTGGTAAGACATCAGATATTCATATATACAGAAATAAATTTAGTGGGTCCACAAACCGCTGATACTTTTTTCTCAGATGCAAAATTGAAATGGTCTTATTTCTATGCTGTGTAATTTTTTTTATATTATTTTATTTCTTATAGTTTTAAGTTGAAATTTAAAATTTCAAGAAAAATTTTTTTCAAATATCTACACTATAAAATTTTTATCTAAATACAAAGTGAAATTCACACTGAAAAAATAATTCCGATTCGTTCAGTATCGATTGAAATAATTATATAATAAATTGCTTACGAATCGAGAAATTACTCGAACACGACTGCCAGAATCAGGTCCCTGTTGATTTTCACTAAGCTGAATTTCAGTGTTTGGTTCGGTAAGGTATTTTTGGACTGTTTTGTTCACTGTCCATTGATGACTTTAATTTCTGAAGAACAAGAGCCCTTATATTAAAGTTGAAAGTATGTATACCAAGGGTACTAATAGGTAATGTCGTAAAACTACAACTTTAAACTTGGGAAACTGCATAAATATACTACCTACATATTATGCATACCATAGCTTGGGAATAATGATTAGAAATCCTAATGATTACCAATTGGATTAGAAATTTTAATTGTACTGAAAAATTGATTAGTAATGATTAGTTAGTCATTTTAGACGATTACTAATTGATTAGATTAGAAATAATCAGAAATCTAATCACAATTAGTGACGATTAGCATTTCTAATCAAATCTAATCAAAACTAATCCAAAAAATAATTGATTAGATTTCTTGATTATTTTTGATTAGATTTGATTAGATCAAATATTTTTAACTATTTTTGTGAAAAGAAAATATTTTTTTATCACATTTGTTGGTATATTTACATAATGTAACAGTTTTTTAATATTGCATAAAATTGCATACGGTGCACCCTGTTGTTGTGTTATTATTAATGTTAATTTTTTTATTCAAATTAAAGTGTTCAAAATTATTGGTAAGTAAAAATGCACGGATTTTTTTCCTTTTGTTATTGTTTTTTCGCCGTCCTGAAAATTTAAACAAAATGCAAACTTTATATGTAAAACAAAAATTTCCAATTTATTTTCGATATTGTAGTTGTCGTAATGGATCCAATTGTTTTCGAAGACCAAGACTTCTCCGCAGACGATGATGTATGTGATCCAAATTACTTACCGACGAAGGTGATCCGGAACATAGGGAATATAGTTTTGGAGAGCGAGCCGGCAGTGAGTGCTAAAAGAATGCGTAGCACCGGAAGTTCTCCCAAATTAATTTTCAACCCTGAATTTTTTGTGAATTATAATATATATATAATGTAATATATATATATATATACTGTTAAGATGTCCCATCACTATTTTTACTTTTTTATTTTATATTTCTTTATTACTCTATTTACTTATATATTTTTAATAACAACTGAATTTCTCTCTATATAATGTAAATACCTAACTTTACATTACTCACTTCAAATTTTTATTTACTCAATTTGTAAAAATAACGGGTTTGCTTAAAATGGTTTTAAATTTTCATTTATTTCTTTAATAATTTTAAGTCGTAGATTTTTTAGTAACGTTTTAGCACTTGCGTAGTACGGTTTGTTGAAATAAAATGTGTCATAAATTTAAAACACAAAAATAATTTTCGTTTATTTTTATTCGATATTAAACAAAGTTTATATCAAAATTAACATATACATATTTCCTTTTTTTTACAGAACTTACTGAATATGAATTTTTTTTTTATTTTGTTTGACTTTCTGTAAATTCGTTATTTATCTTTATGTATGTAAATATATATCGTTACTTTAATATAGAAAAGTCCTAACTAATATTTTCCTTACTAAACAAGAGAAGAAAAAAACTTAATAAACATTACAGTCTTGTAGTCGCGATTTTTTTTAAAACCAATTTATTATTAAATTGATTAGAGAATTGAACAAAAAACTTCGTTTAAAATAATCGTGCCTGCAAGACTATAATTTTTATTAAGTTGTTTCCTTCTCTTGTAAAGTAAGGAAAACATTAGTTAGGGCTTTTCTATAGTTATTAAAGTTACGATATGTATGTTGCAATATATAATGCAATTTTATGCAATTTCAAAACTGTTACATTATGTAAATATAGCAACAAATGTGATAAAAAAATATTTTCTTTTCACAAAAATGGTTAAAAATAGTTGATCTAATCAAATCTAATCAAAAATAATCAAGAAATCTAATCAATTATTTTTTGGATTAGTTTTGATTAGATTTGATTAGAAATGCTAATCGTCAATAATTGTGATTATATTTTTGATTATTTCAAATCTAATCAATTAGTAATCTGAAATTTTTATAAGAATTAAATTCTAATGATTAGATTATTTTATTTCTCTAATCGTAATGATTTCTAATTGTAATCGAAATTCCCCAGCTATGGTGCATACCCATAATTTATCGTTTTAATTAACATGAAAATTAAAAATTGCCAACATTTTGATAAAAATAAAAAAATCGATTTTAAAAGCCCAATAATCGATTTCAGCATGAGATCGCATACGTAAATTCGATTGCAAAAAATCGATTTTTTTTAACCACAAAATCGATTTTCGATTGGAATCGAATTTCATTTACCATTGCCTAATCAGAGGCAGCCGTATTCTTGCACCAATTCTCTCAAACTAAAAATTTTCGAAGCTTAGCTTCTTAGATATAAAGTATCAGCAGACGCAAATTTGTCTTTCTACGATAACTATTCTTCCCTGTGGGTAGTACCCACTGGGTACAAAGCACTGCGCGATGACACGTACAACAGAACTTTGATGGCTTGATGTAAATTAGACAAATTTGTTTAGAAACTGACTCACAATTTGTTTACTCTTATTTTTTATTTCAAAGAAATTTATTAACTATTAACAAAATTCTTAAATTTTGCTGAAATAAATTTTCAACGGAAATTTCAGGAGACTTTTAATTTTGAATAATTCACAAAATTTAATACAATAATAATAAAAGGTTTAAGTCTAAGCAAAAGTTTTTAACTGTAACCAGTTTTTGAGTATGCATAAATTTGTATTACCTTTGTATAAAAGGAGCCACCCCCACTGACAAATGTTGTCTATTGATAAGAAAGCTTTTTGTAACAAATTTGAAACCTTTCACAGTTACCGTTCCCCAGATATATAGATGTTATTATGTCTTTAGATTAAAGGTTCCACGACAATTTCTTCAATAAATCGAAGAGCTGCCAAATACGATGAAAGATGATCGCTATCGAGCCTTTATTTCTAGAAGTGGCTATTTTCATTGGCCCCTCGTTCGTGAGATTTAACGCCTCTGGATTGCATTTTATGGGGATACGTTGCTGGTCTAAAATTGGACGGATGAAACTCGTAGTCGCGAAAACACATACCGGTTATCATATTTTAGAAATAAATGACACGAAATCATCTACCAGATTATAACCAAAAAAAAAAAATGTTTTTCCAACAATATTTTAGGTTGGTAAATCATTCTGATACAGCTAAAAAAATACTCTATATTTAAAAAAGCTTAACATTATTGTTAAAGTTGTTGGAAAATCTGTCGTATTATTGTTTATGTATTCAAATGTCATTTTCATTTTAAAATTATATTTTTATTCTTAGAAATTTATGCGAAGAGCAACCAAAAATTGCTAGTATCTTATTAAAAATGTACAACTCAATTTGGAAATATTTATACATTCGTAACCAAAGTTAAGGAAATCTCCCTCAATTTATATGTACCAACAACATGGAAATAGAGATAGAAATGTTACACAAGCCTGCATATACATAATTTAAAATAAATAAATAATACTTGTATAACAAAACGAAAAAGGATAGGGAAAAAAATTCCTAAAGAAGTGAATTAGAAAACTTAAACATTCGCATCCATAAGTATACGCTAAAAATATTTACTTTTCACTTAAGAAATTACACTTGAGCAAACAGTTTGTGTGTGAGTGCGAGTGTAAGGGAGAGCAAAATGTTGGTGTATTTAAAAAGTTTGCTACTTTTGATGATGCTTTTGTGGCTGTTGTTGTAGCAAATACATACAAAAAATATTATTGCTACTATTTACTTCTTTGATTTTTTTCTTATTTAGCTGAAGCTAAACATATTCCTGAAAGCTTTTACTTAAAACGTTTAATACCAAATTTTTATAACAAGCAATAGAATGTTTTACGAGCCAACATATTCTGACACACACATAAACATAAACTTCCCAGCGGTAAAACTCAGAAGACCTTCTTACGTCAGGCCTTTTAAAAGGCCTGTTTTGATTAAATTCCTATTCTTATCTAACTGCTAAAGAATGCCTCATAGAAGGCCTCGGCTCTTTGGTGTAAAAGATAAGATACACCTTCCACACTCGCTTCTATGAGAAGGGAGTAGAGAAGGAGTAACCTTTTTTGTATTGTTTTTTTTTTGCACAAGCAAAAGCAAAACAATTATTTTTTTTATCCCGTTGCCATTCTTATGTACCTTCTAAAGAAGCGAGAGCGGAAGGCCTTCTCCGCAATGACAACGTGTGTAAAAAAGATATGAGTATGGAATGGAGCGAGAAGGCCTTGTTTATCCAAAAGAAGGAGTACAGAGGCCTTCTAGAAGGCATCCGTACCCCTTCTTTTTCCCGCTGGGTTATTAGTGCAAAACGCTGCGTATGAGTGTTGTAAACAGTAAACATTTGTGTTATTCTGCATGATGCTAAGAGGTTTGCTGAAATAGAAAACTACCTACACAAATTGAAAAGTTCCTTTACTCTTTGTGCCAACAATGTTTCTTTATTTTGAATTAAAAACAGTAGGGTCGGTCAATTCAAAAATTTTGATTTTTACCACAACATGAAGTCGATGATGGTGAAAAAATATATTAGAACAATTTTAATTAATTATGGAAAAAAAGTTTACTAAAGGTCTATCAGCCGGGATGTATTTTACATATCGTCGTTCGCAAGTTATTGTGTTCTATATCGCAAAATATAAAAAATTTAGATAAGATTGATTTTTAGGTAAACTTTTAGAAATCTGTCGATCTGTGTCATCAGTTTGCTCGTATCATTTATAGTTTTCGAAATATGAGACATTAACTTTGTTCTATACAACACTTCAGTGACAAGCTTCGTTACCTATTGTGTTCTATATGCAAAAACTCGTGCATATAGAACAAAAACGCAGCAAAAATTCTAAATAAAAACAATAATTTTTTATTTTTTTCTATATGAAAGTGTAAATAAAGTTTGTAGTACTTTGGAACTCTTTGCATTGTCTGTTGTTTTTGTTTCATTGCCTTTTTGTGACTTCACATTGCAGTTGGCAAATAAAATGAAACAAAAACAAAAGAAAAACAAACAGACAAACAGTATGCTAAAGCCTTTAATTTTTAATTAGGTCCGCGTGGTTTCTACTCGGTGATATCAATGAAATGTTATTGTTACTTGTTGTGTTGCAAAATAGGATAGTTGTAAATTAACCTTCGCTTAAGGCTAGTTTACACTATTCTACTTTGTATTAACACAGGTCAAAACCTCAACTAATATGTAAAAGTCTGATAGTGTGGATGCATGTGTGATGAATATGACAAGTGTTATGAAAAAAAGTTTGACATCCAATACGACTTCATAGTTTTTTTAAAAAATTTCTAAACAATAATACTTTTCATTGGATCAGGGTTGCATTTTATTCCATATGCAAGTGTTTATACTTTGTGTGATGGTGTGAACACAAACTGTTATGTTAAATTGGATTTTTTGTCAGTCGCAACAAAACTCATTGGATTTCTATCCCACAAAGTATTATGGAATACGTAAGACTTGTAAGATATTGTAAACTAGCCTTTAGCAATTACTGATTTCTTGATATTTTCTTTGTTATCATTTGCTTTTTTAACTCCAAACAATTTATTTGATGAACATCTTCAGAATTCAGCTATTAAATAGGTTTCATCGAAAAAAAAATAATCATGTCAGAAGATTATATAACTTTTAATCGCTAGATGATGTGGCATACTATAATACATTTTTGAATACAACTTAAAAAATATTTACAACTTTTCCCCCCGTATTCATATACGATTATAAAATTTTACAAACGTTTATTAAGGGAAATTTTAATACAACATTTGTTTTGTAAACCTTTATTAAATCTAAAATATTTTTATGAATACGGCAGTGTGTGTTTGTTTTTTTTTAACAAGCTTAAATTAAAAATCGAAGTCAAATAAATTTGATTAACTTATTTCTTATTTTATAGACGAAACTAAACTTGTTTTAAGAAATTACCAAGTATTGCCTAAGTGGACTTATAAAAACATAACTAACTATAAGATTTAGTTTAAAATTAAGTCAATATTATATGAAATAAAGTTCTTGTTTCGTGAAAACTTATTGCTTTTCATTTCTCACAATAATTTTTTACATTTTGTTCTATATGCTATAAAAAAACAATAAGAGTTTCGTAAATATGTGCATATAACTAGAACAAAGCTTTTTTTTTTTTAAACGCTTATTACTCTTAGAAGCTTTTCCAATGACTGAATTTTTTTTAACGAAAAAAAAACAGAAACTCTAGAAGTTTCCTTGGTAAGAAGGTTGCGACAACTTCAGTCGTTCAGTTTTTTGAAACTAACAACTAAGCTTTAACAGCGATTTACCAAAAAAAAACATTTTTGTCATATAGAACCAATAACTTGCGAACGACATTATGCACTGTCAAATTTTCAATCTGTAAAAGTTGTACACATCGTGTGATACATATGAAACTTTGCATATGTAACATACATGTGGAAATACATATGTAATTTTTTCGATTAGAACACGCTCTATTTTCCTGTGGCAAACATAAACTAAACAGATAGTTTGTTTTGAAACGAAATTGTTTTGTTTACATTTATAGGTTATGTCATAAGGAAAAACATAAGCAGGTGTGAATCGTATGTAAAATGGACATTTTGAAATACGTACGGAATTACATATGAGTATGAAAAGTGACAGTACATATGTAAAATACACCCGTGTGATAGCACCTTAAGTCGATACATACATTTTTGATCGAACGAACATTCATAGAACTTTCGAATTTTACCAAAAAGAAAGTTAAAATTGTTGCAACTTTATACGTGATTGCGATTTCTATTTTAAACTTTGCGACAGCCATATTATGGTTAAATTATGGCTGCCTCTAAAAATGTTATGGTTAAATTTGACAATAATTTGTTTTTAAATTTACAATAGTTTTTTTCTCCTTTCCAAGAGCAACATACTATGTTAAAAAACTAACCATGCTATTGTAAGTGTTTAACAATTTTTAGTTATTATTGATCAGAACATGTTTGGAGGCAACAAAAATATGATTGGGGCTTCTTGATGGAGGCCTAATTTAACGATTATATGGTTATTGATGAGAAAAATATGGTTATAATAAACATAATATGTTTAAAATTGTCTTTAAAAATAGTTTGGTTGGAGGCGACCATATTTAAACATGCTTTTTCTCTGGGTGTATATAGCAAATATACAGATGGAAAATATTTACACATTCCGAAGAGAATTTTTGTAAGCCTTTTATTATTTTTGGGAAATAGCAAATCTTTTGTTGTTGGACTTAGTACTGCTCTCAATGAATTGAACAGTACCAATACCATCATGTGATGTAAGAAGGAACACCAATTACAATTTAATAATTATAGGTATGTTACCTTATATAACGAATTTTTTATTAAGGATATCATCGACATAAAAAACATATCAGAGTCGTATATAATATTCCAACAAAGGCAAATTTTAATACAGAAATAGAAGTATTTGTGATTTTCAACATGTTTTTGCGGTATGCATGATGTAGTTTATCAGTGCACTCGCCATAGTTGTTTCCGTCCCATGGTTAATCTATATTATTATTGTCCAAGCACAAAATATAATATTGCATGTCTTTTTTTTCTCCCCAATTTTCCCTTAAGTGAGTAGATAAAAGTATTCTCTAATAATTTTTCGGGTTAACACCCACTTTAATGGGAATTATATCTAGAAAAATTTTATGTATTTTCCCGAGTTTCTTTTCCTTTTATTTCTATACCATTGCAATTTAAAATGTAGTTCGTTTAGTGATTTCCAGTCATATATGTATATGAACATCGCTACAAAAACATTTTTCAATATAAGATTTATTAAAAACAAATATATACAAGCGAACTTGTTTACAAATTTACATTATTAAAATCCCTTATTCGACTCTATTTCATCAACAATACCTTGGCGCCATTCAAACAGAACGTTTAAAACGGTGAACCAGCGAGTTTTGTTACAGAAAATGCAAATAGATAGTTTTGAAAATGTCTGGTGAGTGGATTGTACCAGTTCTATTACCACCTGCACTCATAAAAACATAGAAAAGACATGCTTTGTTACAATCTATATATTTAGTCTCATACCGTGTTAAAAGATTTGTCAAAATCAATTGTTATCTCAATTTTTTAAACGAACCTACTCATAACTTCAAAATTTTTAAGCAAAATCTCTTAACTTTTTTTTTATTTTGAAAGTTTTTATGCCGAAAAATTGTGTAGTCGGAGTCGCGAGTTTTTGTGGGTACTACGACTCCGACTCCGGTTCAAAAACATCAACTCCGACTCCACAGCCCTGGTCACTACAATATTTGCTTTCACTTGAGACATGCAAAAATAATAACCAAATATTTGTTACGTTTTGAATCACTGTGCTGCTTTTTATTTACTCAGTGTATTTTATGCTGGATTTTTGTATCAATATTCGAGTATCTTGTGATCTTGTTTTTATTTGTTTACATACTAACGCCCTGCAAGCATTAAAAATAAATGGCTGATAAAAGTGACCGTGCGTTACTTCTTCTAAACTACTGGCGAATTAAATTTTGATTTTTACTTATTTTATAAAAACAAAATACAAGGCAATCGTTATTATCTTTTAAATAAGTCATCCTCAATAATAGAGTACATTGTTTTCAAGAGAGTACACCCCAGCAAAAACTTTACTTACCTGGTAAGTTAGCAAGTAATGTTGGAAAAAATAAACACTACTGATGAATAACTACTTATTTTTGTTCGATGTGTCCACAGAATTCAGTACTTACAATACACTTACTAAAAGTCAAAAAGTATCTAGTTCTTATTTAACTACGAGTAAGTTGAATTGTAAGTACTTACAATATACTTACTAAAAGCCAAAAAATCACTATTTAAGAGACCTAATAAGTAGTTATTGACTCGTTACCAGTAAGAAGATATTCAGTACTGAAAACAACACAACTTATAAGTAGTTTTGGAGCTGATTATTAGTAAACAATTTTAAGACATTTTTAGACTAATGGCAATTGTAATGACAACACCTTACCAGGTAACATTTGAATTAACTACCACCTGTTACCAAAATTTACAAAGTTTTTCCTGGGACATTTCAGAAATTAAAAACGCGTATATATTGCCATTTTTTCTTCCAAAAGTAAATTGGGAAGCGTCTAGTTTTAATTTGAATGAATACAAGCATGATTCTTCTTATACTATTTAATCGCTTGAAAAAGTTTCCTTAAACAAGTCATATGTACCTTATTACCCGCGAACTGTTAGTTTTTTAAAAATAACATGGTACTAAATTTTTGAACATGTCCCGCAGTATTTACGCTTTATAAACGTTTAAACTTTTGGACATAACATTTATTTTACAATAAGAGATTTTGCGTTTAGCATAACTTTTCTTATAAATGAAACCCTCAATTGTAAGATACTATCAGCCTGTCAGATTTTACAATTCTAATCGAAAGTGAAATAAGTTCCTTATTTTGCTTTTTCAAAAAAAAACGTAAATGTAATTGAAAGAAGTTAAAGCAAATTCGATCGAAATTGCACTGTTCGGAGTGTGTGGCAGCCCTGTAAATCTTAGATAATCTTTTACATAAATTAACAGAAGTTTTTAAAATCAGGTCGACATATTACTTTTATATTTCGATGCGTTGATTAGAAATTAAAGGAATGACTTCAATCATTGCATTGGAGCACAATATAAAAGTTTTTCACTATTCTACTTGTCGAGCGATATTTGCTTGTATAACATCCAATGATCGTTTGTCGGATTGTCAAAAAACCAAACAGATAACCCTTTTCATTACACTTTTCGTCTGGACTATCACACTTTTTATATAATGAAAAATCTTTGTGGAATATGAACAGCTGTTCAATATACAAAATGTTTATATTTCAGACAAAAAAAAAAGAGAAAAAAAAACATAAAAAACAGCAACTGGGCGATTCTATTCTAGACAACTTTTAACATCAATTTTCAAATCACACTATTTGATACTTTTTTGATGCCAATTTAAAGTAAAATATCTATATTTTATAATAATATGATTTTTATAGACGTAAGCTTAAATATAAATTTGTTGTGCACTTCGAAGCATTAAGATTCATAGATTTGGCGCGAACCGAAAATGCATTGCATGTTGCACCCATCATGGCTTAACCCTCTGCGACTGATGTGGTAGTCTAGCAGACACCAACAAACACAAAATAGTACGTTGTACCGTTAGTTTCCAAACATATACTCTCGCGTTCTCTGTACCTTCTTATTGTGTACTTATGTTTTTATGTTTAGATCGATTGATGTACGCACACATGCCAGTTTAAGCGAAAAAGTGTCTGGGAGTCAACCACATCAATATTAAGGTAGGTGTCTGAGAGGCAATCACATCAGTATTTTTGTTATATTTGCATATGTACACTATAGTGTCTGCTGGACAACATGTCAGTAAAATTATTATATTTTCTTAGTGTCTGTCAAACAACACGTCTGCAAAATTGTTTTTTTTTTGGTTTTGTTGTTATGGAGCATTCAAACACATCTCAAGATCCACAATGTTCTATATATATATATATACATATATATGATCATATATATATATATATGATCTCAAACTTTTTGCTATATAAATTATAAAATGAAATATTTTTTGTTTAAGTTATAGGCTTTGATGTGCCAATTGAAACGTTAATTAATATTTTTTAACCACTGAATTAAATTTTTTTGTTACCAAATGATAAATTTAAATCTAAATAATAAAAAATAAGAAACAGTTGTTAAAAAAAATTTATTTTTGAATTTTTTTTTTCTGTTCAAGTTTAGGTCTAAGTTTTTTACTGACAATGTATGCCATGCCGATAAATAACATACAACACGAATTTTCGCATTGAATTAGAAAAATAACTATATAAATAGTAACTTATACTCATAAGCAATAAACAAATATGGTTTTATTAGTTTTACAAAACGGAACTTGGAAAATATTAGCCACGGAAATGGTGTCTGGCAGTCTACCACGTCATTAGAATTGTGATAACTATATCACGTCAGATTATATTTCTCTACGATGTTTGATTTGATAATCATCGTCTGATATCTCATCTTTCACAATAAAAAAGAATAATGCAAAAAAAGTTTAAAAATTAACAGAGTTTTGTGATAATGTGATATGATCTTATGAAAGTTGGCCAATTTGGTTGCACCCGTCATGCACTTTAAAGCGCTCTCGTGGCTTTTCGATCCATTCATATAAATTCTTGTAAATAGATAACAAGAGTATATAACAAAATGTTACCCCTTCTAGAACTAACTTAATTGCAAATGTGTTTCTTTCTATTAGTAAAAGACGTTTAAAGCGTCTAAATGTTGCACCCGTCAGAATAGAATCGCCCAACTGTAATATGGACTTCAAGCAGAATTCTTGACAAAAAGTATCAAAAACAGAAGTAGGTAAGAACATGTACATAAATCAATTTAAATAGAAATTAATTAAAAAACAAATTTTGATCTTAAAAAGTAAAAAAATACCATTTGGTTTAATGATTTATGTTTGACTATTGACTGCTGGCCGTCTTTAATGGCGGTGACTATTAATTGGCAAAGATCTCTGAAAAGATAGTATGGTTACTATCGAAACATGTCAGACCAACGTTCCCTTGAACGTAGGCTCAATCCCAGCGTCAGTCAATAATGAAAAATTATAAATAAATTTTAATTTATTTCATCTTGTTAAACTCCTTCTATAATAAAAATAATTTAATGACAGTTAAATTTAATGTACTCAAGCCCGATTAAAATATTCAAAATTTGGATTAAAACAATTCAACAAAATATCAACAATAATTTTTATTTTTATATTTTTGTTTTAGGAGCGCTTTAATTTTTGACGTAATTTTAACAGATATTTACTGCCAGTTCAACGATTTCGAACGTTATCGTTCGCATAGAAAATTTATATGAAAAACACTCAGTTTTAAAAATATTTTCCATATAAAATTCTTTGCGAACGACTACGTTCGAAATCGTTAACAGGCAGTTAATAAAAGTGAGAAATTAACAACTTAAAATGTATATTTTAATATAATTAAAAATATCGTTTAAAAATTAAAAAATTAGGTTTTTTTCCGTCGATATGCTACAAATTTCTATCTGATAAGAAATGGCTGAGTTATGGCACCTCATTCAAAATTTGCCTATTTTTTACGTTTTTTTCAAAATTTTTCATTTTTATTTCGTTTTTTTTTCTACGTTATAGTAAATATCGGATGAAAAATAAAGTTTTTATTAAGGATTTTGTGGAACGACAATGTTTTCATATTCATTGCTCACACATTATATTCGGCGTAAATTCTGGATGGAGGCAAGGATAGTTTAAAGGCGGTGTTGCCTCATAAAGGGAATATGAAACCAAAAAAGCATATCGACGGAAAAACCATTCAATTACCTTTCCAACGATGTGCCATTTATTTCGATCGGACTTTTCGGTTGGGCTCCACAAGGGTTTGAGTGAGACCATACACCGAAAACCACAAAAGAACCGATATCTAAAAAAGGTACTTGGGGAAAAAAAAATTACAGCGTTTTTCGTGTTCAGGAGGTCCCAATTAACTAATCTAGGCATGTGGCGTTCTTGGTATTTTTTGGCAGTAAACCAGTGTTATGATAGTTTGCGAATATGACTAGCAATAATTTTGATGGAACTCTATTTCTACACTTCCAAGATAGCAAATTCTTGCAGGGCAGGGCACATATGTAAGTATATGTTTATAAAGTTATACTGATGTTAGTGTTTAGCTTACATCTTAACATGACCTATTTTTTGTTCTTCTTTCTCGCCATCAACTGTTTTGTGATTTTGTATTATTTTTTTTTTTTAAGAAAAACTTTTCCATATATATAATTTATTTCTGTTTATTTACAGAGGATATTTCACAAAATTCTTCTGCCTCTGATTAAATTTACATTAATTTTCAAAAAGAAGTAGAAAAAAGAAAAGTTTATTTTTTTTTTACATTACATTACATTCACTTTATTTCATTTCATTTAGTTTGTTTGTTGGAATTTGTGCTCTAATGGATTTTTGCAGCGGAAATATATTTATTTATTTATTTCTTTTTTTCAAAAACTTCATGTTTACATACATATCTATTACTTTTGAAAATATTTCAAAATATGTATGGTAAATGGATTTTTTTTAGTTCTTTAGAAGGAATAGAGGGAGAGAGAGAGAGAGAGGGATAGAGAAAGACCAAGCAGAATGGGATGTGCTAAATTGTTAATTTGATTAAGATCAACAAATATACCCAGTAAAAACTTTGCTTACAAAATAATGTGTTAAGTAATCAGAAAAACTTAAAAGCACTACTTACAATTTTACTGAAAGAACCAAAAATTTTACAAGGCATGTCCCAAAATGAACGCATTCAAAAGTAAGTCATTATTTTTTTACCTAAATAGATCCAGATATAAGAAGTTAAAGTTAAAGTAAGCGAAGTTTTTTTTTTTTAAAGCAGTGTTATTATATAAAAAGATTTGCTCTAAATAATATTTTAAATATTTGCAAATCAATTTAAAAAAATCGTATTGCAACAATTTAAATCTAGAGATAATTTAAAATTTTTAAAGTTTTTGAAATTTCAATACTTTTTTTTAAATAATTTTTCTTTATTTTTCTTAGTCATTTTAAGTTAAATGTCTTAATAGTAAATTGCCAACAAATTTCAATTAAATTTTTCTTCTTGCATAAACATATCTCTACTAATACACAAACACTTAGCAAGTACACAAACACACACGCGCACACTTTTAAAATTTAACTAAAACACAACTAAAAATCTCATTAAAATTTTGTTATAATTAAATGTCAACATATGCAAATAAAATTTAAAACAATTAGAAAGAAAGAGTATAGAACCTGAAGTTTACAAATATATTTGTATATTTCTAGTACGCTTCGACACATATACAGCACACATTATTCATAAAATCTACACTCAGGGCTGGGAAGTATTTTAAATACATGAATTTGAAATACAAATACGTATTTATGCCTGTAATTTCTACAAATAGATATCTAGCTGTGTATGGGTATCTATGATTTTCATAACGTTATAACGTTTTTCTTACCTATGGGTTAAAGTGTACACCACCGATTTTCGTTACTTAATTCACGTATGTAAAATTAACGTTGAAATTACCACAATAGTGGTACCGGATATGTAAAGATAACTGATAGGTAGGAACACGACTAGATATCTGTTTGTAGAAATTACGGGCATTAGTATTTGTATTTAAAATACAGTTCCTAAAGGTATTTTAAACAACTGTGGTCTCAAAATACATTTACTCTTAATAAATAAAAAATAAGTTGTCTCAAGCATTAAGTTCTTTGGTCACTACAGAAATGAATAATTTTGTAAAAAATTCTTATATTAGAACAATTGTTTATTAAACATTTCGTCAACTCATTATTGGTTTGACCTACTGACCATTCGTAAAAAAACTGAGTAAGGTATGGGGTTTTTATACTCTGAATTCCCCCTTTATGAATTCAAAACCGGTTTCACGAAATTTTGAAATTTTTATGGTTTCAGTGAAATATTTATTAATCTTGCTCAAATGCAGCAAATTATACTTATGCACTTAAAAAGGACCTATGTACATTTTTATTTAAAATAAAAAAAAAAGTATTTTACATTTAGTATTTTGAATGCCTTTTAGTCGTGTATAAAGTGTATTTTGTATTTAAAATACGCAACTTAACTGTATTTTGTATTTAGTATTTCAAATAGATTAAATCATGTATTTTGCCCAACCCTGTATACACTTACATTGAAAAAAATGTTTCATTTACTAACATTTAATTATTTTATGCTGGAGCTGTTTTTTTTTTTGGCAGCAAATCACTTTAAATACTCATGTTCAAACATTTTAATAGTCAAACAATGTATAAACTTTAAAACTTTCATAATTTAAATTCGGAATTTAATAAATTTCTTATTAAAATATTTTAATAGGATACTTATGGACTGCATCCAGTTTAAGAAAAAAACATTGCTCTGAAAAAGTCTTTAATTTACTTCACATCTTCGTATTTAATAATATTTTGCAAAATTGTACAGTGTGGCCCAAATGAAATGCCGTGTAGATTATAGCAGATATTTTAAATTCAAATAAATATTTTTGTAACAATTTATTAGTTATTAAGGTAAAAATTTAGATAATTTTGGTGTGCGAAACGTCGAGTAAAAGCGCCTTATCCTCCTTAAACCTTAACCCTTAAATGCGCATTGTATCTTTAAAGATACAACCAATAAAACTGCTGTTATTTGTACAATTATAAAAAAAAAAAAATACTTTTGCTATTTACTACCCTAGAGGGAAGCGAACTGACAACAAAGTAGTCCCGTGATAGGTCTTTGGTGGTAGAGACCGGTTCTAGTTTTAACACTTTATATAAATAAGACCTATCACTTTTACATGGGGTTGTAATGGAGGGGGTCAATTGACACCATTTGACCAGTCACAGAACTAATCTCAATGAACGTACTTAGTTTCAGTTACTACAATGTTGTATTATTTCAATACAATGTAGTAGTTTTTCAATAAAACAAAAATTATATTCAAGAACCAAATTTTAAAAATTACCAAGAAATGTGTCACAGCACCGCTGAAGGCTTTTCTGTAATTCATTACTTTTTCTACCTTTTTGTTCTTCATAAACCAGTTCAGGGATTAATTCTTCTTTCACTGGTCATGAGTCCTTTCTTTTTGTACTTGTTCTATTTTCACAAACCCCAGGACCAGTATGATGGACCAATTGACACAAATTTCCCGCAGGGTACTAATAACCCGTTTTGCTTTTATGTTGGATTTATTTTTTTTTATCAAAAATGGATCGTAGATTCAAAATTTAAAAATTCGTACTTTTATGAATGAAGCTAAGTTTTACCCAATTTTATTAGCATTGTTTTTTCACGAATGTACTCCAAAAAAATATATGCTGATTTAAATAGTATTTTTTAACTATATAGAAATTTTTAATGCGGTCTGATTTATACATTCGTCAAAAAATCGTATATAGTGGTTGTATCTTAAAAGACACATTGCGCATTCAATTATAAATTAGAAATGTTGGCTGCTATTGTTCTACGTTGACTGGTTGTATTGTGCATTCTTCTTGTTTAGTCATTTGATACAAGTTATTTTCGCTCGCTACTAAAAATTTCTTTAACTCTAATTATAATAACAAAAGCTTCACCTTCAATACAAAATGCCCTATCTAACATTTTGATAACTTTACAGGAGCAGTAAACACTATTTAAGATGTTTAGTTGATAAATTGCCTTAAACTGTTTATAATTTATTTGTCTATAATTTTTCTTGTAAAACCTACAATGTTGCACATTATGCAAATTCTTAGTAAGGCCTTTAAGTGTTTACCATATAATCTTTTGTAGATAGGGCCTTTTTTATTTGCTTATTAAATCGAAAGATACAAAAATCTTTTGTAGACATTTGTGTTGATGCAATACATCAGAATCAATGAAAAGATCGATCTTTAATTTATGGTTAGTTTGGAACTTTTTCGTTTTAGGTAACGATATAAATATGGATGCGTTCAGACGTATTGGTAGAACCAAAATGACAAATGATAAAAAATCTAAAATGCATTGAAACAGCGCAGAATTTCCTTATGACATCAGTGATGAAAATAGTGACGATGAAATTGAAATTCCAAAAATAGTTTCCTCTAAAAATTAAAATGTTGTCCTTATTGATATTGAATCTGATCCGGAGGAAGGATCTGAAAATAGAGTTAGAGTTAGTTTATGACTCGTTTATTCCATTAAGGAATGATAATAATCTGTTCTCAAGCCCAATACATTTTCCTGTAGCTGCACGCTAAGTCTAATGCCCTTCTGTATCCTGGCCACGTACAATTTTGTACTTCAAATACCCTAGCACCAAATTTAAGAACGGATACCATCGCCCTATCCTCCATTGCCAGAAATAGTTTATTATATGATACTTCTGCATCCAGTTCTTCAACTGCAAGCTTACAAAAGTCGGCAGCTAAACAGTGACAAATTCACTCACAGGTCTTACGATCAAGTCCCACGTAATTTGATTTACTTTCTTCAAAATTTCAAAACGTTTTCTTCGATCCAAAAGCTTCTGTAAGTAAAAAAAATATCTAAGAAAAACAGGGTAATATGCAATTCATCAGTCAGGAAGTAAAGTTAAAGGGCGATAGCTCTCTGCTTGATGATATCAAATCATTGGTAACTCCATATCAGGCTTATCGTAACTACTTACCTGAGAGATTGGCAAATTATATAGTTAAGGAAACTTTGAGATATGCTGGAATACATGAAAGATTTTAATTCAATGTTTTAGAATTGCGAAAGATAATTGGCATTTTACATTATATGATTTAGTTCAACCTATATAACTCGAGATATAAAAATGATAGGTAAGTGGCATTATTATTATTTTTAAGATTTTAGATGTATTTAGAACTGCCCCTACCCCTATCTACCCCTTCGCAGTTTTTAATTTTTTTCTTATTTACGTTCAATATATTTGTTCCATTAAGATACAAGACATTGCGCATTTAAGGGTTAAACACCGTATTCATAAACGATTATTTAATTTTCATAGAAAATTTGTTTTGTTAGCCCTAATAAAAGTTAACAAATTTTTTTTAATACTGGCAGATGTGTATACCTGGGTCTGGCCACGTATTTTTTGACTTTTTTCCAGTTTTTTCTCATATAATTATTAAATAATATTTATATATTTTATTAATATATTATATTAAAACGAAACTTTATGTACTACTTTTCCTTAATAAAAGTTTTTTTTTTTACAAGAAAATGAGAAAAAAAAATTGTAAATGTATGTAAACACCATGGGCGTTGCAATTGGTCAAATGAAAATTTTGATCATATTGTATCCACCTGGGTCTGGCCAGGCTATGCCCTATTATATATTTACTGTAGTAAATAAAATCAAAATGAATCGTATCAAAAAGCATAAGAATTATTTCTTAACTTTTTTCCAAGAATTACAGCCTCTTTTTATAAAATGAGAACAAGTGAGTGAGTGAGAAATTTTATTGAAAACATCTACATATAAAAAACGAAAATTTGTTTTTGTTTTCAATATAATTTCTCACTCACTCACTTGTTTTCATTTTGTAAAAACAGGCAGTTCTTCTACTTGAAAACAAAATGTTTCTGCTATAGCCATAAAACACCATACAAAAAAAAGTAGTCCCAGCCACGCCCAGGGGTTTGTTAGTGTGTGTTTTTCCTATAACCACAAAAAACTCCATTTTAAATACAAGTGGTCCCATTCAGGCGCAGGTGGTAGTTTGTGCCACACAAATTAGTAGTTTTTTCAATGATTTCCCGTAACAACTCCACTGTTTGCCTGCCGATATTCATTGTGGCCTTATATTGATGTTACCACATTTTTAGAGCATGCCTTCTAATTACTTAGACCAAGAAGTAAATGCCCAACCATAAAGTGCATGCGCTGGCTTAAGCAGCTGTGCGAATTCATAGAAAATTAAATGTGTCAAGACATATTGTACTTAAGAAAACTTTTCGTTAAGTTTAATGAAACTGTCATTTGATTTAGCAATGTGGAAAACTAGTCGCACAAGCCGTACGGAATTAGATGATTTTTTTCACGACGCATTGTCGGGAACCATAATTTTTCCCAAGTCCAAGTTTAATAAACCAAGTAAATGGATAATTTCTTCTTAAACACGTCGGTATATAAATCAGTCAAATTGGTTAAAAAGTAGCTGAGTTTTAACCAAAATACAGAAATCCCAAAAATTACTCT
The DNA here is from genome assembly GCA_949318255.1 of Pollenia labialis. Taxonomy (NCBI): domain Eukaryota; kingdom Metazoa; phylum Arthropoda; class Insecta; order Diptera; family Polleniidae; genus Pollenia; species Pollenia labialis. The sequence continues at coordinate 145,756,461 of OX439141.1, forward strand.
TTTTTATAATTAAATTTACTTTTTCATATATTTAATAGCACGCAAACATGCGCAAATAATTAAATTTAATTAAGCGATTAATACTACTTATATAAATCTATGTACATATATTGAGATATACGCATATATATAAACTTCTGTTCTCTTTCAACCATGGTGAACGGTATACATATAATATTCGGCATAGCCGAATAAAGCACTCTTACTTGTTTTAAATTATGGTGGTTTCTTTTCTACACAACATATATCGCATTCTAAAAAGGTGCATGTATAAAATGTCTTGCCAGCCCTGTAATAATGCTATTTGATAAGATTATATTCCCAGATTTTAATTTATATTCAAAAAATAAAAAAAGCATTACTACTGTAGATAGAATCACTAATCTGGTGCTTTGTCCCATTTACTTGTTTAGGAATTTTCCATGTTAATCTAAACTATTTTTCTGAGGACAATAATGATGCATGAAATTAATGCATTATGTTATGAATAAGACTCTGATAGTTCCTTTGCTATACACTCTGCTTTAAACAATGCAAAATCTAATATTCTGTAGCATGCGTAGCATTCATTGCTTGCGTTATTGCCGACAAGAATATTTTTGGTTGTTTAAATATAAAAAAAGATCATATTACACAACGATCAGTACTATATGCATTGTACAGCGACTATGCTGATTACAGTAAGCAAAGCTGAGAATGTTCAGTCAGACTGACATAATACCCACTGTAAGCATTATTAAACAGTCAACACACTTGTTGTTGTATACTAGAGGTCTGCTTTGAATAACTCACTTGTTTGCCTTTACTCAAAGTGCACAACATTTATTCAATTATAAAACATTCGAAAGGATAAGAAGAGAGTAAACCATATACAAAAATAAGAATGAATGAATTGAACAAAAAACTTGTTTAATGTAAATGAATATGAGAGTAATTCATAAATAACAAAACATTGGAATGACCCGTTAGAGAGAGCAAGTTTACAAAAAATATTCAAATAATTTTTGAATTATTGAATGTGCATAAATTTATTTGAATGCCTTGCCATAATATGTGTGTAAGCTTGTGGCTTCTTTTATTTATAAGAGTTAAGCTTACACATACATACATAATGTGTAGGTACAGATATTTCACATTCAAATTATATTTGAATATTCAACTCATTTGACTTGAGTTGACTGAATTGAATGAGTTTTTGTTTGTTTTGTCTTTGGTTATTCTTTCATTTGTTTCGTGATTATTGGGTGCTTGACACATTGTAGTTAAAAGACAAATGAGTGTGTTGAAATGACTTTTTATTTATTCTTGCAGACACTTAATTGCTTAATGTGTTCGGCGGATGGGCAGAGAATCAACTGGAAGTTGAACCAGTTTTTTATCGTCAAATCATCTTTAGCTATGAGGCTAATGTTTTGCTTAGCGGATTTATAAACAAGCAGCATCATCCGACCTTTAGAGCTCCCAATCCTCATGAGATGTTTGGGGCACCACTACATTCCGAAAAAAATCACTGTTTGATGTGGTTTTAATTTCGAATGCCTCTTCGGCCTGAAACTTGTGACAACATTACCGGTAATGGGGACCTCGACAGGAAAACTTTTTGAAACTTTTGTATACCGTGTGTCAATGCAATTCGTTTGAAGAAAAAGTGGTTAAAAGAACATGGTGCAACATGCTAAACGTTTAATGACCGAATCATCTGAAGAAATTGAACTGTTAATTGGCCACTTCGTTTGTATGATTTGACACCTATGGAGTAATATTTTTGGAGGTACGTCAAATTTCTGGTCTATGCTGATTAACCAGCCAACATTCGTCGCACTATTGATGAAATAAGAGCGGGTATGCTAGAAAAAGTGGTGCAAAATTGAACCGACTGGATGGCGTTTATAAGGCTTCATCATGGAGGCCATGTGCCAGAAATTATTTCTAAACGCATTTGTTGTGTCTTATTTATAAAAAAATCTATGCCTCTAAAAAAACACCCCTGAATCATTTTTCACTTTTCTATGTGTTCATGTGTACTTTTTTTTGTACCTGCATTTCCGCAGGTTTTTTTAACTTTTTTCCGATTTCGATTTTTTTTTTGGTTTTAATTTTATCCAAAACTATCCACTGTGCAACCCTCTACAAATGATTTAAGATTGTGACTGATAGGAAAATGCTGAAGACGAACAAGTCAGAATATGATGAAGAAATATAAATTAATATCTGTCAAAAATTTTAAGTGCTATTTCATGCATTAATCTTTATAATATTTAAATGCAAAATAGTCTCTTACAAACACAAATACAGATGGAAGGAAACACTAGCAATTATCTTAAGACAAGACAATTAAATCATAAAATATTTCAAAAGATTCCCAAAGATTAAGTCTTAATTATAAATTTTTTGCATTCGTGTTGGTGTTTATGTTCGTGTTTTATGTATGAATTTTAGTATGACAAGAGTTTTTGCAGTTAAGTTTTTGATTTAATTGTTTCAATTTAATCTTTATGTTTCTTAAATAAATAAAATCCAGAGATTTAATTTTATAATAATTGTTTCAAAATTAATTTGCTTATTTTTAAAACTTAAGCTATTTTCTATTTGTTGTGTTTGGCTTTGAAATTTTATTATTTTATAAGTATTTTCTATCAAATCCTTGTAAATGGAATGCGTGGCTTAAGACTTAATTCAGAAGCTGCAATTTATCACAAGTACGATACAAACTAAAGGATTATTTTAGGTTTTGCTAAGATGTTAATCTTTAATGTAATTAAATACATATAGAATGTATTGTGAAGTTAAACTTTATTTTTCTTTTCTTTGGTTTTTTTTAATCGCTAAACTGTTAAGAAATCAGAGGGTACCATTAAAGTCTTTGAAGTCTATGTCTATGAATTTTTTAAGATAGGATTTACTACAGAAAAATAAGCATTTAAAAAATTAAGTGCTAAAGGCCTTATGACACTACATTTTTAATGAATTGTTCAAGTTTTGGTGAACAGTTCAAATATAAAGTAATAGAAAAATTTACCAAGTGCGAAGGGTTCAGCTGTATTAAGGTAAATGGCAAACTGTCAAACATTTTACTAAATTTATCGATAAAAAATGAAGTTATGTCAAAAACAATGTAAAATTGTTCAACTTAAAATTGACATTTCAAGCTTGAAATATTAAAAGTGTTGCTGAATCAGCGGTTTATGGGCAAATTCAGCGATTTATCGCTTTTTGTTTTTAGGTTTCTCATAAACAAAAAGTTGGCAACATTTAATAAAATTAACAGAACAGGGATGGCTTAGTTGTTTCAATTGTACTTTTTTGTTGATACTTTTTAAACTTAAATTTATAACACCTTTTTGTGGTGTTTTTTAAGAACATAAATAAAATTAATATCAACTAAAAAAAAACTTATAGTACAATTAGTGTAAAAAGTACAATTTTTAAAGGTTGTTGGTACAATTTTAAAAATTCTCAACGCCATCCCTGAAACAAAACCATAACAAGAGAAAAAAAACTAAAAACTTTGTTTACATTTTTTATAGTTTGCTCTTTCAAGCATTTACTGTTTCTTTCTATCAATTCTATATCAATTAATGAATAAACAATGTAGTGTCATAAGGGCTTAAATGCCAACAACTTAATAATATTGTTTGTGAAATGGGCTGTTGTTCTATATTTAAGAAGATTTGAACAACTACAATATTTTTAATTAAATTTCATAATAAATTTTATTTTATTCAACCTTTATTTAATAAATTCGAATATTATTTATTAAGCTTGAGGTTTTTCTTTTTTATATAAAAAATTAGATAACATTTATTTTATAAAAGTTCCAATATTTCGATACAGCAATGTGTATCATCGTCAGGGAAAAAATTAAACAATAAAAATAACGTTCACAAAATAATGTAAAAACAAGTAAGAGTGCTATATTCGGCTATGCCGAATCTTAAATACCCTTCACCATGGTGAGATAAGAACAAGAAGTTTTTAAAAAGAATACCTATGACAAAATCAAAAAATTTATGTATATAACTAAGTCCGTTTCCTCTTTTGCCAAAGTTGATGTTTGAAATTCGTTACATAAGTTTTTATTATATTTAATCTTAAAATCGTGTATAAAAAAATTTAATAAAAATAAAAAAAAATTTATTTTGGAGACTTGAACTCGCAATCTTACGAGCCTTAATCGAGAACTTAGACAACTCAGCTACGAACGGTTTTACAGAAGAAGCGTTAAATTAAAATATATTGAGAGAATTTTATGAACATACATACATGTGGATGCGTAAAAAACACATTAAAATCCACCACTTGTGGTGAAGATTATAAAAAAAACAACAAAAAAACCGCAACCAAGAGAAATGCAAGAAGAGATCAACGTAGCAACAGCTTATTAGACGAAACACAATAACAACAATTACTACAGCAATGCCTTTATACCAGTGTTGCCAGCGAAATTTCGAGAAAGATACATTTTAGTTTCCAAAAAGATACATTTTTCCCCAAATAGATACATTTTGAAAAAAATCCATTTTTAACGTTAACTTTTATTAACATAACATTTAATGTTTTTTATCAATAAATTAAATAAAAAGCAATAAATAATAGGTATGTAATTTTTAAAAATACAGTTAGCAAACTTTAAAAATGATTATATATAACTATCTTTGGATGTTATCAAAACAAATTCATTTATATACATACATATATATAATATACGAGTTAAGGCGTTTATACTAGGGCGTTTATATCAAACAATTCATATGTATAAATTTCCTGAAAATAAAAACAATGTTCATATATCCTCAGAACAACTTCGCACTACTAGTAATCATCGATTTAGGTGGATCACATGTTGAAACATCCTTAATGTTCTCTTTCACCATAATTAAAGCTGCTATTGTATTAGTATTGAGTCGGTTACGATGATCAGTCCTAATAAGTTTTAGTTGGCTAAAAATTTTCTCCACACATGCAATCGAAAATTAAGTACAAATGTTAAACCAACTACTTTTTTCAAATTTTTAAACATTGGCTCATTAACAACATTTTTTAAATTAAAATTTAATATTTTATTTCTGCACATTTTACGTACAGATTCAAAAGATACGAAAAATGTCAGGATTATACATGGTACATGAAGTCATCAAAAGATACGAAAAATTTATCTTCCGTATCCTAACGGCAACACTGCTTTATACATAAATAACTTTTGCTCATTCATACATACTCATGTGCATACATATACAACTTTTTATGTACATATGTAGGTATGTATATGCTTGCCGAAATAAAATAAAACACTGTGTCATTGCCAATAAAATGAAAATATCGAAAAGCTTTATAGGTAGGTAGGTAATTTTAAAATCGTTTTTAGGACATAAACAAATTAAATAAAAAATAAAAAACAAATAGGTATAGAATATGATTTTTGTTTTACATGTAAGTTAAGCGAAAGATTAATATTTACATTGTCAAAAAAATCAAAAATTGCTGAATTATTTTAAAATCGTTTATAGAATATAAAAAAAGTTAAAAAAAATTTTTTTTGAAAAGGTGGATTTGAACCCCGGCAACTACTAACAACGCAGATTTGACCATCCGCCCAGACAACTCAGCCATTAACGCTTATGAAAACAAAGAATTAAAGTAGAATATATTCCGTCAATTTGCTTATTTAATATGTAGGTACGTATTTTTCAATTTAAGCGACCAATCATGTACAAACATGTGTGTGTTTGATATGCCTAACATTCAACACGTTCGAATAAAAGCACAAACAAAAAAAAAAAAAAACAACAACCACAAGGGATTTTTGGAAAATATTAGAGGTAGTCGTGGTTTTTTGCTCATAACTCAGCCATTTTTTAACCGATTTGACAGATTTATATACCGACGTGTTTAAGAAGGAATTTACCATTTACTTGAGTTATAAAGCTTGGAATCGGGGAGATCTATGGTTCCCGAAAGTGGGTATTTAAAAAAAAAAATTAATTTTGGTCATAACTTTTTTGTATCTGAACCGATTTTTCTGAATTTTTAATAAAATATGTTCTACTAAAAATATTTTGGTATACAAGTCATATCCATAGGACATATGGCAGCCCTAAAATTTAGGTTTTTATACAATTTTTAATTTTTTTTGTACGGGAGGTACCACGCCCACTTCTCAAATCCCGCCCACATTTTGTAGGATGGTGTGTATTGGCTACCTAAATGTGTGTACCTAATTTGGAAACTTTGGCTTTTGCCGTTCCCCAGATATACAGCAAAAAGTAATAAAATTACAACAACCACAAGGGATTTTTGGAAAATATTAGAGGTAGTCGTGGTTTTTTGCTCATATCTCAGCCATTTGTGGATCGATCTTGCTGAATTTCAATAGCAACCGATGGTAGACTATATGTGACATAAATGTAAAACAACCTAGCCGCTATCATGTCTGGAGTCTCCGGAAAACACATATGTTCCATTGAATTAATATTTAATTCTAAAATTAAAATTTTATTTTTTTATAAAAACTAAAAAAATCCTAAATGATCGTAATTTTGAACGTATGACTAATATTAGAAAAACAAACACATATGTATACGCACTCATGTACTTTTAAGAAAATAAATTAAACTAATTATTAGCATACTTTCGAGGGCGAAATAATTATAATAATTTTTTTTCTCCCCAATTTTTTTTTACCGGCAAAACTGTTGATTATAAAGAAAAACGTTATATGAACGGATTAAAGAAATTGTAGTTCTAAATTTTTTTGAGTTTGTTTTAGCAAAATCGGAAAAGTGGTTCTCGAGTTATGTTAAACAAAAATTAAAAAAAGATAAGGAAAAAATTTAAAATGTCATAAAAAAAAACTGACACATGCGAACGCCAAACCCTTTGAGGGTTTTACTATACTGACCTAGTGCCATCACCCTGACTTGGAATTTCTCACCCCCCAGATTGGCTGTTGTACTGCGTAATCTTTTACATTCTAAAAATTTTTTTAATTTCCTGTATTGTTTTTATACACTAATAGTGTTTTCTTTTCTACAAAAAAAATGTGACATTTGATTTAAAAAAAATGCAATTTGGTGTCTTTTTCTTAAAAATTTTGCTCCTGAAAAGGGTAGCTTGTTTTATTCTAAAAAACTCATCCTTTTCGGGAGCATTGTTTAATAACCTAACATGTCTTATTTAAATCTTAAATTGAAGAGAATCCTTCACATTGTATTCATAATTTATTGGTACATTCTTAAGAATTGTTGTAATATATTTACAAAGGTCATATGATGGAGAATTGATACTTGAGCATATTCGCCGCAATGGATAGTCTCTCTTATGAATCTTAGGAACTCCATACAATCTTATGTTTTTATTAAAAAGTTCTTGAATAATATCACTATTCATCTTTTGTAATTTGTTTGTGGGATCCTTATTTGACGATGATACACATTGCTGTATCGAAACATTGGAACTTTTATAAAATAAATGTTATCTAATTTTTTATATAAAAAAGAAAAACCTCAAGCTTAATAAATAATATTGGGATTTAAATTTTATAATGTTTAATTTAGTAATGCTATAAACACAACTGGGACGAACGACGAATTATTCGCAACGAATATTCGTCATTAGAAATAGAACACTTTGATGTATATGAAAATACACACAATCCTTGCGTAGACCGAAATTCGTCGTGCGTAACGAATTCTGCAACAGGTTTATTTCTATTTCTTACGCAGACGAACGACGAATAAATTGGGTCAGGGTGACCGCTTTTAATTAGAATTTCTTAAGTGTTCTAGTAAAAAATGTTTATTTTTAATTTTTGTTTTTGTATGTACGTATTTATACCATGTATATTTAATTACATACATATGTATATAATATTGTTTTAAATTATGTTTTGTCTGTATTTATTAATAGTAGTTTTTTTTTTGTTTAAATATGGTCACACTAATATTTGATGTATAAATGTAAACAAAGAAATAATAATTAACTTGAATAAAAATTTTTAAAAAAATTGGTGTTACATTATTAAATAAGGAGAGAAAAATTGGACAGCAGTGAGCAAATTATAGAAGAAGTAAGGAAAACCGAATTTCTATATAATCTGGCGTCCAAGGACTACAAAAATGTCCAGAAAAAGGCGGAGCTCTGGGAAAAAATTGGTAGTTCCTTGAATTTATCTGGTAAGTCAAATTAAAGTTATATGTACGCATTTGTACATTGATTCCTATTTATGCATTGCAATATTTAGGTGACTCCTGTAAGAAACGCTGGCGATGCCTTCGTGACACGTGTAAAAGACACAAAAGCGCTGCTCAACTTGCTTCCGGTTGTGGCGCACCAATTCCGGCAAAAAAGTGGAAGTATATGGATGCACTGGGTTTTTTGGATGGCTACAAAGATTCACGACCGTAAGCCCAAAAAATTTGTTTTCTTTGTTTATAGTTTTCTACTCCTAACATATTGTTTATATCCATAGTACTATTGGAAATTTTGTAGAGGAAGAGTTTGATTTTGATTATCTGTTTGATTGCTCATCCTCTACAGTTTTGACTGACAACAGTAGCATACAAAACACAGTTGAAAGTAATGACATAAATGAAGCACGACCGAAGAAAAATACTAAAAAACAAGCTGAACTGGAGGTAACATCCGTTTTTAAGGGTGTTATGAAAGAGTGTGTCGATGCTGTTAATAATCTTGCATCTAATTGTATTCAGAAAGACCGTGACGCAACATCAATATTATTTGAAAGTTTGGCAAAAAAAATTTAGGAGGCCCATTTACTTCAGGTGGCTGTAAGAAGAATTGAACACAAAGTCATGACTTTGGTGTACGACAAGTTGGCTCAAAGCATAAATTAGTTACTTTTTGTTAACTTTAATTACAAAATTTTTTTTATTTTTTGTTTCTTTGTATGTATGTAGGTATATGTTTTATACATTTACCGTTTTAACAGCTTTTTGTGTTTTTTTCTACTAATAATAAAGATTTTGATAGGAAAATATTATTGTTTTGCTACATTGGTTTAAATATTACATACAATGTTATTATTTTTACACCCCCACCACTAGTGGTCAATGACTTTTTTAATATTCATCTCAGGCCCTATAAATGCTCTGGACCCTTAAGTAATTCTAAGTCGATTTAGCCATGACCATCTGTCTGTCCGTCTGGTAAAAAAACGCTCACTTCGGAAAAACTCAAAACCAAAGAACCATAATGGTGTCAATTTGTTTTAGTTTTCATAAGCAGTTTGGGATTAAAGTCCAATACAATTGGTTCATTAAAAAATGATAAATTTACTACAAAATCTAGCATTAATGACTAGAAATCACACTGCAAAATTTATTGCATGTTGGTCCGTAAAATAAGATGCTTCTTACACGGTGCTCTGGAATAAATATAAATGCAATTTTGTAGTAACTCTAATATGATAGCGGAATTAGTTTCTAGATCATGTATGGATGAAAATTTAAAACTAAGGGTTGCCACCCCATTGCATTTTTGTCAAAATGCGAACTAGCGCGAACTTTCAAAAAAGCGAGAACACGTATTTAATTTAATCGACTAAAGATTAAAATATGTTAATTTGGCATTTTTATTACAAACAACCCCGAACAAAAAATTCAAAAACCGTTTTTTTTACAGAAAATCCTTAAAAAAAGGACATGGTTGATCGTCCTTGGGCAAATTGTATATACAGTTGGACGCGCCTTAAAAAAACCTTTCTTATGATACCCAATTTGTATATGTTGGTAAGGCAACAGATTCTAAAATTAACAAAACATGCAAAAATAGACCCTTTTTCAAAATGGTCCAGCTCACGAGAGGTCGTAGCTGGATCCGAAATATTTAAAATGGTATCTTAAAAAGCCCAAGGTTCATTTTTAGGAGGGTACATAGAGCACGAATTTTGCTTTCATACAACTTGAGTCGCTCTAATGGACATGCGTACATGAAGCAAAATAGCCTCCTGGCAGGTGATGGACAGTCTATACCCGTGGCCAGGTTGTCGACAATTCCAGCATTTATATTTGGCTATGCTGTTCAACGCCTCTTCTTCGACTTCTGCAGGCAAGCTTTCGGCATAATCGAGCTCGTTCACCCGAGGTGTGTATTGACGATGGCCATATGCCTGACGTTGCGTGTGAAGCAATGATTCCGCTTTTTTGCATTCACTGCGGAAATGACTAAGGCCAAACATGCAAATCGGGAATACCTACTGAGCCATGGCGGTACGAAGATTGGTCTTCATTATGTCTATCAGCCGGTGGAATTAGATTGCTGGCTGCGTAGCTTTAACACCCCATTATAAAAATCCTCAAAGAGCTCATTTGATTGTTGCCGCCTGTCCATTATTTGGCGATGGATCTAAACACCGCTATTAAAACGACGGAAACGGCTTACCACAGCTTCTTTCAACTTTTTCCATGAGTGTATTGCCTGTAAGCGCCTTTGCATCCAATACCACTTTAAGGTGTCACCTGAAAGCAGTTGGTGAAAATGTCGTAAAACCTCAGACCAGCTGTTTCCGTAGTCTTTACGAATTTCCTCCACTCTTAACACAAATTCTTGTAACTCCCCATTTGTCCAAGCCTGGTCTGCGGGAGAATTCGGAGTTCGGAAATGGCTAACAATACTGAGGCCGAGCCTCCCGTTGAAAGGTGCTATTGTTTCGGTCTAAAGTTGGCAAGCGAGATGAATTTTGGCCAGAATTTGTCCGATTAAATGACTGCTCATGTTGTCTGGTCGGTGGCAGTTGCAAATATGGTCTCAGTGGCATCTGTTCATGCGCCATGCTTGGCAGCTGATGGTGTTGCGGATGCTAACTGAAATTCATTGCCGACTCTATGATGCTCTCAATATTTGCCGCTGATGTCTGATTATTAGGCATATTATTTCGGAATTCTTGCCTAAAGTTACGAGCAGCAATGCTGCTGTACGCCGGAGACGTGTTCCATCAGAGGATTAGCCGGTAAATATTGCGGATTCAGTTGGGCAGAGTTTGCACTTATGGGTGTGTCGCCACGGGCAGGTAGTTATTATTCGCCCCGTGGATAGGCTAGAGGAAGTAGAAGCAGAATCGCCTAGCATTTTACTTGCCCTAGTCTCTACCATAATACAAAAAAAGGTTTAATACCAATAAGTATATTCAGACTAAGCTGAGAAAAAAGTTTATATTAACTATATATAACTATATATGTATATAGTTATTAAAATTAAGCTGTAATATCAATAGGATGTAAATACATATGTATGTAGGTACATATATACACGAACCAAAACTAATAAGTATTATAACTGCAAGCAAACTGAAATAGTTCCTCTTCGAATATAAGGCTATTATATGGAAGCAAAAATTTACTGCAGTATTCACCCTCACAAAACTTACTAAAATAAACTTGTTTTTGTGTATCTATGAATTTATATATGTATGTCTAGAAATTAAATTAAGCTTATAAGAAGATTTGAATTTAAATAGCTAGTAAAGAAGTCTATAGATAGATATGTAATTACATAAAACAATAAACAAAACAAAACTATTATATAAAGTAGCTAAACTATTTTTACCTATATATGTATGTACCTATATAAGTAGCCATATAAGCAAAACTAATTTCAAAACTTCTTTCTTTCAATATAGAATTAAACTAAAATCAATTTTAGGACCCTATAAGTATATACGTATATCAACTAAACTAAAATAGCTCCCTATATATATATATATATAAATGAACGGAAATGATTTTTCTTCTTACATATAAGTTGATATATATAAGCAAAAATTTGCTTCAGAATTAATTTATATATATGTATAATTCAAATTAAACCGGTGCACCGCGGTGTATACACAAACTATTTATATGTATATAGAAATCGAATAAAGTTAAGCATATTCAAGTTAACATTCCGAACCAAAAAAAAAACTGGTTTTTGTTTTCATACACTCAACCAGACTAATCACGTTCAATTATAGAACTAATCTGAAATAATTTTTCCTGTATATATAAGTGAATATATATAAGTAAAATTAAATTCAGATTTTAAAATAAATTAAATTTATATGAAATTAATCCTAAATATATTTTAAGGTACAAAGAAAATTAAATAAATTCAAACTTAACTGTTAAAACTATCTATCTATGTATGTTTATTTAAAGTAAACTTATTTAAGATATTTATATATGTATATGAAAAAAAATAAACTACCGACTTAATATGTTCCTATATTTTCCGCTATTCAGTATGAATAACCCACCCACTTTCCAGACTTACTAAATGTATTTTGATCAACAAAAAAATTTGTTTTTATATACCTAGGTACATATCGTTGGCTTAATATGGAAAAGGCCTATCTAATTTTTTCTTACTTTACAGGAGAAGGAAAAAACTTAATAAAACCTAAAAAAAAATGGATACACAAATTTTTTTAATGCAATTTTTTTTAAAAACAGACAACAAATTTAATGCCTATTTTGTTTTTTTATTTTTCATACTTTTCAGGAAGTTATGATAGATAGGCCTTTTTGTTATTAAATTTATTGAAAAAAATTTTTAAGTTAGACCTTTTTCAATAAGATAAAGATAATTTAAACTAATGTAATAATTCATGTTTTAAGTAGTAAAAAGGAATTCAAAGTTAAATGCAGATTATAGACTAATGAAAAAATTAGATTTTACAAGGTAAATTATCATAAAAATGGTGGCAATCTGGTGGCAGAAATTGTTTTAGATATTGCAAGTGGTCCCACTTTTGTTTTGATATTGCTATTTTCTCTTTAAAAAGACACTCAGGGGACATGGTTTCTATAACAGAATTCGATCTATTGGGAAGTAACTCATATACGTCCGTTATATTTGTTTTGAAATAAATTAATCCTGACGAATCATATCCTAAGGCTCGAAGCATGTTTACTGTTGGATCGCCAATTCTTCTGCCTAAAATTTAAAATAAAGGTTTGGATATTTATAGATATATATATATAGAGTTTCTTAAGTGCGCAGTATTTATACCTGGACGAATGGACGAGTATTTCTTAGAAATACTTTCAAAATTTAGGAAATAGTCATATTGCAAATGATGTGCTTTTAGAGGTGTAGGAAGTTTTCGTGCTTCCTGTATGAGTTGCACAAATTGAGAAGGCAAGTTTATTTGTTTTTTTTTTATTTTTCTCTCTATAAGGGAATGCGTTGCGTCACATTCCATTTGCGTATGGCCACTTATTAAATACTTTTGCTCAATTTTTATATTGGTTTCCTTTGAATAAGTTAACAGGGCGTTAGATAAAACAGTATTACGATTTTGGTGAAAGCAGCCGTCCGAGTAAATGATAATGTGATGAATCTCAGGAGATTGGTCATGAAACTTTTTTAAGTGCTTAATAATACAAGTTGCAAAAACAGAAGATACCAAATTTCCATCTGTTTCATCCCAAACATAATTATCTGATTCGTGCGTTACAATATTATAGATTGTAAAATTGTGTAGTTGTAGTTTCATTTTGTAATATGCAGCACTCGCGTTTAATTGAGGAACTAATTTTACTGCCTAAACATCCATACAAAATACTGCACATAGCCCGGCTTCAGCATTTTCTATGTCATTCCTTTTTTCTTTACGCATTTTTTCTATTTCTTTTCTATGTTCTTCGTAGTCTTCATCCGACACATTTTTAGCTTTATGTGAAACGCATAAATTGCATTGATCCTTTTTAGGCCTATAAATCGAATAATTTGATTGCTTCATAATTTCAGCGAAAATTGGATATGATAATTTTAAGTCTTCATTTTCTTTTTTGGATTCACAATCCTCGACATAAAGTTTATAAATCTCCTGGTTCGTGGAAAAATCCGATTCAAAATATAACTTTTTGCTATCTTTTCGACAATAATGAGACTCCATTTTTGGAAGTTCTGCAAGCCATTTTTCGAGGAAGGCGCGCCGTTTTTTGTTGTGCTTACCTTGTGGTGCTAATTGTCTACTAGACTTGCATAAACTTAAAGATTTATCGGGACTATCTTGTGTACCGTGGATACCGCCACCAGTAATCCAATTACGAACCATTTTTGCCTTTAGCCCTAGTGTTGAGTGAAACATTTTTCGGCACACTTGTAAACGGCTTGAATTGTGTCTTAAATAATATTGTATTGTCTGAGTCCGTCTCGAGTTTTCTGAGGATTTTTTTTTCTCAGAAATGCTTGTAAGACCTGAAACATACAGACGCTTTTGCTGCCATGACATCTTCCAAAACAGACTAAAAATTTCGTTTCGGGTAGATTGATGAAATGTTGAACAATTTCTTAAAGCACTTCTTTTACAGAATTGTGATGAACATGACTCTCCAAGTTGCCTAGAAGGCTTTTGGGAAAATACTTTTTTCGACATACCCAGATATTGTTCACCTTCCATTCGTTTCTTTCTATTTATGTTCTGTTTCCATTCAGATTTATTCGCAATCTTATTCCTCATGGGAACATCATCTGATTCAGAATTTTCGCTTTCACAATTCATGTTATTGGAACTTTGACACAAAAATGTAAAATGAATTAAACTATTTAATTTCGCAATAGAAAGGAATTTAAAAAAAGAAAAGATGACATATAAATGTCAAAGAAATTATTTTCAGAGAAAGAGAAAAATTATTGGTTGCATTAAAATGTATTTAATGATAAAGATAAGGGAAGTCCTTTTATTATTTCAAAACCAAAATATTAATTTCAATTTCAAATAAGATAGGCCTTTTTTTTTCTTTAAAAAAAATTAAATTAGTAAGGCCTTTTTTTTAAATCGCTATAAATCCGTAATTCGCAATCATAGATCACTGGATTTTTTAAGGGAGATGTGTTTGAGTGCGTTTTACCAGAAAATGGCAAAAACTCGATTTCGAAAAAAAATTAGATAGGCCTTTTCCATATTAAGCCAACGATATGTAAAACCAATTAATTAATTTCGCTTAAATTTTCGCAAGATCATACAAACGCAAATATTTATAATAAATTCAAATTAATTTTTCAGAATTTAATTACCAGTAGTGAGCTTCGTTTTAACTTGTAGAGGTAGTTGGCCAAGGAAGTGAAACACCGAAGACATTTAGTAATCAAACTTATCGACATTTTTCCGTGGTTTCAGGAATTGGAAGTTATTAAAGATGAGCAACGTTGGAGTCCAAAAATACTTACGAAATCAAACTTTAGATGAATCTCCTCGGGTACCTCCTTAAAAAGACTATATACCCGGACCCATCCATCCCAAAATCAAATCAAGCAAGTATCTTAAATTTTTCTATTTCAAAACTACTTTACTAATCCATGTTTATTGCATATTAGTTTTGTCTCATGAACACAGTAGCTACTATTGGGGTAATGATTACCCTCCAATAAAGTGACTTTCTGTCGTTCATGGGACCAAAGTAATAGCAAGCATCTCTGTTTTTCCCTCAACAGAACCAACACTTTCAACGTCGCAGCTGATGACCGACCCTGACTGATCGTTGTCATTCTGACCCACGCTGAAAACGATGAGCCATCGAAAGCAAAACTGAGAGCAACACCAAAAACTATTGGATGGAAACCCGAATTTCGGGCCCCATTGTTGGGCCCCATTGTTGGGCGCCATTTTTGTAAATGGCTTTTGTTCTGAACTGGTGGATGGTTAGGATGGCAACGCTAAGGTTTAGAAATGTTGCCAGGCTAGGCCGGTGGAGGCGTAGATTCGCCATTTTAACCACCCACAAGCCATTGTCAAAAAAAAAAATTATAGAAAATAAAAAAGTATTTAAAAAAATTAAAGCAACAAAATTTATAAAAGAGAAAAAGAAAGATGTACATAAATCAAAAAAAAAAAAATTTAAATGCAATACAACCAATGGAAATGCAAATAAAACTAGTTTATTGTACAAAATGAAATAAATCAAAAAAAACCAAACTCCAAATATTGTCCAATTCCCTGCAATAATTTAGTTCCTGCTCATCTCGCTACCTTTCAGTTCCCTGGCGGGCAGCTGATGTTTTGCTGCCGGGCCTGCCCTCCCACTACCTTGGCCCATTAGTGGATTTGCCCCTTTACGCTATCTTACCCCTACAAGATTAACACTAGCTCACTTACCTGTTATTTTTTCTATTCCATGTTCCTTTCCAATTATTTCCTCAAGACATTTCGAAAAACTTTTATCGATATTTTACACACTCATAGTGTCATTTATTGAGTTCATTTTGACATAAAAAAAAAAACTAGTTTAGAACCAGAATCCTTATTTTAAAGGACTTTTGCACAAAACCATGCTGCCGTACACGCCATTTGTGCCGAAATTATTTGCAGTTGTATTACGTAAGGCAAAATAATGTTTACATACGGCAAAATAATAGAAATAACAATGTACATAAGAAAACGTTTATACGTACCGAGGCTTAAAATTTATAAACAAAATGTAAATAATAAAACATAAAAAAACAATAATTTCAATTCATTTTTTTATTACAATAATAAAAATAAAATAAAAATTCATTTTTCTTAAAAAAATTTATAAAAAAAAATAACAATTTATAAAAATATAGTAGGTATACTAAAAATATTTGTACTAACTTTTTTTAACTGTCTTATTAATTATTTTAACAAACAGTCATAATACTGCACGTCAATTTTTGGTAAGAAGCCGTAAAGGCTTTTTATATCACTTTTTTTATCAGCAGATATTTTTTTTGCTACTAATATTTTTAAATTTGTATCAAATATATTATTTGGTGTTGGTATTATACCTTTCCTGGACTTTTTTTTCAATGTAGTAGTTTTATATTCCATTTCAGCTGCCGAAGTCTTATAAGATAGTTTAAATAAATCTTCTTTTTCATATTTAATAAGTTTTATCTGGCTAAATGGTACTAATTGAAAATACATTTTATTAGATTTTTCAGAATAGATCTTAAAATCTGATGAAACCATTTGTATTACTTGCAATTGCACTTTTGGTGATTTATAATTTTTTAATTTTCGGATTAAATCTAACAAGCTATGGATCTCTTTCAATTTTAAATATCTATCAATTGAACTATGGACAGCATCAACTTCTTGAATCTGGGAATGACCAGGTTCAGAAAATTTTTGGGTTATAGATTTAATTTGTTTGTTATTATACATTAATTGCAGCAACGAAGTGGCCATGATTTGATTTCTATTTTGTGGCACACATGAATCACTCCATAATATAAGGTGTTCAATATCTTTAAAATCATTTAAAATTCTTTCTAAAATTTTAATTACAGAGCTGGCAATATCATTTCCTGAACGGCCACTGTGCACCTCGCTCCAAATAGCACAATATGTAATATTCGGCACTTCTTTTGATTTCATACATACAGTGGCAGTCATATTGAAAACAGTAAGTTTTCTTTTATAATAAAACGTTGAAGAAAATCCTTTAGGCAAAGTAAATACACTTTGTAAATCAAAACAAATCACGAGCATGTTTCGATTAATGTTATTTCTATCATTGTCACGTTCAAGTTTTAATAATCTGTTTTGATTTCTGTGAGATTCATATTGGATTTTATCATTTTCATTTAATAGTTTTTCTTTTTCTTGATTTTTAAACATTGTACAACGATCACACTGATCTTTTTTTGGTTTGAAGAATGACAAATTAAAATTGTTGTTAAATATTCTTGAAAAAGATGTTAGTGAAGTGGTATTTTCAGGATGTTTCTCTTGAAAAAGACTATACATTTTGGATAATGTTAAACCCTCCTCCAAATATTTTCGTGAAGAGTTGGCTCGACAATAATGCGAGTCAACCGTAGGAAAACTCTTAAAGTGATCTAAAATGTTATTTTTTGATTCTTCAGAAACACTACGTTTAATATGTAGGCCTCTTTTTAAGCTTTTAGTAACTCCAGTTGCTTCATCACGAAGATGGTTAAAGTGATAATATATACGTTTGTCTGAAATGTTTAATGTATTTAAAAAGAAGAACTTACATACTTGATGAATTGTATTATCTTTTTCTAAATAATACAAAAAAGTATTTTTTTTTTTTACAGAATTTTCCATTCTTCGTCTTTTAACATCTTTTTTCACCACAAATTTCGCATAAAATCCATTTTTTTCATTATCATTAAGAGACCAAAAGCTTTTAAAAATGGATTGTCTAACATCCTCACCAAAATTTTTGGTACACAAATAAAAGCAAGATGGTGCACATGGAGGTTTCAGTTTTTTTTCTTGAGTTGCAACTCCTTTGGATGAAATGTAAGACAATCCTTGTTGACGACGTTTTTTACGAATATTTTGTTTCCAATTTTCTTTATTAGTTTGTCTTTTCCGAGTTATTTTAGGTGTGAGTTCCGAAGTTGATGATATACAACTTGATGGTACACTAAGTAAGTTATCATTTTCATTCTGATTTTTAGTATTTGGTGATTTATTTTTATCGTTAGTGTTGGTTTGAATATCCGGACTATATTCATCAGTCGATTCTAGATTAAAAAGATTAATAAAATTACATAGGAAGTAATTGTGAATTTTTACCATCTAAAAAATTTTCATAAAAACGCTTGAGTTGCGTTCTTTCCTTTATAATATTAAAATCAGGATCACGTGCCGAATCATCTGAATCAAAGTCTTCTATATAAAATAACTTATTTAAATTTAATTATTTAATTTAAAAATATTTCAGTTACCAATGCTGGAACAATCCTCTGATATTTTATCTTCGCCTAATATTTCATCGGCCATACTAAAAAAAGAATATATCGTTGAAATTTTGCCCAGAAATAAAATAGCAATAAAATTATATGAATATTATATGTTGTATAATATCAATATCAAAATAGTTTATAAAAACTTACTCGAGTAAAACTGATTCAATTTCGGGTGCCGGCGATTCCATATTTACATGTTCTTACCACCGCAATCAAAACACAACTGCGGCAAATGGAAAATTTTGTATAACAGTATTGCGAAACAACAACAAATTTCGTACACGTACGGCAAAATAATATGTTATTTAAATTATAATTATTCTGTTGCACGTATTAAATGTAGAGCACATACGTCACAATAATGTCGGGCTTATAAATATCGTATTTTTGCTTTAGTTTTTGCCGTATATCCAAAAAAATGGTGAATACGGCACAATAAGAATAATTCTATTGTTTTTTGTGGTGCGTACGTCAAAGCCAACAGAGAATATCTCGGTATACATAGAGGGTAGGAACATTACGAGAGCACAGATCGATAGAGCTGGAAAAAATTTTCAATATTGCGTTTTTAACTTTTTTTTTTTGGTTTTGTGATATACGACAGTATAATTGCGGGGCGACGATATGCGCCACAATGTGTAAGCAAGAATTTTCTTTTGCGTTACATTCTCAAAGAAATTTATGCATGTAAATTTTTCCAGAACAAATAAACTGTAGTTACGTTTTGTGCTTGCAATGATATTCACCTTAAGAAAAAAAATCAGACAAAAGAAAAACTAAATTGTCCCTTTCGTTGTGAATGAGGTTTAAGATTATAATCTTTGGATAATTATCCAAAAATACATTCGTAAAGGCCTTATGACACTACATTTTTAATGCAAATATAATGTAATAGAAACATTTACCAAGTGTAAAAAGTTTAGCTTGTAGTGTATTTGAAAAAAACAATTAAAAGTGAAAAGATTAATTATTAAAAGCTGTATTAACATTAATTGCAAAGTGTCAAACAATTTTGTCAAATTTTTGTCAAAAAAAAACGCTTTTTGTTTGTTTTGTTTTTATGTTTGCCATAAAAATTAAATAAAATACACAAAATCATAACAAAAGAAAAACTGTAAAAAATTTTTGTTTACATTTTTTATAGTTTGCTCTTTCCAACATTTACTGTTTCTTTCTATCAATTCTATATCAATTAAATGAATAAAAATTAAGTGTCATAAGGGCCATGCCAGATAAAACTTTTGCTTCGCGTTTCGTTAGAGATTCGCTTTGACAGCCAAGATGAAATATTCATACTTATACGAAACATGTCACATAAAGAACTTTTAACGCAGCGCGAAGCGAAAATTTAAGCAATTCTCATCTTTTTGCGCGCTTTGACAGTCGTGTGTGTTGTCGAAGTGCTTATTGTGGCATACACCTTTTGCGTTACGCTTTTCTGTCAAAGTTAAAATCGTCACGCAAAGCGACGAAGTTTTATCTGACATGGCCTTTAAACAATTAAAAAAACACATGAGAAAAACTCTGCAATAAATTTAACAAAAAAGGGTGAAATTCTCGGAAATTTCAAGACGTGAAATTTCGAAAATCGTCTTCTACAAAATTTAAGTTTTTCTCATATTATCGGCTTATTTAAACGAGTTCAGTTATAACTGTCAGAAACATATTGTTAAATGGAAGTTAAAGAAATAGTTAGTTTTAACTGAATTTGGTAAAATTGGCCGTATATGTCGCAAAAAAAAAAAATTATGAAGGATGTTTTCCGACCAAAAAAATTAAAGCGTAACTTACCGCAGTTTGAGGACCGACCCTTGGGTGTAGTTTACAACAAAATTTAAAAATTCTTTTATGTTTTAGTATTTTATCAGTTGTTTCTGGGTGAAAAATGCAAAACGTATAATTTCAGGAAAAAATAACGGACAATAACTTCTTTGTGTATGAAGAAAATGTCTATAACCAGATCTTCGGCATGCTAATGGGCAACCCTCTTTCGCCTACTATAGCAGATATAGTACTTGACACCTTACTTGACGATGCAATCACGGAACTTAGAGATACAAATATTGACATTAAATACATAATCAAATATGTAGGCGATGTATTAGCCATAATTAGCATCAAGGACAAGGATATTATTCTGAACACTTTTAATAGTCACCAACCCAAAATTCAATTTACAGTAGAACTTTAGAAAAATGGTGAAATAGCGTACCTTGATACCAGGCTACGTAGAGAACAAGATTTTATTACATTTGACTGGTACGCTAAGGATACTTCATCTGGCAGAATAATGAATTACAACGCGACACAACCCAAAAACCAGATAATTAATGCAGCAAAACATTTTATATCAAGAGTATTAGATATAAGCGACCCGCAATATCATAACAAAATTATCGACAAAATCGCAGGAATATTAATTAGCAATAGTTTCCCTAAAAAAATATTTAATGCACTTATCAACGATACACACAAATATCTACAACACAAAAAGATCAATAATGATAGCAACCATGAAAAAGACAAACATTTTTACAGTTTAAAATACATACCTGGCTTGACGAATAATAGACACATAAGGGCAACAATAAAATCAGAACAAAAAACTTTGCATACAAACCAAACTCAACTTTATGCTAAGTTCACACTTGGGTTTTAAAACGCGTTTAAGCAAAATGTTGATTTAGCTAATCAAACCCGTTCACATTACATCTGAGATGATTAAGTTGACAGCAAAGACAGCTGATCGATAAACAAAATAAGAACAAGCTAATTTTTATTTCTTGAAAACATTAAAAATGGAAAGAAATACATTAATAAAGTTATCAGCAGATTATTTACTCTCACCCCACACTACCACGAGCATCTCTTCCTCCTTCTGACTCCAAAGCTTCTTTCTTTTTTCTATTCCAAATCCATTTAATTTTTATTACCCTGCAAATAATAGGACCAGTCCAAACACGCGTGTAAAGAGTAGTCCACAAAGGACCAGGACTAGTCCAAAAGTAACCCAAACGTATGGAAAAAACCTGGTCTATTTAACATTACGATGTCCTAGGAGAGGATCATATAACCCACCTTTGGACCACTAAGGAGTAGTTTTAAAACTACTCCATGGTATATAACCCACCTTTGGACCACTAAGGAGTAGTTTTAAAACTACTCCATGGTATACTCAAGAGGATTAGTTTTGAATTCGTTTAAAAACGAAAGCACGTCGTTAAAAAACGAAGACATGTCGTCTCACTACAAACAATTTTTAACAATGACATGGTCCATGCTTGCATTACATCGGACCAGTCCATGGAGTAGTCCATTTTATCAAAATGGGTCAGGTGGTCCAATTTTATTTGCTGGGTACATTATATTTTTTTTATTTAATGAAAAAGAAAACTTACTGTCAGAGAGGTACGTTCATTGTGTCCGTTTTTCAGTTTGATGCAAGACGAATTTAAATTCGCTTTGGTTTGAGGTATGTTCAGAGGATTCTATGTGGTTTATGAAGTGATTTAGTTGTAATCATGTCAATTAAAAGCGATTAACAAATCACTTCATTGTATGGGTAATCATCTCGAATTTGAAGTGTTTAGAGCTTAATCACGTTCGAGCTGCTTAAACGCGTTTAAGAAGCCATATGTGAACATAGCATTAAGTGCAATATTTTCAAGAGTTAAGGCGCCAATAGAAAAACTGCAACAAAGTAATGTTGTTTACGAAGTAAAGTGTAACGGAATGGACGATCAGAATTGTGACTTAATTTATATAGGAACAACAAAACGCTCACTCGAAAAGAGAATGGGAGAACATTAAAATGACATATTGAAGAGGAGAGAAACAAGTGCATTATCACAACACACGATTTAAAAATCTCACCCCTTCGAAACAGAACAAGTGAGAGTGTTAGATTTTAAACGAGGGGAGAGGGAGAGATACACAATAGAAAGCTTAAGAATACAACAAAACATAATGACAAAAATGAACCACAATGAAGAAATTGACAACAAAAGCGCTAGTTATAGAACCGCAATATAGCAAAATCTGTGATAATAATTTTAAGTTGTGCTTTATGCCATGTTCACATTTGGCTTCTTAAACGCGTTTAAGCAGCTCGAACGTGATTAAGCGTTAAACACTTCAAAATCGTGATGATTACCCATACATTGAAGTGATTTGTTAATCACTTCAAATTGACATGATAACAACTAAATCACTTTATAAACCCGATAAAATCCTCTGAACATACCTCAAACCAAGGCGAATTTAAACTCGTCTTGCCTCAAACTGAAAAACGGCCACAATGAACGTACCTCTTTGATAGCAAGTTTTTCTTTTCATTAAATAAAAAAAAGTTAAAATATAAAACAATTTTAATGGATTTGGAAAAGAAAAAAAGATAGAAGCATTGGAGTCAGAAGAACGAAGAGATGTTAGTGGAAGTGTGTGGTGAAAGTAAATAATCTGCTGATAACTTTATTAATGTATTTCTTTCCATTTTTAATGTTTTCAAGAAATAAAAATTTGCTTGTTCTTTTTTGTTTATCGATCAGCTGTCTTTGCTGTCAACTTAATCATCTCAAATGTAATGTGAACGCCTTTGATTGTTGTAAAATATACTTTGTATTAATATTGTCCTTTTATTATAATATAAAAAATAAATTATTTTTATTACTTATTAATTATTAATCGACCTTTTTCTTTAATTTGTTATTATTTTCTTAGAATTTATCTAAACAGGCTTTCAAGGTCATTTGTATTTAAATAAAAGATTATTTATTTATAATTTTTTCATCCTACGTTTCGTTGGTATTTTCCAACTTCATCTGGGATTTTTCAGTTTATTAAATCTGGCAACGACACAAAAACAAAAATAAAATAATATTTAGTAACAACTACAATAAAGTTCCACATTACAATAACCAAACTTACATTTAGTCTTTGTTAAATTTACATTTAATAATAAAAAACACACAAGTTTTACAACATAAAACACGAAATTGTTTAAAATTATTTAAAAATAAAAATAAAAAAGTAAATAAATATCACAGGTTTTTCATTAGTAATTTATCACAGTTGAACTAAAACTAAATTATTGCGATTGTGTAATTTGCGTTTGTGCCGTCTTTATCCTCCTTTCTATTTATTACGTTGTTTGATTTTTCTTGTATTCGAAGACTTTCAAGAGTGTATCGTTTGTTTGTGTTTTTCTCTCTGTTTAATATTTTAACTCCTTCAATATCAATATAGTGTCCAGTATCAAAACAATGCGTTGACAATGCTGTTGTTAATTTCTGTTTGCTTATATCAGTTTCATGCTCTGCTATTCTCGTGCCTAAACTTCGTTTAGTTGTCCCTATGTATATTTTCCCACATGTTTCGTCTTCTTTGCCCACACATGTAATTTCATACACTACGTTGCTTAGTTCGTTTTTATCAATTTTGGTTTTTGTTTTTGTAAATAATGTAGAAATTGTTTTGTTGGGTCTGTGTGCTAATTTAACTTGTTCATCTTCTATAATTTCTCTAAGTTTTTGATTATCGGTAAGTTTTGGTAAGTATGATACACTGTAGTATTTAGTGTTGCCAGATGTATTGTTTATGGTAGTTTCCCTTGGTTTTTTGTTGCTTTTTTGTTTGTTCAATAAATTATTTATTATATTTTTCGGATAACTGTTTTTTGTTAGGATGTCTTTTATTTTACAAATGTTTTTTGAAATAAATTGTTCATTACTTATTTTCATTACTGTTGTTATTAGATTTGTTGCTGTATTTATCTTTTGCCTTAAAGGTTGTGTTGAATTAAAATTTATCAGGCGTCCAGAAGCTATCGTTTTAGTATACCAATCTGTCACAATTTTATTACCTTCTCTAATTATTCTCATATCAAGATATGGAATTGCGTTGTTGTTTTCTTTCTCTATTGTGAAGTTTAATTTGTTGTGATAGTTGTTAAATGCTTTCAAAATCTTATCTTCATCTTTTCTCTTAATTATGGCAAATAAATCGTCGACGTATTTTGTAATTAATTTAATGTTTATATTTTCTTTTTTCAAATCCTCTGTTGTTTGTTCTAACAATGCATCTAGAACAATATCCGCTATGGTTGGCGAGAGTGGGTTGCCCATTGGCATGCCATAAGTTTGATTGTATACATTTTCACCGTACATAAAATAATTATTATCTTTAAGGCAAAATCGAAGAATTATTAAAAATTGAGCTCGTGTAATTTGTGTGTGATTTTTAAGAATGCTCCATTGCTTCATTATGTTACTTATTGCTAGATGTATCGGTATGTTAGTAAATAACGAAACCACGTCCAATGATATTAAGATTTCGTCTTCGTCCAGATCTATTTCATTTAATTTATCTTTAAGTTGTGCGGAATTTTGTATATTATATTTTTCTAATATAATGTTTTTTAGAATGTTTCCTATATACTTAGAAAGGCTGTAGCAAGGTACCTCTACAGAACATGATATTGGTCGTAGAGGCATGTTTGGCTTGTGGATTTTTGGGAGTCCGTATAACCTTGGGGCTGTTGCTGAGTCTGATGTCAATTTGATTTTCTCATGTTTCGAAATCGAGTTTTTCTTAAATAGGTCCATTACTATCCTATTATTAGCTCTTTGTAGTTTTTGCGTTGGGTCTATCTGAATCTTCTGGTACGTGATTTTATCCTCTAATAATTTTTCCATTCCATTGTTGTAATATTTTCTATACATTACAACAGTTTTATTGCCTTTATCTGATTTTGTGATAACAATATCGCTTGCATGTTTTTTCAAAAATCGCTTTGTCTCATCAAATACATTTAGTATGAATTTATCCTTTTGATTATTTTTCACAGTTCTTTTGTGTGTAAGAATTCTGTTGGCTATTTTCGTCCTTACGATTTCTTTTTTCCTATCGTCAGTTAAAGTTTGAACCCATTGTTCTAGGTCAGCTATCAAATTTATAGTTGAAAAATTATTTTTGGTTACCGGAATTGCGAATTTGGATCCAAGTGATAGAAGCCATTTTCCTTCCTCTGTAAATTCTACACTTGTCATGTTTACAAACCATGATGAGTTGAATTTTAGGTCGTACTTTTCAAATTGTTTCTTTTTTAAATTTTGTATTTTGGACGAATGTGTCCTTTTATCTGATGATATAAGATTGTTATATCTTTCTTGTTGTTTTTTTATGAAACTGTCGTATTCATAGTCACTTAATGTTGCACTAAATGTTCTTTTTAAGTAATTAATCTCCTTCTTTATATGTTGAATGCTATAATTTGTTTCCTTTATCTCTAGATTCAAAATTTTAACATGAAATTTTTGTTCAACTTTGTCCAATTCCTGTGTTATTTTCGTCGTAGTAAAAAGTTTTCTCGTACTCTTTGTAGTATTAAACAAGTGTGTCGGTGTGAGTCCAATTTTTCTGCAAGTTAATAGATATTTTAATCTTTCTGTCTGTTTTGCTAATCTCATAATCTCCCTGCAGTATTTTTTTAGTAACATGCATGTGTCGTTATCGTATTTTTGTTTAATGGTCTCAAAAAAATGCATAATGCTGTTGTTTTATTTAATAATTTTCGTATATTCGGCGGGCCCTCCGATAATTTATCTATATTACTTATTAATTATTAATCGACCTTTTTCTTTAATTTGTTATTATTTTCTTAGAATTTATCTAAACAGGCTTTCAAGGTCATTTGTATTTAAATAAAAGATTATTTATTTATAATTTTTTCATCCTACGTTTCGTTGGTATTTTCCAACTTCATCTGGGATTTTTCAGTTTATTAAATCTGGCAACGACACAAAAACAAAAATAAAATAATATTTAGTAACAACTACAATAAAGTTCCACATTACAATAACCAAACTTACATTTAGTCTTTGTTAAATTTACATTTAATAATAAAAAACACACAAGTTTTACAACATAAAACACGAAATTGTTTAAAATTATTTAAAAATAAAAATAAAAAAGTAAATAAATATCACAGGTTTTTCATTAGTAATTTATCACAGTTGAACTAAAACTAAATTATTGCGATTGTGTAATTTGCGTTTGTGCCGTCTTTATCCTCCTTTCTATTTATTACGTTGTTTGATTTTTCTTGTATTCGAAGACTTTCAAGAGTGTATCGTTTGTTTGTGTTTTTCTCTCTGTTTAATATTTTAACTCCTTCAATATCAATATAGTGTCCAGTATCAAAACAATGCGTTGACAATGCTGTTGTTAATTTCTGTTTGTTTATATCAGTTTCATGCTCTGCTATTCTCGTGCCTAAACTTCGTTTAGTTGTCCCTATGTATATTTTCCCACATGTTTCGTCTTCTTTTATTTAAATAGGCGACCTTGAAAAAGTCACCAAAAAAGTGACGAAACGTCGGGTGAAATGTAATAAATTTGCTTATTTGCTTTAAAAGAAAAATAACGGAAAAAAATTAACGTTTCGAAGCAAGCACATGATGTTCGAAGAAGAATTAAAATCATTTTGCTATCTTGGAAGCTTATAACGAATAAGGGCGGATTAAAAGGACAATTACTCTTTTGTTATGCTACGTCCTATTGAATCTTGGAACACGTCACCACACAAAATAATCGTGATTCAAATATTCGTTGACCGATGCCTTCGAAAGTTTAATATTTATTTTTTTACTTGATTTAGGAATTTTATACTTATTTAAAGAAATTCCGGGATTGATTTTCGAAAGTAATCCCATTTAGGATTGTTTTGAGTACGTCTTAGTGTTATTCGTACTTGAATTTTTGCGTACGACTAATAGTTAAAGTTAATCATAAAAAAATTTACATAATAAAAATGCAAAACGTTTTTCTTAGAATAATCAAAAGAGCAAGAAGACAACAGACGTGTCTGAAAAGACATCGTATAATTGCCGCCCATGTATTTAAATAAAAAAAAAATTGAATAAGAAAACAACCATGTCAAAAATTTTACCAACTTGTGTCTGGCAAGCCTAATTGCAGATTGGTCTCATTCCATATGTGTCAATTTTGTATGTTAACAAATCCATTAAGCCAAAAATTAACCGTGTTTGAGTATACCGATAACAAATGCCAAAAACGTGAGCGCAGTATGAGAGTTAGTTTGACAGCTAATCCTTTGGAAATTTTACCGAGCTTTAGACAGCAACTTTTTTATTATCTTCTAGTAGGTAATACGAGTATATTCCAGGAGGACATTTGTATTAAATCTGTTTTAAATTCTGGACCCATGCTTTGCACTAGGTTCGTTCAATAATTCCTTTTGTATCAAATTCATTTTGATACTTTATATTGAATCTAGCAGTGAATCTAAGTCGGTCGGATAAGTAAAAAACTGGTCCTATATTGTTATTCATTATAAACTTTTTATACAAATAAATAATAACACCTTCTGTGCTTATGGAGGCTAATGGAGTCTAAGGGCATTACTACTGATTTAAAAAGAGCAAAACTAAAATTAAAATCACAAAATTATTACACAAATTATTATATGACTTGGTTGAAAAACATGAAACATACATAACAGTCATTGAAACCTTTGAGTTTAAAAACAAGAATATAAAAATAATCTTTTCAAACATTATTTTTTAAATGTAAATAACTAATGGTCCAAAGAGCTGCTTTACCTCAAGGATAATGTGTCCCATAAAGGCTTTAGATAATTGTTTGTAAAATATTGTCTTTTTAGATCGGACTAGGGAATCTCAAATGTTTTATGTTTTAAATAATCCTTTTTTCTATTATTAGCTTAGATGTTTAGACAAAAAAAAAAAAAAAAAAAAAGATAAAAATCAAAAATATATATGACCAAAAAACAGCTAAATCAACGCAATTAAAATTTAAGTAGAATAATAACCCTTTTTTACTCCAACGCCAATTAAGACTACTATAAAAAACAGTTAAATAGGTCTGAGTGCTATTAAAAGGATTGCTCTAATAACAATTTCTCCCTCTACATGAGAATTAAAATGTTGCAGAGTATGTTTATTTTATTCCAGCTACATATTTTTTTGAAAATATATGTTGCGTTATGTTTTTTACTCTGTAAAAAAGAACTGCAAAAAAATGTAAACTTTTTTTATTTAACTTTAAGGCAAACAACAAACACAAATTCTCATTGTATTCCCTACTTGTCTCATTTTACCATCAAATTAGAAACACAACCATATTAGGAAAACAAAGGCGAAAAAAACTGATCCTGAAATCAAACCACAAAAAATAATAATTATTTTTAAGACCCCAAACTATTAACACAAGCAAGAACATTAAATATAAAAAAAAGGATCTGATGCAAAAGTGGCAGAAAACCCCGTAAATAAATTAAGCCCACTTATTTTCAAATATAATTTTATTTTTATCAAATTATTTAAAAATAAAAGAAGTTAAGAATGCTTTGTTCGAATCTTTGATACCCTCCACTGATAATTCAAAAATTTCAGGAGTGGTCTTTATAAACGAACTATAAATTAGAAGCCAATCTTCATAAACCTGTAGCCCGTTTCTGTATTTCTCGCATCGTAAAATTTTCCGCATGAAACCAGTGACTCGGGACAGAAACAGTGCAAAATGAAACAAAAAATGGTTTTTCTCACATACGTGTTTCTATATCTTTCCTTTGCGAAAAATATCTGTAATTTAAATAATTTTCCAGCAATTATTAGAAGGATGCGAGAAGAAGTGTTTCTGTAAAGATATTTTGCGAAAAGTTTCTTACAAGAACTGTCAAAATAAGTCACATTTGAAATTGGTGCAGGAAAAACAAAATATAGATATTTAAAATATGTTTATATACTATTTTTGTAATTTAAATAAAAAAATAAAAAACATTTTAATTAAGAATGCGTTATTCAAATGATGAAAATAAATAAAACACCATTGTTATATTTTGTTAACTAAATTATTTTAGCCTTTCCTTGTCTTGGTTTTATTCAGCGGTCTAATCACCGCATTCGATACTATTGTATCGAATAAACTATCGAATGTTTTTGCATACGATAGACTATGACGTATCGAATGAAAACTCGAGAAATGTAATGTCGAGTTACTCGATATCGAATGCTTTTATTTCAAACTCAATAAATTTTATTCTATATCGAGATTCATGATACCAAAATAAATAAGTTCGATCAATTTTGCTCGATATCTTATGCGGTGATTAGACCCCAGGGCAGCCAGATAAATTTGCGAAAAAATCGTCAATTTTTTGAGAAAAATAAAAAGAACTTGTTTTAAAAAATCGGACAATTTAAAATTAATTGTAAACAAATTTTGTTCAATTTTTTATTACAACAAAATCAAACAAAAACATAGTCAAAGTTCATGGGTAGTTTATACATACATATGTACACATAAATTGTCAATTGTTCGAACTTAATTTTTTTTTAATTTATAACTATATATTTTATTAAGCTTGAGGTCTATTTTTTATAAAATTATTTATTTTCTTTGATCCGATAACAATGTAAAATTGTTTTTTTCCCTGAAGAAGTCTCACAAAGGCGTGACAAAATATCATATTAAAAATAAATTTTAACAAAAAATAAAATAAATATTTTTATAAAAACAAAAAGAAGTCAAGCTTAATAAAATAAACATGCAAACTTATTTAAAATAGATATATACAAATACCAAGAAATTAAACATTTTTAAATTAAATCCGCTGAGATAACAGTATAATAAATATTTAGGGTTTTTATTTTTGCGAAAAACCTAGAATTCATGTGACGACGTTGTTTAAATTTGTATCGTATGTAGTCCAAATAGTAATAAATAATTGAAATTTAAAAATATCAGTTCACAAATGGCTGAGATTTGAGTGAAAAACACGCCTCCAATTTTTACCCATAAATCTATAATTTACTTATTCTTATAACCATTAACTTTACTTTTTCTTTTTCACCTGAAATACACTTAGTAGAAAACCTTTTAGTTAAAATTTAAAAAATCGGTTTATAAATAAACGGGTTATAGACAAACAACTTTTTTTTCTTGACGAAATAATGGTTTGGTACAAAAGTGTCCATACAAGCTAAGAAGAAATCATATTGTTTTTCTAAATTTTCAAGGTCACAAAATATGAAGTGTTTGAAATTTAAAAATTCAATATGAATTTTTATAGAAAGAAACAACAAAGTTATAAAATATTGTTAATTTTGTTTTTGCTTGAGTTACTTTTTTAGAAAAAATCAGCAAATCGGCCCTTTGCTAATTTCGGAGCAAAAATCGTCAAAATTAAGATAAATCGTCAAATCTGGCAGCCCAGTTTTTATTATATTTATTTCTTTTGTTGACGTTTCCCTTTCATTTGACACTTAACTACTGGAAATATTCCAGTTAAAACAGAATCTGTGTTGTCTGTTTTTGCATTCAAATACAGAAGCACTTTTTTTGTCACAAATCGAGAAACGGTGGAATTTTTTGTTTCACACTTCATGTGAACAATTTTACGATGCGAGAAATACAGAAACGAGCTACTGACTTACTATATAGTAACTCGGAAGGGTTTCACGCGTATTAAATTGTTTTTCGAGAGTACATTTTATATGGATTTTTTGGTAATAATACAATAAACTTTTCGAAACTTGCAGTGCATTTTTGGTCTTGTAAGATTATGAGGAACCCAAAATAGACTACATTTACATTATTTGTTACGATTTAAGGCTTATCAAATTGCTTTTAGAGAGTGGGATTTATATGGAATCTATTATAAATTATGTCCGATCTTCACGATTTCTAGTCATATAAAACGTTATTGTGCAAAATTAAAATATAATCGTTGCATTCAGTCACCGCTTTATGCTTATTTTTGCAACTGAAATATTAATTTTTGGGGAGATTGTTCCACATTAAATAATTCTTTAGAACTGAACCGATTGTGCTGAATTTCAATCTCAAACTGCTTGGGGGAACAAGACACCAAAATTATTCGTCGAACATACAGACAGAAATATGGACATGGATAAATGGACTAAAAATTACTTAAAGACCCACACTATAAATAAAAAAAGTTCATACGGAATAGTAAACTTAGGATACTCTCATTTAGCACTAGTGATGAAGAGTGTTAATAGTGTAATCGGCCAAGCCCACATATATAATACTCGACAAAACTTGTGGGCATTTTCAAAATAGTTTTTTTGTGTTTGGCCTTTTAGCATTAAATTTTGATTTGTGACAATAAAAAGTTATTGCAATTCTTGAAATTGTCGTTATTTATACAGTTAAATGCTAAAAACCCTAAATAAATAATAAAAACATCCCCATTTAAAATGGAGCTTCCAACGAAGCAGGTTTGTAAGGGAGAAATGTAAAAGATTCGCTTACCATTCAACTTTGGTTAATGTAATGATCCGATTTTTTCACTTACCTTACTGCATCTATGCATTTCTTTTAGCCCAGCACATAAATATACACTTACTTTTTTTAATTAAACATTAGTGCTTCGCAAAACAAGACATATTTTTATTGGGATATGTAAATCAAAGATCAGTAAAAACGAGATGTTGCAGTATGCAAAACGTAAAATTCAAACTCCATCTCGTGTGGAATAGTTTGGGATAGCTGCCGTTCAATTGTCTCAAGTCTCAAGAACATTTCGGCTCTAACTTGTTTTTTTGATGTACATGCAATTTTTCTAGGAAACAATAACATTTTCTTATCTTTGGAGAAAAAAGTGCCTAGCCGAAAAAACTTCATTTCGAGCCATAACCGCAGAAATAGCTCAAGCGTCATCATTTTCAAAGTTATTTTCGGGAATACAAAATTTATTATTAATACGATTTTCGTATGACGTGCTAAATTCCCAGTTTTTAATATTTGATAAATACACTGAAATTTATTGTTGAGTGAAAGCTAGCTTCTATGCGCGTTTCACTGGTTGCTTAGGCCAGCTCATCAGGAAACCTTTTCTAAAGATTTTAGAAAGGCCAAAAATATTATACAAATAAAACCCTAAAGCGAATAAGAATTATAAACACTAAAAGTCTTACTTGTAACAATATCAAAGCCAAAACAAAACACCAACAATAAACAGTGAGTTTATCTTTTCTTACATTCCCCTGCAATTGGTCGGTTTCTTTCCTTTCCTTTTCAATTTGCTTTTTTTTTATCAATTAATTAATTGGCGAAACTTGCATCATCTCTTAAAATTTATGGTCATACAAGCTACCGTGACGATTTTATAGCAAAAACAATTTTAGCTTAAGCGCCATTTCTTTTTTATACCCTCCACCACAATTAGTTTTTAAGATGGTATACTTAGTTTGTCATTCCGTGTGAAATTTTTGTATTATACATCTTAGACCCCATAAAGTATAAATTTTCTGACTCCTTGAGTAATTCTTAGTCGATTTAGCCATGTCCGTCTGTTGAAAACACGCTCACTTTCGAAAAAGAAATGAACAAGCTTGGTGTCAAATTGCTTGTAGTTTTCCAAAGCAGTTTGAAATTCAGCAAAATCGGTTCAGTAGTATCAGCGCTAGAATCAAAATGTGGAACCACCACCCTAAAAAATTGATAATTTTGTTACAAGAACCATCATAAATAGTGGAACAATACACGGAATGGTATAAGATTTTTCAAAAAATTCGTTTGGCTCGACTGTAAATAGCATTGTTAAATTTCGTGCAGATCTGTCCATAATTTACCCAAGGCCCTAAGCCCTACTCCCCAAAAAATGTTTAGTACGCCCAAAACCGTAACTTAAAATGCTATCATAATACAATTTGGTACTCCAAAGTTTTATAGGACTAGAAATCACACTAATAAATTTCGTGATGATCGGTCCATTATATACTATGGGCCCCATATAATACCCACTCTAGTAAATTTGTTAAATATGCCTAAAACCAAAGCAGATATAGATGTTCCAAGTTAGCCTTATATGGCCAGAAAAACTATCATGCAATTTTGTGATATACAGTTGATAATTTACCTTAATTTAATGTCCCATATTTAGCATCCTTCTGAAATTCACTGAACGCGCTAAAATTAATTTCAACGCTGTATTGAAATTTATGTATTATAATATCAGAAATCTCTCTGCATAGTTTTAGGATGATTGGTCAATAACTTACGATGGCTTCAATATAAATTCCCTCCTGAAAATCATTTAAGCTCGGCTTAAACTATTACGAATCATATTTTTTTACTCAAGCTAGTTAAAATTGCTAAACAAAAAAACATAAAACTTTCCGATTGACGTTCAATAATTAAATATAAGTAGGTTTAAACCACAACCTTTTTGAATGTTGATGTCTGTTTTTATAAAGGTAAGTTAACAATAAAAAGAAATCATGTGGATATCATTCCTGAAATATTCGAACTGTTGGTGAAGGGCATCAAAGATTTGGCACAGCCGAATACATAGTAGTCTTATTTTTTTTTTTTTTTTACAAATTAAAATGAAAAAACAAACAAATAGAAATTTAAAAGGAAAAATAGGAATAGAAACAAAAGCCAGAATCCATAAAAATAAATAAATGTTAAACAGGAAGATTAGTACAAAAGCTTTTGACTAAATCCCCACTCTATTTTATTACACAAACGTCGCTTACTGCCTGTTCAATTTTTAACCTTTTTTAATGCCAATTTAAATATTTGTTTTGTTGAGATTGTGCTTAATTTCCTAAAAAAACATCCTTCGATGACCCCACGAAAATAATCTTTGACTTAAAGCAGAAGCAGACAGAAAGGGAATATAATTGTTTTGCGATTAAATAAAAATGTTTGAAATACATTTGTTTTTGAGAGATACATTTATATTTTGCAGATTTTCTATAAAAAATTAAATTTGAATACAGTTAAAAATTTTGTGATTTTAATTAAAAATGTAATGAAATTTGCACAAGTAAACAAATTAATAGCGTCAATTAAATATAATTTTAAATTAACAACATTGTCTGCAGCAATGTTGATTAAATTTTTAATCAAAAGTGATTTAATTTTTGATGAATGGCTTGGTTAAAAAAAAATGTGCGAGAATATTTTCTATTTAGCTGGTCATTGCAAAAAGCCGACCACTGCTTAGAAGCAATTGTTTGCTGCTGG
Source organism: Pollenia labialis (assembly GCA_949318255.1). Lineage (NCBI taxonomy): Eukaryota > Metazoa > Arthropoda > Insecta > Diptera > Polleniidae > Pollenia > Pollenia labialis. The sequence continues at coordinate 145,791,186 of OX439141.1, forward strand.
TTTTTAATAGGTTGGTTTTTCTTGTAGGTTTGTTCGTTATTATCTAATAACTTTTTCCTGTTTTATTCTTATTCTTTGTTTTTTTGTAATTTGGTCAATAAATTTTTTATTTGTTATTTAATTTAATTTTTATTTTGTAAATATTACAAATAAAGAATTGATAAATATTTGTAAGTATCTCAAAGGAAAATTTATTAGAATAAAAACCCTTTACTTTCAATGAGAAAATCTTATTATTCTTATTGGTTTTTTGTTAATTGTTATTTTTTTTAATTAAAAAAGATTTTAAAGAATTAAAATTGATAAGTCATGACAATAAATCAAAATTTTGATGGGATTCTAATTGAAGTAAACCAATTGTTTTTTTTTTTAATTAAAAATAGTTTACTTAAGCAAGTTATCTCTTAGCCCCGATTAACGAATGGAAGGAAGTTGATCATGGAAGGATATTAAAAAAGGAGATTTGTTTATTTTATACTAGAGAATACCTAGCGTGTACTACCACGTTCCCACTTCTTGTTGTCTCATTTTTCAAAACAGGAATCCATGGTTTGTCAGCAAAATATAGAGCACGCTCCAACTGAAATTTATTCAAAGAACTTTTGGTCGACTTTTCTAGTGGAAAATTGGACAAGTCAGATGTAAAAAACATGTCGTGTATGGGAAGCTTAACCACCAAACCTGTACAAATTATCTCTTGTTTTGTAATAATAACAACAATAATAATTATGTCTCACATATTCACTCACTATCTATACTTACCCCCTCTTTGTTCTTACTCGCTCAAATACTACAATTAATATAATCTCTTTTTAAGGTATCTTAACTACAACTATTTGCCTTTAATATCCCTTTCACTAACACACTTATCTTAAAGGCAATTATTTTCATATAATTTATAACATGATTAAAATAAAAGATCCTTAAGGGATTTTTTAGGATAAACAAACAAATTTTTTTTTAAATTAAAAAAGAAAAATAAAAAAAGAACAATATTTATATTTTAATGACTAAACAAGTTTACTTTTAAAAAATTTTATTCAATGATAACAATTTTAATTTACACTTACTGAAAAAAAACTATTCAAAGGGAGAGATAAGATTTTATTAAATAAGTTTAACCGAAACATGTGTTTTGAAAGCTTAAGATAACACAGGAATCAAAACTACAGTTAAACACACGTACACACAAAGAAGCAGAAACACAAACACTAATTACCAATACAAAAACCATTCCTAACAAAGCTAACACACATATCTAAACAAAAGTCAAGCAATTTAACAATAGAAACATTGTTAAAGCCACACATACTCCCACACATATAATCTTATTAAAGCTTATCTACACAAACATATGCATATGTAAAACTTGCTATAGAAAGTCATTCGTTTGAAAGCCTTTAGCTAAAAACTATAATAAAGTTTAATATTAAGAACCTGCAACGAGTTTTGAATTTAACTATTTTACTAAAATATAAAGAGGAACAAAATATTAAACAATCTCATAATAAAAAGTTATATTTGAGAAACTTAAACTCATATTCAACTTAATACTTTTATTTATCATAGAGATAATGATTCAACCCAATTTTCTGTTTAAAGTTTTTAAAAAGTATTAAGCTCTAGTAGCAATTAAAAATATTATAATCTAATACAGGGTAGCGCATAATGAGCTATATGGATTAAATTGTTAATACATTTTTTTCCGATTATTATATAAATATTTTTTTTTTATATTTTCTAATTAAATGATATCCTGTAGATGCCTGTTTACGTTGTCGCTGCAACTGTTACTTTGTGGCTGAGAGGAAAGAGAGGAATTAAACCGGGTACATCAGTACATTTGCTCTTACCATTCGTTTTGTTTCCTTGTTCGTTCTCTCATTGTTCTTGTTTTTGAAAAAAACAAAATTTATTTCAGTTTTAACGCAAATATTTAGCATATGCACTTGAAAATAAAAAGTTAAAAATATAGAAAAAATCATAAAAATTACATAATGTAAACGTAAATGCAACTTGAAAGCAGAAATAAGAAAAATGCAGCGATAGAAATCCTACAATGTAAATGGGCTCTAAGTGATGTGCATGCACGTTAGGGTGCTCTAAAAAAAGTTAGCTAACAAATTTTGAAAAATAAATAAGTAACAACATTTGATGTATGATTTGTAGCAAAATTTTATTTGACAGATTTTACAAAGTTTAAAAAGTTTGGAGGTATTTTGATCCCAAGTGCATTTAATCTCCACTTTTGGACTGTTTTGTCTTTGAATGACTTTAGGATATATTTTTTGTAGTATCATAAAAATCGGTACAAAAATAAACAATATTTCGCTATCTTTCCTTTAGGAATTCCGAATATTTGACTTTTGACCCTTATGATTTTAGGGTTAATGTTTTTCGATTTTAGTTTAAAATCTAAGTATATTTAAAATACTCTGACCTCTAATAATCTAAAAAAGTTTTGCTTAAAATTCATAACAGTAAGTAAATTGGGCTCATTTGCCAAAATATGGCGAAAAATTTAGTTTTTTTTTTCGAAAATTTCAAAACTTAAATAGCAGGCACGGAAAAACTATGGGAGGTATTGACATAAATTTTTTATACTTTTATTCCGCATTATATCCTTCATCCTTAAAATTTGTTAAACAACATTTTTAAAAACTTTAAAATGGAGTTTTGAAACTAACGTTAAAAAGTTATTTATTTTTGTTATACCTGGGAATAAGTAAACTGTACCCTACGAAGACGAAAATTCATATATAAGCAAATACGGGTATATGTAAATAAGCAATTACACCAATACCCCGGTTTGCGTCGTTAATTGGGACCGGAGAAACGCGACGCAAACCGAAACGACGCAAACCGAAGCACGATTTTCCATACATTTCTATTGATTTTCATTAAATTGGTTCCGAGATTAATAATCTTAGCAGAAAAATTAGATTTTTCAATAAAAAATGTTCAATAAAATAACCACAATACTAATAATTGTTAAAGCTAAGGCACGAGCTCTATGTTTGCATTTGTCCTTCAAGTTGTGCTGAAAAGGTCAACAAGAAAAAGAAAGACAAAAAAATGAAAAAACAAAAAATATATGTACTTTGAACTTCAAGAAGAATTCTTGACAAAAGTACGAAAAAAGAGAAGTAAAGGAATAACATGTTAAAATAAATTAAAATAGATAATCATTCAAAAGCAAATTTCGATCTACCAAAAGGTTGAATACAATTTGGTTTAAGGATTGATGTTTGACTAATGACGTCAGCAGTCGTCGATGGCTGCGAGTGTTAAACGGCAAGCCCTCTGAAGAGATTGAGTGGTTGCAATCGAAACATGTCAGGGTAACCTGTCCGTAAACACCTGGGTTCGAGCCCAGATTGAGTCAAGAATGAAAAATTATCAATAAAAATTTTAATTAATTTTCATGTTGTAAAATTCCTTTCTTCATAAAAATAATTTAATGAAAATTAAATTTAATGAACTTAAGCCTAATTAAAAATATTAAAAATTTTTATATATATGTACATAGATAGACTCTTTTTATTCAAATATCTCTATAAAAACGAAAAAACAAAAGAAATAAAGAACATGTAAAATCTATTAAAAAATAGATAATCATTCAAAAAAGCAAATTTCGATCTACCAAAGGTTAAATACAATTTGGTTTAAAGATTGATGTTTGACTATTGACTGCCAGCAGTCGTCGATGGCTGCGAGTGTTAAACGGCTAATCTCTCTGAAGATATCAAGTTGTTGCGATTGAAACATTTAAGGGTAACCTGTCCGTAAAACGCCTGGTTCGATCCTCAGGTCGGTCAAGAATGAAAAATTATTATTAATTAATTTCATGTTGTAAAATTACTTTCTTCATAAAAATTATTTAATGAAAATTAATTTTGATGAGCTTAAGCCTAAATAAAATATCAAAAATTTGGATTAAAAACCATAGAACAGTTCAACAAAATAACCACAATACTAATAAAACTCTACAAAAAATTGTCAGGAGTTGTTAAGTCCAATGGACGTAGATGCCTGTTCATATTAATGCAACTACAGTCTGTTTAATTTTGGTTGACCACAAAGTTGGATAGTTTTCCTCTGATCTCATTAACCCTTCTGTTAATACCCGGGTACCACGGTACGCACCTATTAAGAATTTAAATTTTTAAACAAGCTTCTGGATCGTCGTTATTTAACTTAAAAAAAAGCGAATTAAGATTCTAGATTTATGTTTTCCTTATTTATTACTCATAAAATTTGAAAAAACTTTAACCATAGCAACATGCGCACCCGGGTACCCCGGTACCCAATACAATACAACACAATACAATACAATACACTTAATGGGATAACACAAACACGTTTTAACTGCTAAAAGAATTCAATAAACTAAATTCTTTATTATACAATTACTTAAGATTAGTTTCCAAAGCGTTATTATTTTTATACGGAGAAGTCTCATTTACATATCATGTATGACCAAAAATGTTTAACTGTTATACTAAAAAGTACTGTCCTGTATAAAACATTTTAAATTTTAGCCGTTATGCAAAACAAAGTTAAAAAATCATATTTTTACATATATATAATTATTTATTTCATAAAAATAGTGATTATTAATACATTATAGTATATGGGTACCCGGGTACCCTGGGTACTAAACAATGTTGATAATGTTGGGTATTATCACAAGGGTTAATTATGCCATCATCGTTTAAATTGCATCAGGTGCACGCATAAAAGTTCTGCGCAGCTAAGCGTATGTTTGTTGAATTATTTGTTACGTATACGTAACAAATTTTTGTTCATATTTCTGTGCCAATAAGGAAAGTGCGTAAGTCTATGTTATTTAGTTTAGTAACAGAGCTTTTTAAATTTTAAAGGTAATAGTTACTCTTCTGCGGCTATCATTTTCGAAGTTTGTATTTCTAGGATCTCAAATGTGCTAGCGCAGAAGGAGCTATTTAATTAGAATAACTACACAATCGAATAACGTACAAAAATTTAATTTTGTCAGATTTTTTGTGCTCCATCACCAAACCGGATGTCAGAAATCGCCAAAATTCCCCAAACGTCAATTTTATATTTTGTTCCGTTTTCGTAACTTTTTTTTCTTTTTTTTTAAATTAAATTTTGCATACAAGAAAAAGATAGTGTAATATAACAAACACAAATCTCCAAAAACTAAGGAAAAAACAAAAAGGCCGCCGAGAGTAAATTTGGGTTAGTTTCTCAATTTTTTTTATATAACATAAAATATAGATCATATATTCGATTAAAAATACAAAAATTAACTACACAGGTCTATTAGATTCAGCCTCATCGATTTCATTAAAGCTGCAAACATACTTTTCGAATTAAATAGTGATTGAATATAAAATTCACTTAAAATGATAACAAACAAAAATCATGTCAAAAAAGTTGCCAGATTTTTTTAAATTAGTTATGATATCAAAAAATTACAAACTGTTGAAAAAATCGCTGAAATAATAAAAATGATAAAAAATAGCCAAGTAAATCGCCGGTTATATAAAAAATCGCAAAAAAAAAGTCGCCAGTCGCCAAATGGAAAATCCAACCGCCGAACACGTTTTAAAATCGCCACGTTTGGCGAGAAAGCGCCATTTCTGACAGCCCTGGCGTGTACATGATACAATTTATACGCTTTTTTTCCTTGATTTAGTTTTTACAATTTGACTAAAGTGTTTTCTCAATTAATAAATCGATTCAATTGTTATAAATCACAGCATTTTTAACGCATTTTTTTAAAATAATTAATTGTATTTCTTTCGCAAAATGTGTAATAAAGTTAAGTAGAAAAGGAAACAAGTTTTAAGAAAGAATGAGGAGAAAAATATCAACCAAATAAGGAGGAAAATAATAATATAAAAGCATATGTATAATCCACAATGGTGTAAAACTATTATACCTTAAACTTAATTCAACCAACGATCACAAATTAAACTTTTCTTTTCAATTATAGAATTATTAGTTATTTTAGATATTTGGGAACATTTAAATAAGTAAATTTTTTCAACATATTTTGGGGGATTTTTGAAGTTTTTCGCAATATTAGAATTTTCATGAAAAAAATATAGAAATTTTAAGCTAGCTTTTTTGAGGTACTGATTATAAGCGATTTTATCTAAATTCGTAAAAAAAAATTTCTAGATATTTGGAAAAAAATGTTCCTTTTGCCTTCACGGAGGCTTGAATATTTTATAAGGATTCATATATTTGGATTTTGAAACACAACACAGTTGTTTTTTTTTCCAAAGCCGTTGTTTTCTTAAAATATATATTTTTAAAGTTCTCTTCATAAAACAACTTTCTTTTTCATTTTTATGTTAACATAAAATTGGCTTTTTTCGACTAACGATTAAACCGGTTAATTTCAGTCGATTAACCGATGTAACAAAATTTCGGGATTGTAAGAAAAAATAAACTCAATGTTTGTTGTTGGTATTTAGCTTTGATATTATTACGGGTAAGACTTTTGAGTGTTTATAATTACTATTGGCCTAACAGTTTTATTTGAATAATATCTTTGGCTTTTCTAAAATTTTTGGATGAAATTTATGGATAGTACTGATTTTAATATTGATGGCGTCCGTTAAAGCTAAAAATATTGTAGCATGCCATTAGACATCTTCTCTGATGATAACCGTCTCAACTCATAGAAAATTGGAAAATATTGACGGTCATTACCAAGGTCAATATTTTCAAAACAATTTTGCAACCGCATTTCTTCAGAGCTTTGAAATGCAGCATGCAATGTAGTCGTAAGAGTCTCAAACATATTTTGTATTCGGAGTATATGAAGAGTATGATACTTAATGACATCTTGAGATATATCTGAACTAAGAATCAGCTTTATGTTTGGATAAACCACAATTTTGGACTTGTATTAAAAATGTTTGGAGGAATTGTTACAGAAACACAAGCGAGACAAAGTGATGAAGATGTTTATAGCGATACAATTTCTTCTGCAGTCGTTGGCTTATTGCAAGTAGAAGCCCACTTATTGATACAAAATAAAATAGGTTTATAAAGGGCTAATCAATCCAATTTTCAGAGAAAATCTGAAAAAAAGACAAACCTAAATGGTCACTAAATTGGCTATTTTTTTGTTTTGAGGCGCTTGCATACATACATATGTAATTATAAGTGATTTTAGATTTTTAGGTTTGAACTCCAAAAAGGCTGTTTAAGATAAAAAAATATGTGATCACAAAACAAAACATTTTTCCCTTTAGATATATGCTGGCAAATTTAATGACAGACTTATAAGCTAATCCCCTATATGCAATTGCAAGTGTTACAAAAAAATTTAAAATAAATATTTATATCAATATCCGTTTTCCAATTTAAACATTTTGTACTTTTGCTTTCATTTTGTACTTTTTAATTTTTTTATATGGGTAATTCCATGTGAACTCGTCCAAGAGTGGGACATGACATCTTTCGATTTTAATCAAATTTGGTGAGAGGGTTCCTTTTATGCTATTAGGAACATATATGAACAAAAAAAATGTCATAATTATTATTTCTTCAATATCTCGAAAACTACTTTACATACGAAGATGATTTTTATGTCATTTTAAAGAGAATACTTGGGGCTACAAGCCATATGTTGAACAAAAAATAATATCTGCAAATGTTAAGTTTTAAAAACGGACTAAGTCAAACAATTTTTTTTATCAGGCTGATTTTTTTTATATAATACCTCAAACCTTTCTTAAAAAATTATGAAACTTTGAAGGAGGTGTTTTTTTTCTTTTTTAAGATATGATGTTTTTTTTCTTTCGCAACCTTTAAAAAATAATTTTTAAAAAGACTTTTAATATTGTAATTTTGAGCAATAAGTACACTGTGCTAGCTGCAAAAAAAAAACAGACAAGCCGGGCACTAAGCGAGAAGAAAAATAAGAAGTGAACAAAAAATATATGCAAACATAAAAATAAACAGGAGGGCAGGAAAAACAGTTCTTTAAGGTAGAATGACCTCTATGGTATAACAAACCCCAGCATCAATGACTTAATCTTGAAAATTTTGGATTTGATATCGAGATCATTAAATTAAGCAATTCTAACTTGGCTATTATTAAGTGTGTTATTTCTAGTTTCAGAATCTTGAAATTTGGGATTTAAAAAAATCGCGATTTTGATACTATCCCAAATTATTCATTGTTAAAATTTTCATTTTGTTAAATCTTTCGTTCCAAAGCCTGACAATAATGGAACCAACATCTAATTGATTACACTGCTTTACAAATTTTAAATTTGGAAAAATACCAAGAACGCCACATGCCTAGATAAGTTAATTGGGACCTCCTGAACACGAAAAACGCTGTAATTTTTTTTTTCTAAGTACCGTTTTTTAGATAACGGTACTTTTGTGTTTTTCGGTGTATGGTCCCACTCAAACCCTTGCCGAGCCCAGCCGAGAAGTCCGATCGAGATAAATGGTACATCGTTGCAAAGGTAATTGAATACCTTTTTTGTCGATATGTCGGAAATTTCTATCAGATAAGAACTGGCTGAGTTATGGTACCTCAAAATTCAAAATTTGCCTATTTTTTACGTTTTTTGAAAATTTTTCATTTTTATTTCGTTTTTTTTTCTACGTTATAGTAAAGATCTGGAATGTTTTATTTTTTTACCTAATAGTTTATTTAATTACCAACATTTTAAGTGTAATTTGAAAAAAATCGGATACAAAATAAAGTTTTTATTAAGGATTTTGTGGAACGACAATATTTTCATCTTCATTGCTCACACACTATATTCGGCGGAATTCAAAAAATTTAAATTAAAATGACGAGCGACTTGAACTGTTGCGTTTTTTTCGGATGGATCTTCGCGAATGAGGAACCAACAATAGTCCGCCATCATTTGTTCGTCCCACCAGCCTTTGTAACGTCTCTCGATTTCTTCCATTTCTTGGTGAAATCTTTCACCTTGTTCATCACTTTCGGAGCCCAAGTTCGTGGGGAAAATATCCAAATGACTGAATAAGAAGTGTAATTTAGGTGTCATATTTGAACCTTTAGGTTAAAAAGAATAAATTTTAAAATGATAAAGGCCTTTTTGATATACATGTTTTCACTCAACACTTACCAATGGCATTAAATTTTTGCAGTAATGTATCGATCTTCTCTGCGTAATCAGGACTTCTGTAGTTTCCCAAAAAGTTGTGAACGATGTCCTGGAATGCTTCCCATGCCTGCAAATGAGCTGGACCTAAACACTCATTAAATGATTGGTCACCGTACAGAGCCCGAATTTGAGGTCCATCAAATATACCAGCTTCAATTTTGCTCGCTGTGGCTCTCGGAAATTTTTGTTTAAGGTATTTCATGGCAAGACTGTCTTTTGGCAACTTTTTTACAATATTTGTAAATAACCCAAGCTTTATATGTAATGGAGGAAGTATTATCTTCTCCAGAGGAATGAGTGGGTCATTTTTGATATTGTACTCTCCGTGCGTACGTCCACTTCGCTCGGGCCAAACTTTTCGGGTGTAGTGATTCTGACGGTCACGGCTGTCCCATAGACATAGAAAACAGGGAAACTTCGTATTGCCCCCTTGCAATCCAGATGGTATGGCAACTAATTTAAAATCAGAGCAAACTTTCAATTGATGTTGGTCATAATGTATGAGATCGAGAAGTTCTTTCATTGCTTCATATGTTTCCTTTATGTATTTTCCATATCCGATTGGAATTGATGGTTTCGTATTCCCTTTATGAAGCAAGACTGCCTTCAAACTATCCTTGCCTCCACCCATAAAAAGACGCCATTCCTCTGGGTCATAATTTTGTTGGAGAGCATTGAAAAGACCACATATGTTGGCACAAAAACAAAAGTTTGCCGTTTTTGCGAAGAAAAGTCCAAGTTGTTTGCTGCGATCACGGTAATATGTTACACGTGTCTCAGGAGCACAATATCCCCACTCTTGTAATCGTGATGCAAGTAGTTCAGATTTCGATTTCGGCAAATACAAATCTCGGCACAAATCATTGAGCTCGGCCTGAGTAAGTAAATGGGGTTTCTTATTTGATTGCATTTCTGCTTCACTGCACTCATCTGATGAATCATTGTTTATTGTTCTTTTCGTATTTCTGTGGGGCCCGCTACAATCAGCTGCGGTTTGGGGCACGATACTGAGTGCGGCACTGGTAGCGTCACCGAGCTAACAACTGGATAAACTGCTTCAATTCTACGTCCGATAGCCTTTTCCGTTAAACAGAAATAACAATCAGTTGTATGGTTGATCTGGTTTCTCCATTGCATTGGCTTTCCAAATGTGAAGAAACACTCTTGACCCATACCAATTTTATTTAAAATTGTTTGGCAGTTGTTACATGCACTATTCGGTGTCCACGGTTTGTCGAGAGACGCAGGTCGAAAACCGAAATACTTCATATACGCTTCAGATAAATTTTTCGCATTCATTTTTCGCATCAAATGTTGTGATTTCTTTTTCACAAGAACCCCACAAACATAACAAAATTCGTTGGGATCGATTGAACACATCTTATTTTTTGCACGAACAAAGCCAAACTGACATGTTTTTACAAAATGTGTTTTTTTATACACCTGTAAGAATTCTTTAAAAAATTTATTTGCATGGAAAATTGTTAAAAAAAAAACTCATCTTTATGATGGTGTTTCGCGCGTTTTGTTACCTGTAAGACAGTAAAGGACCATACAATTTTGGAAAAACCTTAATTGCTTAAAAATCCGATGCACAATAATAGATCTGCCTGTTTTTTAAAATTAAAATGTAAATCCGGTAACTTGCATTGACAACAAAAACAAATTTTATTTTTTTATTGTCGTTTCAATGTAAATTCCGCCGAATATAGTGTGTGAGCAATGAAGATGAAAATATTGTCGTTCCACAAAATCCTTAATAAAAACTTTATTTTTAATCCGATTTTTTTCAAATTACACTTAAAATGTTGGTAAATAAATAAACAATTAGGTAAAAAAATAAAACATTCCAGATCTTTACTATAACGTAGAAATAAAACGAAATAAAAATGAAAAATTTTCAAAAAAAACGTAAAAAATAGGCAAATTTTGAATTTTGAGGTACCATAACTCAGCCAGTTCTTATCAGATAGAAATTTCCGACATATCGAAAAAGAAGGTATTCAATTACCTTTGCAACGATGTACCATTTATCTCGATCGGACTTCTCGGCTGGGCTCCACAAGGGTTTGAGTGGGACCATACACCGAAAAACACAAAAGTACCGTTATCTAAAAAACGGTACTTAGAAAAAAAAAATTACAGCGTTTTTCGTGTTCAGGAAGTCCCAATTAACTTATCTAGGCATGTGGCGTTCTTGGTATTTTTTGGCTGTAAACCAGTGTTATACATATGTAACTGGAAAGTGTTATAATGTCGATGAACATCTCCGTTCATGAACGCTATGAATATTTTTGGAGTGCTATTACGTTTATGAACGTTATCTTTGAACTATTAATTTTTTTGTAATATAATTTATTAATTTTCATGTTACTCGAATGTGTATTCTAGATCAAATAACAATTTTTAAAAGCTTTTATACTTTTACTGTCTTATTTCTGCAATCTTTTCCAGGAATATTTTCTATACACTATCAGAATTTTCGTTTGAAGGAATAAGACTATTGAAGTATAAAAGCCTTAAAAAATTGTTATTTGATTAAGAATACATATTAAAGTGGGTAAAAAAAGTAGTGCCAGTCACCCCAGTCAGAAAACAAATTGTTTGCCCCAAAAAACAGCCCTTTTGGCTTTTTGTATGTAGCGCTGTTATTTAAAGTTCGATATCATCATATCGCACATCGTTGTTCATGGTTTGACAATGGCTTTATTTTTGCCTTTGGCGACTTTTTAATCCGAACTCAAATACTGGGCGCAACTTATGCCATCTCGGATCCTTGCCCAAAATGTAAAATTTTTTACGTGTGAAGAAAGCCCTTCTAAAACTTAAGGTACGGTCACATATGGCAAACATTTGTCAAAAAATATCAAATATTTGTTTGCCCTAATCTGACCACAAAATATTTTTGAGGGGCAAACAGAAAAACAGCTGATTTTGGCAAATTATTTGCTAGCAAACAAAAATGCTCCTAATGTGACCATTTAACGTCAAATATTTTCCTCGATTTTTGGCAAATAAATATTTGTTCTTACAAAAATTTTGTAAGACCAAACAGCGGCAAATAAAAAAGCTTTAAAATAAAAATTATTGAATAAAATTGAAAAAATTAACAGAATTAAATAATTTTTTAATTACGAAAAAACTTATTAATGGAAAACAATTTTTCCTTTGTTCTCTTTTTAGCAAAGAGTTGCGCGGTAAGTAGGTTTCAAGATGTTACAAAAAACATTTTTCTTAAGTAAATGGGTAATTTATTTAATATGCTTATAATATATGAGCTAATGTTACGAATTATGCATTGCAAAAATGGCGTGTCTATATAAATAGTTTGGGGTCAGTGGACAATCATGGACCCGCCAAAATAAAATTAAATAATGAATTTAAGATTTATATAAAACTTATTAGTGCCGAATAATTTACCGACATCGACATCTTTATGAGATTTTTTCGTCTTGAAGTGATTGTAGCAAGTGACCTAGAACCAATACTCGGCCTACCAAGACAAAATTTACAAGCTATTATAGAAATTTTTGCCAAAACCAACATTTATAAGATTATTATGATATTAAAAGTTATTTACAGAATCGGTATTTGAATAAGAGCTATGGCACAAAACTTTTCTCCAGATATAAGTTTTTATGAGCAAAAAAGATACGCGAAAATTGCAAAAATAGCGATCATTTTTCATATTTCAAACAAGCCATAAAATTGATTAAAAGTCCCTTAAACTATAAGGATTGGCTAAATTAGCGGAAATTCGCAAAAATTTGCTAATAGCGGCATGAAGCAAAGTTGAATATGTATTTATTAAAAATCGTTAAAGCTGTAAAGAATCAGAGAAAACAATTGCATCTATCGCGAACATTCACGAAAAATTGCAAACCCAAAAATTTATTTGAAATTGCCAAATCGGTTAAAAAACAAAATGTTGGAAAAAACAAAAAAAAATTTACTAAAGTAGCGAAAATTCGCGAAAATTTTTAATATTTCAAACAACCCATAAAATTGATTAAAAGTCCCCCAAACTAAAAGGCGTGGTAAAAATTCTGTAAATATTGCTAAATCAGTGGAAATTTGCAAAAATTTGCAATATTTGTGTGAAAATACGTATTGTTTTCATTATGTAATAAACATTTCAAACTAAAAACCAATATTAAGTTTTTTTGCTAAAAATGTTCTCACATATACATACATAAGAATTATAGTCGATTCGTTTTACTTTCTCTAACCCCTTACCACTCTAATTGAAAACGAACAAAAACATGTGGAGGTGAATTGTGGAACACAAAAAATGATGCAATAATCCACTTTCGAGTGAATTCGGATTCTAGAACACACGCGATTATCTCAAAAATTGCGACATGTACTTTGCGAATAAGGAAAACATCGACAGATAGCCGGACGGATGGACATTGTTATATCAATTTAGAAAAGGATGCTGACGAAAAATAAAAATTTTGGCCGCAAGTTCGTCCAAGCAGTTTGGATTGAAATTCAGCACTTTTGGTTTAGTAGGAAAAGAGTTATGGAGCGAAATGGGAAACAACCTCTTGAAAAAATCAATATTTATTTACAAAAACTAACGTAAATTGGTGGCGGAATGCACCTTTTATCGTTAAATTTTGCACAAACTCAAATTATATGCCTAGAAATCATATAACTGAATTTCGTGAAGATCGGTCTATAATTTACAATAGATCCACTCTCTAAAACACTTTATTGCTTGCGTCTAAAACCGTAATAAATAATACTTTAGTTTCATAATGTATGTACATACATATGTTAATTTAGTTGTATAAGACTGGAAATTACTTTGTCAAATTGCCTTTATCCCTTTATTTGTTATCTTAATCCTCTTTTATTTTAAAAACTGCTGTTCTCGCTCTTCTGTACCATAAAACCACAAAAGTTTCCATATTTTGCATAAAAATGTTAATTTTTAGTTTTAATAAAAAGTAATTTTATTTATTTAATTTTTATTTTTGACAATTTGATCAAATATTTATTTTTAGGCAAATATTTTTATATGTGAACACTGGGCAAACATGTTTTCCCATTTTTTATTTGAAGGTATTTAATATCTGTTTGAACAAACAAAAATGGGCAAATAAATGTGCGTAGTGTGACCAGCAAATAAAATTTTTATTTCTTTTAACAAAATTTAAAAAAATGCCGGCAAACAAAATTTTAAAATTGTTTGCCATATGTGACCGTACCTTTAGTATATATAGCTTTTAACATGGTCACTTTTATGACACGCCTCCAAATTAAACCCCTTTTTTCTCTTTCACATGCATATTACATTAAACTAGGTTAAAGCCAATACAAAGCAAACAAAATTTTTATCTCGTCCTAAATTGCAGCGCTTTTTATATATAAAGCATCGCCATTTAAAGTTCAATTTCATCGTATCGTATATCATTGTTAATGGCAAGAATATGACTTAATTTCTGTATTGAATGCTTTTTTAATGTTACTTCAAATTCAAAATTACATTTAAGAAATATTGGATCCTTCCTCTCTAATGACCAATTTTTCATAACAGAAAAATAATTCCTTCAGAAACTTTATAAGTACAGTTTTTCATATACCCACTTTTACTCAGGCCAAGTTTTTATGGCATAGAACATTTTTGCAATTTCTAGAAGAACTGTTTAAATAAGCTTAGCGAATATGATGCAGATTCTATTAGAAACGCTAAAAAGGGACATAGTGTACATAAAAGAGCATTTAAACCCTAAATAAATATAAAACCTAAATAAGCAAAAATATGCATTTTCACCAAAATATGCATCAATATGCAAAAACAAATCGATGCTATCTTAACGCTAATTCAATGATTCGGAATGATAATTGGTCGAGACTGTTCTTAGACTATCGACAAAATACATGCATTTGTTTGGAAATCGCATCCCTAGGCATAACATAACCCCTTTAAGTCTGATCGAAAAATTTGCTATTAACTATGGTATCGTGGATATAAATATATATTTTATATTAATGATTGATATTTAAGTGGACTGTGAAACTCTACTGACACTGTTTTTCCGTATTTTTTTTTTTATTTATTTCAATACTACAAATAGGACGTTTTGTAATTATATTAATTTTAATTAAGACATTTGTAAAAGCAAACATTAAACCATGTACAGAGTTAAAAGAAGAACTAAAAAATCTAAAGAAATTATTTATTTTAAAAATTGAAATTGCAGAATTCTTAAAATAAAAAGTATACAAAATGATTTGAATGCATACAAATGTAAAAATGTGAATCTTGACTAGACTCAAGGTGGATAAAACTGAAATGGCACGGAAATTCTATAAATGAAATTGGTGTGCGGCGAGTATATTAAAAGCTAGATATATTAATTTTAGCAGGACTACCTTGGCGCGTGAAAAAATTTGATATCAGAGGAGAAGCATCCGTGATATCATGAATGCCATCTAGAATTTCAAGTTAGATTAAAAAATGCATTAAATACAAAAATAAACCCGTACCTAGCTAATAACAAAGATGCTTTATATGTGTGGGATTTTAATTCGGTAAAGTTAAGTTTCCTACAACCAGGGTTGCTAAAACCGTCTGCCAGACCTGGTAGTACGATCAGGATCCAATCCCATATATGTAAAACAAAAAGCGCTGTAAGTTAGGGTGTGGCAAATACAATTTTTTTTAAAAGATTTTCAAACTTAATTAAAAACATTGATGATTTTCTGAAATATTACTGTTTTCCCAGATGTCTAATAACACAAAAATTTTAAATTTCATTATCTCGAAATGGCAAGAAATTATTCACGATTGTTTTATTAAGAAACGATATCGGTACATATTTAGATCGATGCTTAGTTAAGAAAAATTTATTCAAATGAAACTTAAAGCAATTCAAAGAAAGTAGCTCATTGCAAAAAATTTTACTCTTAGTCTGGATTGTAAACTTTATCTATCAAACTCTATCTTAAAGCCAATATTTTGCTATCGTTTTCAGTTATGGTTCACTCGACCTCGACCTTCAATATAGAAACAAATTCAAAGACTCCAAAACATAATTCTTAAAGTCTTCACAGTGACACGAGATATTTTTATATAATTTACTACGTGTAAAACAAATCTTTCTTAAATTTAAATTCATTAAGCATCCCAGTTGGAAAGTGTGTAACATTTTTAAAAGGAAACATTTTACTACACCCCCACTTCCAATTCCCTCTTTAATTTTTTGTATTCCAATAAACAATTGTACTGCAAAAGGGTTTGAGCATTAAAGAAAAAACGTAAAACCACCAATAAATATTCACAATTTTGAGGTACATATATTGCTGCAACAAGTGCATTGTGGCAGTTGTTATTGTTTGCATAATTGCTACTCGATTTATGAAAAAAACACCTTTTTTGTATTGTCATGATGTGTATTGTCTGTACGTCTGTACGTACAAAAAACACACACTTGTAAATTAACTGAACTATACTGAAATTGATGCTGGCTCATGGTACCCTCTAGTTTTGAAGGTAGAAATGTATTATTATTTAATAGATGCAGAATTAATGCTTTTAAAAAAAATTTAACAACTGTTTTAATTTTATGGAAAAATCCACAGTCTGCCATAAATTACCAGTTAAGCATTCAAGTAGTCCACTAAATTCTTTCCATTATAACTAAACTAAATCTGACTCTCCATAGATTTATTTTTTTAATGGAAAACATGGTTGAAATTAAATTGTAACAAAGTTGTTTACAATCCAGTTGTTTACTATCCAGTTTGGTTTTAATCTTTTCATCTACAAGGTATTGCTGACCTATTTTTAATTCTGAAAACAATACAAAATAATGAAAATATCACTCGTTAACTCACAAAACATTTCAATTAATAACAGTTAATTTAATGTTTTAAATTCAGTCTTTTATAAAACATTTTCAATAGTGGGCTGATAAAATAATACAAAAATTAAATTACTTTACACGAAAAGATTAAATTGCGAATAGTTTTGCATCATTAACTTAAATATCAAGCTTAAACATTGTTTAAATTAATTAGTAGGGAATGACATTAAGGTTCTGTTTTTTCCAAATAATAAAACTATATGAAAAATTTAAATTAAAATAAAAAATCATACTTTAAAACTATTGCCATCAACTTATAACGTCATTATAAAATTTATTTAGTATAAAATTATACAGCGAATACGACGATACTACGAGCTTGTGAATTGGACAAATTTTTTATCTAATTTTTATAAATAATTTTTCTACAAATATTTAATAATTCACCTTTAAAAATAATTTCAGCTACCTGATTATTGTCTCTTTATCAAGTTTTTTTTCTTTAATTCACGTCCATATTCAAGTACACAATTTTTGTTTTTACCATTTTAAAGTTTGATTCAGCTAGCTGAATTAAATTCTTAACCACAATGTAATATTATTCTATTTTGTTTTGCATAAGGGTTTTTTTTAGAGGCATATTTTAAAAATAACCCAACTAATTCAATGGAGTGCCAAAATTTTGGCTCTATGGAGATTTCTTGACGGACAGACGAAGTTTGTTGGCGAAAGAGGATAAGAGTAAGCCACCTTACCAACAAACTTCGTCTGTCCAGCAAGAAATGTCCATTGTGTAAATTGGGATTAAGCTCACAAATCTGATGGAATTTAATAATTTTTAAATAATTTCTGGCTTATGGCTTTACAAACGCTATCCTGCCGGTTAAATTTTGCACGTACGTTCTCATGTACAAAGTTTATATTGTAAAGTGTAATTTGCAAAGACTTTCAAAATAATTATGCTGTTTCGTTCGACAAAAACTGTTAATTCCATTTTTGCAAACAAATTTTAATAAGTTTGTCAAAAATATAACAGGCGAAAGATCGCTGTACAAATGTTTATTGTTATGATTAGTGAAGTTTTCAAAATGTGAGTTGTTGTTTGCCGGTAATGAAGACGTGGTTATAACAAGGAGACCGAATTAATTTTTCGGGAAAACAATACTTTAATTTTAAAAAGTGCTTTCATTTAATTCTTATACAAGTTGATTTCATTTTAAATAATTAAATAAATTATAGAAAAATTAGAACACAATCCAGAGCGCAGTAATGCTTTGTCAACTGCTTCTGTGCTTGCTTGCATCGGCTCGGAAATGCTTACTAATACCAAGGAGTTGCAGCTATACATGGTTTTACAAAATTAACAGTTGAGAAAACTATCCATAGAGTTGTCGACGTTATAATAGACGCATATGTTCATGTTTTTTGGGCTGACGCCAGTTGCGAAGATTGTGATTTTTTTTAAACTTTCTCCTAGGTAGCCTGTTTTTACTATTTATTATTATAAATCTTTCTTGCAATTATCCTATCCCTTCAATATTTCACAACCTTTTTTCTTACGCCAATTTTTAGTTAACATTAAAGCTATAGATATGTACATCAGAGATCTGCAACGAATACTAAAATTTGGAGTAAATTCAATCATTTACTCTAAATTTTTATGATTCAAACCTTTTTTGTTTAACAACAAAGCGCATATTAAACAATCAGTTTGAATTATTGAACTCGCAACGAACATGAATGTTTGTAAATGTTTTTTCTGGTATAACAGAGATCACAGCAAGGAAACGAAGCGGTGTTCTGATCATTCTTGCAATATTCGTTTTCGAATGCGATATAATGTTCGTTTAGCTGCAGCATGTATTATAGAGTCGTTTCAATCATTAGCGCGAAAATTTACCCAGTCATGTATTCTACAGTTTTGTTCTCGTTTGAGCATCATACATATGTTTGTTTATATCAGTCGCAATATCATTAGTTAAAAAAAAAATACAAATGTTGGAATGTTTGGAAAACCTTTATTGTTTTTTTTTAATTGTACGCATGCATTGTTAGGCAATATGAATATAGAGAGCAAAAACTGTTGAAAATCATAACCCAAAATTCATTTGAAAATAAAATTTGCGAGAAATTTGTATGTAATCACATACATATATATATAATATATATTTATATTATATGTATTTTATTCGACCTTTATTATTATATGTAATACAACTAAATTTTCAAGCTTGAGGTCTTTTTTTATTTTATATAAAAAACTTTAACGTTTATTTTTAACCAATACCGATAATGTCGAGAATTAATTTTAAGTCTGACACTGAGAATGTAGCACAAAATTATAGACATTTAATTTATAAAAACAGAAACGGAAGGTAAAAAATTTTTGTATATTGTAATAGATCAAGTTTGTATTGAAAAATATTTTTTATTCAACTCCAAAAAATTTTCATAAGTTTGTCAATTTTTGTTAAATTTGTTTTATTTTAAAAAATTTTTAATTTTTTGTTAAAAAAGAACCCTGAAGAAGGCACTCAAAGAAGTGCCGAAATATTGGTTAAAAATAAACGTTAAAGTTTTTTATATAAAATAAAAAAAGACCTCAAGCTTGAAAATTTAGTTGTATTACATATATAATATATATATTATTGCATAAAAATAAATTTGATGAATTTATGTGGGATCAATGTCTTCCAAATTCGACTTTCTTGTATGGAAATTTTAACTTTAGCCCATAATTTATCTTACCCGTGATATTACAATTAACTCTCAATTTTGACTTTTTTATGGTAAATACATAAAAACCTATGTTTATTTACCCAGCCAGCAAAATAATCCGACGTCGTTCAGATATCTGAGAGAAACGTCGGCAAAAAAGTCGGAATCGTATACGAATTCTGTCAGATTTCTGACCCAAAAACGTATGAAGTGGTTGACACGAATTCTGACAGACATGTCGTGGGAAATTTTGGTTTTTTGTCGGCATTTCTGATAGATATCTAACAGAAATCTAATGAAAAAGGCATGGGAAGTTCTGATGTGTTAGCCGAGATTTTTTTTGCTTTCGATCTGATAGCTGAAAGAAATAATTTTATTGCAAAATATGAACATTATTATAAATTTTACACGTACGTACCTTTTTATGCTTTTTATCTTGAACAAATAAAATAAAATAAAACAGAATGACAATTGTCATTATTTTAAAAAAATAATAAGTCTCGTTAGACAAATCTGAATGAATTCCGTCGGAATTCTGTTGGACATAGCTGTACATAAATTCCCCCCGATATATCCAAGCGAAATCGATCAGAAATCGGCCAGACCGTAAGTATATTCAATGTCTGACAGAAATCTGAACGAAGTCTCTAAGAATGAAGTTGACATTTGCACGAAATGTCTGGTTCAGACAATGTCGAAGTATTTTGCTGGCTGGGTAAAAACACACATATTTGGGATTGTTTGATTTCTAACACGAATATTTCTACTATCGTTCCAAAGAAATATTAACATTATTTTCGTTGCGAGTACAATAATTCTAACTAACTGTTTGAAATGAGCTTTTTAGATTAAAATCATTTCTTGACGTTGGACAAAAACGACTGAACCACAAAATTCAAGTGGTAGTTGCAACTGATGACAATAAAATCATGTTCGTATCACCGAGCCGAAAGCCGAATACATGTTAGCTGTTGTTTATAAACAGGTGAATCGCTTTTAAATAAACAAATACAATCATAATTTTGCAATTTATTCATACTTCGTACTGAATTATTTGGTTCGTGCTGACGGTTGAACAAAAACAAACCTGTTGATTACTAATTTGATTTATACGGAATTGTTAGCTGTAGTGATCGATAGCTCCTTGCAGCTCTCTGCTGTACATTAGGTTGACTTTGACAGGCTTTATGAAGATTCCCAAAATATTTTGACGCTAGCTTTAATTTCACGTGAGCTAAACCGCGTCAAAAAAGGGTCCAATATTGGTATTTTTTATTAAAAAAAATTCGGAATATATTTTTTGTCACGTTATGCCAGAAATGAGCCTCATCCCTAAAGATGATTCGACAACAAAAATCCGGGCAACTTCCAGTTGATTCTCAGCACATTGATCGAATGAGCTTTATTTATTTTTTTACATTACTTCCGCGAATACTTTAAGTTTAGGATTCTGAATTTGCTTTCAAACGATTATTAAATTACGAAATGTTTTGTTATAGTTTATCTTAAATATCAGCTCAACTACCTAAATTGAATTTTAAGTAATAATTTAACAGTGTGCTGCTTATTAACAACAGTATGTAACGTATTTAAGCTATTTAGCTAAGACAATAGACTTTTATAAAGCTTAACTGAATATTATTAGTGTTATTTTTATATAATATTCTTAAAAGTTAGAAAGCTGAATTACACATTCATTACATATGTAATTTGAAAGGAATTTTAAAATAATATAATTATGTTTGGGCAACCCCGTAAAAATTAATTCACAGTTTTTATTTTTTATTTTCAACACTTTACGAAACTCCCTTTTATCTCAGAATTTTGTTAGCCAGTTTTAAAATTTAAAATAATTTTTCCCCTTTTTTATGGCCCCTCACTGTTGAAAAATATTTCATATCTTAATTATGTTTGCTATTTCATTGGGGCAATTTTATTAAAAAGTAATTTTTCACAATTTTTTCCACATTCCGTGTTTGTTAATAAATATTTCAAAAACAACAACAACAGCTACAAATTTAAGGAAAAAATGGAATTTTTTGAATTGCATTCAAATCGCGTATTAATTATTTTTTATATCGCCATCATAAATTCGCTTTTTGCACTCTTCCTCCCTTTTGCGCTATTTGGCTCGCTATTACATGTATTTCCTTTATAACCCACACAGAAAAAATTTTAGTCAAAATTCGATCAACTAAGCCAATGATTGATATAAATTTTTTTTTTTAAACAATTTTTTAATTGATTCAATTAAATTTTTTAATCAAAACTCAAAATTTTTAATGTTTGTGTGTATATTTTCATATTTTGTTTTAGTGATGTATAATAAAACACATAGAATACTTTTATTTGAATACTTCATATTTATAAATGCGAATACTTGTTTTAACTTACTACTTGTAACAAAAAATTAGACATCAGTATTTTATAAAAATATGTTTAAAAGCATTAGTAAATAATTTTTTTGTTTGCAAAATCTTATAAATAAAAAGTGTATCAATTTGTGCCATCAATTAACTATGAGTACACAATACCCGACAACTACATGCTGATTTGCGACAATTACAGCATCACTACTTCTATTGGAAGAAAAGAAAAAGTAAACAACAAAGAATTTATTCAGTGTGCAAAGTGATCTTAAATAGTTAACATCGTTCGCGTACATACATTTTTTTGTTTTTTTGTGCAAATATTGTAACGGTATTTTTTGTATTCGCAACAAAAATATTTTGTGGTGTCTTTAAAAAAAGCATAGCCAACGTGTGTGTATTACATATTATTCTTGGACAATAGAGTGTAAGTGTGGTAATGTCTGTACAGGTCTTTTTCTGGTACTGCTACATTTGTTTTTGATTTATTTTGACCTTAATGGAATCTGCAACACTTGCATGCATTTTTTTAAAGTGAGTATAATGTGATACATATTGTGACATAAATACCAATTTTTACTATTTTTAATTCTAGAAAGAATGATTGACATTGACGTTTTAAAAATGTTAAAAACACATCACATACATATATAAATTATTTAAAGATTTAACTGCAGGCGAACAGGCAAAATTTAAATTTAATTTGGAGAAGTGGAAAAAACAATTTAAAAGTTCTGAATATTCCCTGATGACCAATATGCGACGTCAAATCCAAATGCAACGTCAAATCAACCACCAACAGTAATGGAGATTTTATCTAATACATTAAACGGCAAGGATATTTTGAAATTGTACCATACAAATAATAGTTTACACGAGGAACAACGTAATTTGCTAGTCAACACTATAACAAAATATATAGAATCAAAAAGCATAATATGTTTATTATCTGATTGTTCAGACCTTGAAAAACAGATATGTAATATCTTTTCTCCGAAGAAATTGGTTAGCATAAATTTGTTCTATGTTTTAAATTAATAAAACTAATATTTTTCATTGTAGGAATTTTATACTAATGGAAAAAGAGGCAAATTATACAACAAATATATAAGACTTTCTAAAAATGTTTTAAAACTTGATGAACTTGAGGGAAAAGAAAACATGGCTGGTAAGAAAACCCTCGTACGTTACTGTTACTCCCGGCTAACTGAGCCTTAAGTATTATAAATGTCTTCTCTTTTTCGTTCTGTCAATATCAAAATGACAAAAACTGCTTAAACACGCAAATGTTTCATAATATGGCCGAGAACTTATGGATCAGTAGTCGTTATTAACTATAACATTAACGGCTTTATTCATAAACAATATTCCATGCTTACAACAGGTTTATAAGACGAATTTTATATGAAAATTTGTTTAATTAACCTTTAACAAAACTGAAATATTTTTTATGAATAAGGGTTTAAGTGAATATCGTTACCTGAAACAGAAAAGGACCTAACTAACCAAAATTTAAAAATCGAATTTCATTGGTTCTGAACTATTGCATCAGCACAACTGACCACAAAATAAGTTTAAATCTTACGTCAAAAATGTTCGATTTTGTAAGCTAAAAACAAAACTCCCTATCTACAAAAGCTTGCATAGTATGCAAAATTGTCAATTGTTAAAACATCTATTAGGCTTTACAAGACAAATAGAAGAAAACAGTTTAAGGCGATTTATCAATTTATCATTTTAAATAGTTTTGTCCTATAAAATTTTCAAAATGTTAGATAGGGCCTTTTGTGTTTTAGCCGACGATATATATTCATAGATATGTAAAATTATTTTTTATAGTTTTAAATAAAATTCAGAATACTTTAAAAATTCTCTCTTTACTTTATTATAGAAAATAAAGAAGATTACACTTTAGATATTCAAATCTTAAGATCTGCAAACATAACCCAATATGAATTTTATATATACTGGAAAAAGTGTGCTCCCATACGTTTCCACCAAATTGCAAACTCTAAAAACACTTTTGAAGTTTTTAAGTTATGGCCAGAATACACGAAGCCGTCTGGTCAGCTTTTGGTAAGAACACTTTAATATTTTAAGTTAAAATAGTTTTACACATACATATGTACATATTTCTTTTCTTTTTTTTCATTTCAGATCGATATAGATTTTGTTCTGAAGTATCCCCTAGCAAAAAAGTTGCAAGAACGTTGGCCGTATTTTGCAGAAGAAATATTATTATTTTTTATGAAGACCAAAATAACGTGCTCATTACAGCCATACCTAAACAAGAGCGGAAAGCGTTTTCTAGCTGTCAAAAATTCTCATGCCCATACAATTTGTATGAAGCATCCCTAAATAGCGCGGCGTCAACGCTTTACAATTGGAAAATCCGATTTTGACAGCGCGTTTAATAGTGAAGTTGGCCGCTATTAATAATAAATAATGACAATTTAGCTATTTTTTGTCAATCTAGCGGGTTTTTCTCTTCTTTTTATTTCTATTATATGGGTTTTATTAAACAAGAAAGTTAACACTACTGTTTGTGGCACAACGTTGACGCTCTTGTTTAGGTATGGCATATCAGCGTAAAAGCTTAGCGGAATAAAACGTTCCGCCTTCCGCTCTTGTTTAGGTACGGCTGTTAGTTTCAAAAAAACTTCATCAAAGTGAACATATTCGTCATATTTAAAAAATCCTTTTTTTTGGACGTCATTTTTTTGTTTGGTAGCAAGCGGTGTAGAAAAGAAAGAGAGGTAGAAAAATAGACATGATTTCTGTTTTCTCTTCCTATTTCTTCTCTACACCGCTTGCTATTGTAATTGTAATATTTGGAAAAGAATATAAATGCAAAGTTCTTGTAGTAATAATTAAATATATAATAAATAAAATAACTTATTTTAAAACTGTGTAAGTGAGTGGAAGACTTCTGATATGTAATTATTTTATGTTAACTTTAAATAAAAACAAAGTAATAATAAAAAAATCTAAAATTGATTAAAAAAATAAATCTAAATATTTATTTGGGGGTTAAATTTTTAATATTTTAATTGATTTTAAAATACTAATTAATTAAATTATTTAATTAATACAACAATTTATTTATTTGATATTTTTAAAAAATTTAATTAAAATTTTAATTAATTCAATTAATATTTTGTTTGGAAATTTAAGAAAGTTTTTTTTTATTTTTTAATTAATTCAATTAAAAATTTAATTAAAAATTAAAAAAAAAAATTAATTATTCATTTAATTGATTTAACTAATAGTTTAATTGAAATTTCTTCCTGTTTTTCAATTAAATTTTCTAGTTTTCATTAATTGACTTTAAAATAGGTGTAAACTTCAAATTTACAAACGCATTAATTGATATGATCAATTTGTTTGCAGGTTGAAAAATAGCGAAAAACTTAATTGGGACAACAAATTTCTTAATTAAAGTCAGTTTTCCATTTTTTCTGTGCAGCGGTAAATTTTGAATGGACTAAAAGTGGAAGGCCTGTTTGAAAGCCTCTGCCCTCCTTTCTAAAAGATTTGATTCGAAAGACCTTTCAAAATATTCATTACACATTCGCTACTCCCTTCTTTAAGAAGGGAGAAAGGAAGTTGTTCAATTTTGATTTTTTTTTTTTGTTTTTAGTGACATTCTGTACTCCCTTAGGGAAGGGAAAGTAGTTATTCAATTTGTATCTTTTTTATTTTTTGGTCTCTAACATTTTGAAAACAATTTTATTACATTTCTTTTTTCACATGATCTTGTCCTTATAACGGTTTTTTATTTTTGTTCCGTCGTCCCTAAACGCGTCGTTTGTCTTATGTAAACGTATACGTTGCGGATCAGCTGTTTCGTTTTTCCTACTAAGTTTTGTATAATAAGTTATAATAACTCCTACGTAAACATGATGTTGCGTTACGGAAGAAAGTGATAAAATTTTCCCCCGTATTAACGTAACAGCTGTGAAAGGATTTTATCTGACAATAAAAATGAATAATTTAACAAATTTTTTAAATCATGGAGGCAAACTTATTGAAAAGTTTATAAAACATAAGAAATCAGTTGATTATTATTTAACAAATTTGTGTATCATGAAAGAAAAACTTATTGAAGAGGTTAAAAAACATACAATATATACAAATATGTAGAACAAATTCAATAACGAAATGAATATTAATATACATATTTTCAAATTCGTTTTCAATACACAAATAAGTAAACGAATAAACAGGAATAAAAACATCTGAAAAAGGCTTTTATAACACGCGTTGTGTAACTTGCTATTTTTCATGCACTAATTATTTAAACGCCTTTATGGAAAAGGCTCTTGATTAAGAGAATTTTTATCCGCCATTGGCAGGTTGTATACTTAAGAATTAAATTAAGATTTGATTAATTTTTTTTTTATTTCATATACTTTATATATTAAGATTGTGATTACTCGTACATATTTTTAAGCAAAACTCGTTTTTCGTTAAGAAAATCGTTTGATCGAAAACAAAAGTGTTCAGTCAGAACAATAAAGATAATTGTTATTTTTTATTTTATATTATATTTTGTAGTTCTATTTTTTATGAATTAATTCTTTTATTTATTTTGTGGCTCTAACTCGCCCTTGAATCGTATAAATTTATAAATACATAATTACATACATATTAACATACATTCAATTCTAACGGGAATGCATTTCTACATTCCTACATTTTATTCATATCGAGATTTGTTTTAAATAATAAGAGGCAGTAGTTCTTGGACAATTAAACAATAAAGTCATTTAGTAAAAATCAAAATCAGTTCTCGCTCTTGTGTGTTTTCTATTTTATTTTTTTTAATGGTTGTTCAATTTTGTTTACACAAAAAGTTTATTTTGTGATCACAAAAAAAAGCGTATAATAGAAAAGCACCAAAAATCGTATTTTTATATAGAAAATACAAAAATAAAAAATGGCTTTAACTCCTTAAAAAAGAATTTGATCGAAAATAAAATCTTGTCATGTGATCAAACATATATTTTGTTTGATAAAAAAAAACATTTGCTTGTAACTTCCAAACGGAACAATTAGTTTTTTTCACCACTCATATTTTAATTCAACAATCAATTTTTAATAGAAACATTTAAAACGCTCGTTATTCCTTCAATAAGTTTTTAGATTAAAAAATTCGCTCATTTTGTGATCAATAGTATTTTTTTTTTAATCAATTGTTTCAGAAATGTTAAACGTTTGCAATTATTTACCCTATTTAAAGCTTATTTTTTAAAATAAGATCACGCATAAAAATAAATATGTATAAAATCTTTTTCTAAAAATGTTGGAGAACAGTTTAAAAACCTACTTGACAATTTATAAATGTTTTATATAAAGCAAGGCCCATTGAAAAGGTCTACGCAGGAAGCGTGATGATCATTGTTTATGTTTTTTTAGTTGTCAAAAGTTGTTTACATTTTGTTTACATTTTGCTTACATGTGCATGTATGTATACGTTTGTTTACGTTTATGGTATGCCACACATACATGTTTTTCCTTTTGCTTTCCTATGGACATTTAATACACTTTGGATTTGTTCACCGCCCACCATGGAATATCTCACGAGAGTATATGTGGTAGTTAATTTTTGACAACTAAAAATAATCTTTATTGTTTTTGTAAGAGTAAGCAGACCTGATAGATAGGCCTTGATATAAAGGAATCTTGGAATTTTTTATTACAAATTTTAAAAATAATTTTTCTGTGAACTTTTAAAAAATTCATTTAAAACATAAATTTAATCCAACTAGGACATTTTCAATGGAAATTGGAGAAAAAATATGACTTAAAAGATGTGGTAGTTTTTCCAATCGGTAGTTCTTTCCTTTTAATTATTATTTTGCATTCTTACCATTGAAATTGTATGTAGTATGTATGCTAAATGTCTATGAATGTAAAACTAAAATTTTCAGAAATCCTTTATAAAACCTTTTTTTATAGGTATTCAATATGTACTTCTTTTGTATGTATTCATAGAGTACTCTTATAGAAACCCTTTATTCAGTACACCTTTGTAATGCCTTTTAACAGTCCTTTATTAAAAGGCGTTCTTAAAGACATGCATCAGAAGGGCTAAAAAAGAGATTCTTTTGAAAGCCTTTTATAATTACTGTAGCAAGAAGGGAGATGGAAGGGCTTGCTCCAAATGACAACCTGTATAAAAAATATTAGAGTATGGAATGCGAAGTGGAGAGCTTGTGTCTGCTAAATAAGGCCTTCTATTAGGCCTATGTACTCATTCTTTTTACCGCTGGGAATATACCCAATATTTGTATTTGTATTTTTTTTTATTTTCAATTAACACATTAAGTTATTTTTTCCTTTCTCCAATCATTTATACGAAATTACCTTCTGCCAGATGCTATACACAGGAAATGGTGAAAACAACAGCAGATGCAACTACAAATACTCTATTTTATTTATTTTTTGGCCAAGGTGTTAATTTTGAAGTTTTAAATATTTACGTAAGCTAATAAGGCCTAAATTTTTTCATTGTAAATTAAAAACACATTTAATTACATTTTTCCCAACGTTTCGTCAATTTTTTGTTGACTTCTTCAGGGGAACATCTATTAAAATATTTTTATTATTGTTACAAACATTTTTTTTTATACAATTGTAATTTTACTTACTTATTAAAGTGTGTATATATTACATTAGATAAAAAATGAGAAAACTAAATAATTTCTAATTATTAAATTTATTATTGACATTAATTTTAATTTGTGTAATTTAAACTTGGTCGTTAATAAATTATCCTATTGCCACCCTGTAACTTGCGCTTATTTTGTCTGTATCTTCTTTCATGTTCATTGTTTTTTCTCTTTTCTGTTGGATGCGTAAACTCTCCAATGTATATCTTTTCCTTTCTGTTTTTTCCTTGTCTAAAATTCGTATATTGTCGAAGTCAGCTGTGTGGTTGTTTTCAAATATATGTTGTGCCAAGGCTGTTGAATGTTTATGTTTTTCGATGTCATTTTTGTGTTCCTTCCCAGCGGGAAATTTGTGTCAATTGGTCCAACAGACTGGTCCTGGGATTTGTGAAAATAGATCCAGTACAAAAAGAAAGGACTCATGACCAGTGAAAGAAGAACCAATCCCTTAACTGGTTTATAAAGAACAAAAAGGTAGAAAAAGTAATGAATTACTGTACAGTCTTAACTGGTGCTCTCTAAAATTTGGCTCTTAAATTTAATTCTTGGACTAGTTTTATTGAAAAAATACTACATAGTATTTAAATAATTCTACATTTTAGTAACTGACATTAAGCAGGTTCATTGAGAATAGATCTGTGATTGGTCAAATGGTGTCAATTGACCCCCTCCAATGACAACCCCATGTAAAAGTGATAGGTCTTATTCATATAAAGTGTAAGAACTAGGACCGGTCCCTACCACCAAACACCTATCACGGGACTACTTCAGTGTCAGTTCGCTTCCCTCTAGGGTTTATTCTCGTTTCCAAGTTTCGTTTTGTTGTTCCTATGTAAATCTTGTCGCATTTGTTATTTTCGTTTCCCTTGCATTGTATTTCGTATACTACATTGTTTTGTTGTTGTTTATTAATAATGGTTTTTGTTTTTGTAAATATTGTGTTTAATGTGGTATTGGCTTTGTAGGCAAAGTTTATGTTTTTGTTTTCAATTGTTTTTCTTATGTTTTTATTATCTGTTAGTCCAGGGATGTATGGTACACTGAAGAAAATTTTTTGTTCTTTATTATTGTTTAAGTTTTCATTTATGTCATTTTTGTTCTTTAATTTTCTAATCATTTCATCTATAAGTGTGTTCGTTAATTTTGTTGGAAAATTATTATTTGTTAAGGTGTTTTTGATATGTGCAATATTCTCCTTGTGAAATTGTTCGTCACTTGTTTTTATCACCCTGGCGATGAAATTTTTTGCCGTATTAATTATTTGACTTTTAGGTTGCGTCGAGTTGAAATTTATCATTCTTCCAGATGCAATGTCTTTTTTGTACCAATTGAAGATTATTTTGTTGTTTTTTCTATATAGTTTAGTGTCTAAGTATGCTATAGAGTTATTAGCTTCAATTTCCATGGTAAATTGTATTTTTTTATTATAGTTGTTAAAATTTTTTAGAATTTCTTCTTTGTCGTCCACTTTAACTATGGCCAGTATGTCATCTACATATTTTTTTATGTATTTAATTTCTACATTGTTGTTTTTTAACTTTGTAAGGGTTTCATCCAGTAAGTCGTCTAATATTATATCCGCAATTGTAGGAGAAAGAGGATTACCCATTGGCATTCCAAAAATTTGACTATAAATGTCCTTATCGTAAATGAAATAGTTGTTTTCTATAATGCAAAATCGAAGGATCTTAATAAATGTTGGCTTTGATATTTTTGTATGTTTCTCTATCATTTTCCATTTTTTAATAATTATGTTAATTGCTTTGTTGATAGGTATATTAGTAAAAAGTGATATGACGTCTAGTGAAATTAGAATCTCTCCATCATTAAGAATGATGTCCTTGAGTTCTCTTAGATCGTTCGAATTTTTTATATTAAAATCTTTAGAAACTATGTTTTTTAAAATTTGACCTATGTGTTTAGAAAGTCCATAGCAAGGAACCTGCATAGACGAAACTATGGTGTTGTAGTTGTAATATTTAGAGACCTTTTTTTTTACTTTTATTTTACACTCTTTATTTTTCTGACCTGGAGTGCTCCATGGAGATCGCAGGTAGATTCTTATTTGCTTGCTAATTACAACTGCCCTTAAAATTATTCTTACCCGCTATTTATACCTAGTTCTTATTAATTAAAATGCTGACTGTACTTAAGTCATTAATTAAATAAATTAAAATGCTGACTGTGCTAAAGTCATAAATTAAATAAATTAAAATGCTGACTGTACTAAAGTCATGAATTAAAAATTAAGGTGCTGACTCGTATAATTGAGTCAGCATATTTTTTGATTACTTAATTCTAAATAATATCAAACTTATTATATGCGAGGGTAAACTCAACATCCCTCCCCCCTTTATGAAAAAGTGCGGTCTTTCGTCTGATGTTGATGTACTTTTGGTAGATGGTGCTGATGTTGATCTTAGTGCATCAGTGTGTTGCGGTGTTGACGCGTAAACATCTTCTTCTTTTTAGGTATCCATTGTTTATTGACGTTGTGAACAAATTTCTTAATATGTTGTTGTTGCTGGGATCCATCTAAGCTATTGTGATTCTGAGATATGTGTATGGTTTCGCGTATCAGATTCTGTGGATTTGTGTTCCGGTGTATTTTATTTTAGATTAGCCACGCATTCAGAACCTACTGGTCCACATTTGGCGAGCAGTGGTTTAGTAAAATATTCTTAAAAGGAACCAAGGTAATTTTGCCGCTGCCATCCAGTAATTGGTTCATGTCGTGCACATTAGGTTTCTTCATTTTGGTTGTGAAATCATGTTGGTATAAGATGTTAGTTGACATCTAGATATTTTCAAGCAGCTAGACTGGGATTTCTTTTCCTTGTTTTATACGAATTTTTGTTTGGCAGGACTTCCATTAAAGTATATACATATGCGGTTCAGAGTAATGGCCAAATTATTATTAGCATTCTTTGCCACCCCGATACAATTACAAGAGCTGCTCTAAGCTTGACTCTCTTGTTGCTGGCTATCGAACTGAAACCAGAACATTTATATAATTCAGACTTTTTACCTTTTTATCATCAAATTTTTCCGTCTTATGATCTTGAAGTTCTTTGGACATGTGTTCAATCAGAGTTATCGTTTTGCAAAGCTAAACTATCCTTCATATCATATACAGCCGAATTAACATAATCCAAGACATCCGAACGAGAATCACCATTTTCATTTAGCATTTGTGCAGACATCGTGTCGCATCATGATGCCCTTCCTGCGCGGTTACCCCATCGGTTGTTGAGCAGGGACTTGATGCCGTTAGTAGACTTATGTTGATGAACACCAAACGAAAACGCACTTTAGAGTGTAAACAATTTCTTTCTTACATGGCAAATTTGTGGTTTTAGATAATTAACAGTATATTAACCTAGTCTATTATGGTGTGCATTCTTAATTCTTACAAATTTTATTTTTTTTTTTTTTTTTTTTTTTTTTTTTTAATAATAAACTCTACAATATAATTTTTTTAAAAATGCCTAATGTCCTTGTGTTAATTGCTGAATTATGACCTCTAGTCACAGTGATCGTCAAAAAGGACAAACAGTAAAATGAGAAATATTTTTTATTTACTTTGAATTAAAATATTTTAAAAGTTTAAATTTAAAAACAAAAAGATATTACTACAAATATAATTTGTTTTGAATTTTTAAGATACAGATACATACATAAATATTAAATAGGAAAAAACTTAACTAGATTTGAAGTTGATAGTAGGTATTTTGAATTTTGTTGTAAACTGTATAAGTTAATTATGATAAGAGCTAGTAACAAAACTTTTAGTTAGGTTAAGATTCTTTCTTTTGACAAAAGTTTACAAAATGAATGAAATAAAAGAGAAATATATTTAAAATAAAACAACTAGAATTTTTTTTTTTTTTTTTTTTTTTTTTTTTTAATAAAGTTTTTGAAAATAAACAACCTTTCTAGTTTTTTTTTTTTTTTTTTTTTTTTTATTAAAAACCTTCAAATATTTTTTTTTTTTTTTTTTTTTTTTTTTTTTTTTTCAACTAAACTGTATAAACTTTAATTGTTCTCTATTTTTTGAGATTAAGCTTGTACAGAATTTGTCTTATTTCCATCAATACTTAATACCACAAAATTCTTATTGTGGTAAGTTTTTTTTTTTCAATTTGGGCATTGTAAATATGTGTAAAGAGTTTTGATTCTTTGCAAATATTTTATGCCCAGAATGACATAAGTTACTGTCATTGATACCAGTGTATGATTTTATCACTGCACAGAAACAAATATTAATATTAATATTAATTAATCCAGCAATACAAATTTGAATACATATTTATGTTTATGTTTCTTTTGTCCAGCCAGCAGTTTATTCAAACGGTTCGCTGATTACTCCAATGTTTATTTAATTAAAAAAAACAAGTGATCACAGTTTTAAACCGAATGCTTGCTGGGATCTACACAAAAATGAAATAAAAGAAATATGAAACATTCAACGTTTGTGCTATAGTGCTTAGGTATGCACATTCTTAAATGTACATTGCACTAGTGAATGGCACTGGGCATTGTTAATATGTATAATTTCAGCAGTTAAAGATTAACGTTGAGGCGCGCTCGTGAAGTACAAAAAGTTTAAAATAAATAAAAAAAACTGAAGCGAATGAGTATAAAAAAAAATTAAATTAAATTATTATTAAATACAATTAAAAAAAAAACCATGCACGGAAAAAAAACAGACTGGCACTTATCTGGTGTTGGTTAATGGAGAGATAAAGAAAATGTTTTATGAACGATGCCAAAAAGATATTTTATAAGAACTTCCGTTGTTTTTCATGTGTTTAAAGATGTCCACGTGGAAGTGAAAAAAAAAGTAAAACGGTTTTAAAGTTGAATGAAAATCTATCTACTTACTTAGGGAACGTAAAGGTACCTATTGCGATGTACCTGCTTATAAATTTTTTAAACAATTTGATTTCAAATTAACCCGAAATTGTTGATTGTATCGTGTGTAAGTGAGTGAGCGAGTGAGTTACTGAGGAGTACCGAAAGTTAAATGCTAGCCACGGTAAAAAAAAATATCAAAAATAAAATAAAGTGTAGTGTTTTTCTTTTCTGTTTATAACTCACAAGAATTAGGTACCCATGCAAAACAAAGTAGTAGGTGCACTTTTTACAACAGTCTTATACAGGATTTTCCCGAGCGGGGGCCTCCAAAGATGATCGTGAGCCCGTATGGTGCCCCGTTAGGAGTAGGATGATCCCTTCGGCCCACACCAGGCCGAATGGATCCTAGCCGGTACGTTTTGTTTCAATTAAATTTTCCTATTGAATTTATACTAATTCCTTTTCTTCTTTCAGCCATCTGGGACTGTTGCCCTTTTCACTGCAGGACCATCCTCGTGTGAACTGCGAGTTATATTTGAATTTCTTTTGAATTATAGGGTAACCTATACTAAAGTCCGATTTTTATTTCAGGTGGACACGCAGTTTGCGCAAGGGATTTTCTGTCAATGCCAATGTTGGACGAGAAATTTGTGGGTAAGTCCACAAATTTAAAAATAAAAATATATGTACATCTGTAATTTTACTACAGATGAGCCAAGAAGCTCCTGTCAAATGCTAAGTGCAGAGTGCGTTTAAAATGGAGAGTTTATTTAGATTTCTACCTTGCATTTCATCTTCGTTATATGACCCTTCTGGTCCTTTCCCCCTGTTTATGTATTTTAGTTTTAATCCCGAGTATCTTGCTTAAACTATCCCCTTCTTTTTTTCATTTCGTGACCGTCCTGGTCCTGTCTTTATTTCTAACATTCTTTCTGGTTAATTTCTTTATTTTTTAATGATCCGTTTGGTCATTTTCCCCCCTTTTGTTTTTCCCTTGGTTTATCACCTTATTTTTACCCACATTTTCTGTTATTTGTCTCGAGTATCGCCCTTACATTCTCTCCTCATCTCGTAGCTTTGGTTTCGAGCCAAAGTAACTAGGATGGGAGTGTTATTTTTCTCGGGTATCGCCCTTACATGCTCTTCTCATCTCGTAGCTTTGGTTTCGAGCCAAAGTAACTAGGATGGGAGAATGGTTTGACTGATACTTCCCTTATATTATACTGCCTATGGCTATTCAGCTTACTATTATTGGTGCTGCCACCTTATTTTATTATCTACTTGATACTTCCCTTTTGATCCCTTTTTATGTTAACCCCAAACTATTCCTTCACACCCCCCATAGCGTTTGCCGTCGGCTGAAATCGTATCGAACTTTCGCACTAATTTCCCCTGTTGTAGGCAAACTACCCATGTTGGTGCATCATAGGAACCTAATCAGTGTTTGCTGAGTATCCTCCTTGTGTTCCATCTTCGTCCCGTACCTTTGGTTTCGAGCCAAAGTAACTGGAAACGAAAATGGAGTAACTCATACTCTTTAAAATTAAATATACCATTCGGAAAGAAAAAAAAAAAACGAAGACTACTCTTTTTTATTGAACGTATCAAAATCTATCCCCTTGCACTCTACCACTTTTGACAATACTTATTTCGCTAGCTTTATCAAATTGTTGTGATAAACCTTTTCCGAGTTCTTGTGTCTTATTCTTACATTGACCGGTGTTGGTACTCCCGTAACTTCGTAGGGACCCAACCATATAGGTGAGAATTTATTTTTTCGCGCCTGATTTTTTAGCCAAACCATTTGTCCTGTCCTAAAATGTCTAGTTCTGGTGCCCTTGTCATAATACTGTTTTGATTTTGCCTTTGCTCTGACCTGGTTTTGTCTCACGACTTCATAACTTCGTTGAATTTGATACCTAAGGATCTTGCTGTAATCATCTATATTATAGAGAGGCGCTGGCTGCTTTTTGAGCCTCACAGGTATTTCAAATTCGAATCCGTACAGGACCCTATTCGGTGTTTGCTTAGTGGACGAATGTCTGGTATTATTGTGCACATGCATGGCATGGTGCAGCCATTCATCCCAGTTAGTTCCGTCAAGCTTCACAAAACTCCTTAAATATTCTGCCAGGGGTCTATGCGTCCTCTCCAAAGATCCATTGGATTGGGGGTGATACGGCGTTGTGTAAATGTTTTTCACTCCAAGCATTTTACAAACCTCTTTGAATAATTTCGAAGTAAAATTACTTCCGTTATCCGTCACCAGGATTTGGGGATGAAGAATCGTGCAATTATTTCCCTGAAGAACTCTCTTGCCACTGTTTTCGCCTCCATGTCGGGGATAGCTGCGCAGGCTAGGTATTTAGAAAAATCGTCTAAGAAAGTTACTATATATTTGTTGCCGCTTGAAGATTCGGGTAAAGGTCCCACAATATCCATGAAAATTCTCTCAAAAGGCAAATTAGGGGTTGTGGTCAGGGTCATTGGCATCCTATCTATCCTCGAACTTTTGTTTTGTTGACAAAGCTTGCAGGAGGCAACATACTTCTTAATTTGGCCCTGCATACCGGCCAATTTATATTGTGATCTTATGCGGAAATATGTTTTGAGTGCACCTTGGTGTCCTCCCACCGGTGTATCGTGAAATGTTTTAATCACATTATGTATATCCCCTTCGTCCGTTAAGTACGTCGTATTATCCTCCTGCTTATTGTTTATATCAGTTTCTAATTCATCCCGCACCCCTCTTGTTTGCCTATTCTGGTTTTCCATCCTTTTTGCTCCCGACCTAGTTATTGCACCTATGTTCACTTCCTCAATTGGCAGGCGGCTGAGAGCGTCCGCATTCTGATTTGTCTTGCCAGGTTTGTAACGTATCTCGAAATCATATTCCAATAATTTTAGCCTAAGGCGTCCCAATCGACCTTCCTGATCCCTCAGATTGGCTATTCCCTTCAACGGTTTATGGTCAGTAAATACTACGAAATGTCTGCCGAAAAGATATGATCTAAACGTTTTGGTGGCCCATACAATGGCTAGCAACTCCCTCTCGATGGTGGAGTATCGTTTCTCCGTGTCGCTTAACACTCTGCTAGCGAAATAGATTGGTAGGTCACTTCCAGGTTCTCCTTGGGAGAGAATTGCTCCCAGAGCGCCATTACTAGCATCTGTTGTTAAGATGAAGGGTTTGTTAAAGTCGGGGTATTGGAGTAGAGGAGGATTGGTTACAGCTTCCTTTAACTTGTCCATTGCTTCCTGACACTCTTGTGTCCATTCCAATTTAGCGTCCTTTCTCAGCATTCGATTAAGTGGTAAAGAGATTTGTGCCGAGTTTGGTATGAACTTTCTGTAATAATTCATTAACCCCAAAAACGCTTGCAGCTCCTTGATATTTCTAGGGGGTGGTATATCCCTCACTGCCCTAGTCTTATTCGGGTCTGGCAACACTCCTCTTTCTGAGCACTGGTGGCCTAGATAAATTATCTCTCTTTGCAGAAAATTACATTTCTCGGGGTGCAATTTAAGGTTGTATTTCCGCAAGACGTCCAGAACTTTCATCAACCGTGAGTTATGGTCCGCTAAATTTCTGCCATAGATAACTATATCGTCCAAATAGACAAAACAGTCGATTCCCTGCAACCCGGTTAATATTGAGTTCATTATCCTCTGAAAAGTGGCTGGTGCACCTGTCAATCCGAAGGGCATGCGGTTGAATTCAAAATGTCCTAAATTGGTACTGAATGCCGTTTTTTGTTTATCCTTAGGGTCCATTAAGACTTGGTGGTATCCACTAGCCAAATCGAGGGTAGAGAAGTATCGACTGCATCCCAGCTGGTCTAGGATTTCATCAATTCTTGGTATAGGAAACACCTGTTTTATTGTGGCATCATTTAGCTTTCTGAAATCTACCACTAGACGCCATCTTTTCTCGCCATTTCGTCCCGCTTTCTTGGGAACCAACAGGATCGGAGAGTTCCAAGGGGAGTTGCTGGGTGATATGATTCCATCATTTAGCATTTGGTTTACTTGTCTATTGATTTCGTTCCGATGGACTTCGGGTAGTCTGAACTGCCTTGTATTTATGGAAGGTTGACCGGGCTGTGTGGGTATCTGATGCATTAGGACATTCGTATGGGTTAGGCCATCTCCGGGTAGTTGGAAGATATCATCGTATGTTTTCAGGATGCCCCCTATCGAGGCCTTTTCCTCTGGATTCAAATCCTGGCTAAGCTGTACTGTTTCTAAAAGTAATTTTTCCCTTCTGGATTTTTCCACCGAACTAATCGCATTTACTGCTGCGGTGGCTTCTTCACTGAAATTTTTGTAGCTTTCAAAATTCAGGCTTACTTTTTTACCTAGTCGTACAGCAAAGTCGTTAGTGTTGAGGATAGGGACAAATGCCTTTCCAGCTTTCACTGATGTAAGGGTTTCCCCCACGAAAACTCCTGGGGATATTTCTGATTTATTCACAATGATATCTCCGTTGACCGATGCAACTGTTGCTGGCAAGATCATGTGGGAGCGTCCCTTAATAAACATGTTACCCGGTATGTATAGGTGCGGTTGTTTTTGCTCCGATGTGAGAGGCAGGGAGGCTATTTGTTGGCGGTTATCAAAAAATTTTATGTTTTTACTGATGGAATCAGTAACAGTTCTGTTCCACATCATATCTCTGCCTAGCAGGCCATCTGCCGGAAGTCGACTTCCCTCAGGTACTACATGCATTTGTAGTGTTAAATTGCTTATGCTTGCATGCCGTGCGGTTATTGTGCCCACGGATGTAATTCTTCCCCCAAAAGCTCCCGACAGACTTTTTTGCTCGTTCGCATTTATTTGTATGTGTGGTGCTAAAGCTTCTGCTTTCACTAACGTGGTATCCGCTCCCGTATCTACGAGCAAGGTCAAGTTTTTATTAAGCGCCTCATCACATGGGAATTGTATGAAGGCGTCATTTCCTCCTATAATTTCTTGGCTTTCCGTACGTAGTTTTTGCTCATTTTGTGACTCCGATTTGTAAAAAAAATTTCCGTTGGCCTCCGGAATGTATGTGCAGATATTTTTGCTCCAGCGTACTCTTCTGTTATTGTTCTTGACACTACTACCAGAGGTTTCAGCACAAGGGATTTCTGAGGGTAACTGAATTTTTCCGGCATCCCAGCCATTTAGTTTTGGCTGGGCCGCCTGGAGTTTCCCGGATTTCTCAATGGGCAATTGGTCCTTATATGTCCCACTCTATTACAACCGAAGCATCTAATTGGTTCATCCCTCATTCTTCCATGAACGAAATTATCCCTGTTGGGCTCATTATGCGGTGAAGCCACGGCCTGTTGTCCATTTGGTTGATTGCACTGCTGTTCTCCTGGCATATTATTTCTCCCTCTGGAGCCGAAATTATTAGCCCCTTGCCAATCGGTACTCTGCTGCGTATTCTGGCCACGCACTTGGTTGTTGGGATACCTCTGCTGTGGTTGCTGGCAGAACCTGTTCTCTGTGTGGCCATTTGTTCTACATATCCTGCAGGACAACGTACGTAACCTTTTAAGGCACTCTATTTGGTTGTGACCTCTACGGTGACAGAAATCGCATTGTTCTACTTTTTCTTCTGCGTTACCCCTACATGAGGGACCTATCTCATGTCCATACATGCCACATTTTACGCAATATGGTGTGTTTAATCTCTGTTCGCAATTTGTCCTATTGTGGCCTTCCTGGTTACAGAAACTACACGTTGTCGTTATGGTCACAGTGTTTATCCCAACCTGACCATCGCCAAAAAGGTGTTCTGCATTTTCCACTATCTGTACTAATTTTTCCAAATCCTCATTTTCCTCGCCTACAAACCTTGTCCTTAGAGCTTGATCTCGGAGCCCTTTAATGAAACTTTTTACCGCCAATCTCTTGAAATCTTTTAATATGATTTGTCTACTGTTCGCATCGCTCCATTCATTCACTGCGATGCCTTCCGCTTCATTAAGTAATGCTTCTATTCGGCTACCGAAACGGCTCGCTGGTTCCTTTGCTCCTTGCCTGCATGAGATAACAAGTTCCCTGATCTGGTCTAGCGTTTCTGTCTTAAGGTACTGCTTTTTTATAGCGTTACAGAGAGCATCCACTGTACCGAAGGAATGGGGTGCTATTCGCACGTAAGCAGAACCCATTAACCGTAACTTGAGGCACTCTATGACTTCTGGAGTTATGGCTCTGCTGTCGTCATTAATCAGTTCTCGCTCTGCCAACTTACATCCTTGAATAAAACGGAAAACTTCTGAAGCCAAATCCGGTCCCTCGGTGCCAAAAAACGTAGGGACTATATTGTTGACAAGTTTTGTAATTGTTGAGATTGACGCCATGTTTTGCCTTCTAATCACTGAGTTGCTTGAAGTGGGGGTTGATAATAGTCTCTGGAGGGTTCTCCGGGATTCCTCTAAAAAGCTCTCGAAATCTTTAATATGGGGCGAATTGAGTTTAAGCTGTACGAATTCCCTCTCGTACTGCGATAAATCTGCTAACTTTCTGTTTATCGTTTCTACCGTATATCCCCTGCTACCCGCCTTTCTTGCGTTTGTTTTAATACACTGTGTTTTGGCTATCAAATCAAGAGCTGCCGCTTCCTCATCTATCTGGATTTCCTCGTTCAAATTGTCCGCTGTCTGTCCGCCCGAGGCTGTATGGCCGCCGTCTGCTCGTTCTATTACTATCTTTGGAGCTTTGAAGCCTTCCTTTGCCAGTTCTTCACTTAGGGATGGAGTGGGTGACCTACTTTTGTGTATAATGTCGAGTTCACGATGCGCGTTTTCCAAGGCTGTTTGAAGTCTTTGTACGGTGTCGTCTTGTACGTCTATTTGCTGTTGTTGTTTTAGTTGTTTTTCTAATTCTTTCTCACTCAACCCCTTTTTCCTCAATTTTTCGCCCAACGCCGCGTTTTCCTGCACTACCTGTTCCAACAAACTGTCCGTATATTTGATTTGTTCCCTTAGCTTCCGACTTTGCTTTTCTAACAGTTTTTTTGTTCCCTCTAAGTCCTCTATCCTGTTGATTAAGTCCG
This sequence comes from Pollenia labialis, assembly GCA_949318255.1. Lineage (NCBI taxonomy): Eukaryota > Metazoa > Arthropoda > Insecta > Diptera > Polleniidae > Pollenia > Pollenia labialis. The sequence goes on from OX439141.1 coordinate 145,831,827, forward strand.
CGGATTGGCCCTTGTTCAAGTCACCTAACAGTTGTAAAACATAACCAACCTCTTCTAACTTGGTCAGTCTCTGGTGCCTTATAATCTCCCTATGTTGTTCCGTAAATTCTTTACCTAGTCTTAATCCGTTCAATTCTGTCCACGCGAGCACCTGTAGACTGTCCACTGAATAGTTATACTTATTAAGTTTGGTTAGTAATTCGTCTGTTCTTGACTGAGGGTTGTCCATTTATACTCACGAAAATTGCAAAAGAATACTTACCAGCATCAAGACGATTTGTGCCATCCTTAAATTTTAACAAAAAACTTCCTCAATACAGCTGGTGTCAGTGGCAACTACTTGTATATCCACCACTTTGTATTTTCACAAAGATACTAAAGGCGTACCAGAATGTGGCTGCTTAAGACCTTCAGCGCTTTGCTTCTATACTCAGTGGTTTCCTTAACGTTTTCCTCGCCACCGTCTTAACTGATTTTGTTACGTTTTGAGGAAAAACAAACCGAAATAAATCGCCTCCTGATGTGGTGAAAAGTCCCCGGCAACTTACTTGCAATTCCACCAATTCGCACTTCATCGAAGATACTAAAGGCGTACCAGAATGTGGCTGCTTAAGACCTTTAGCACTTTGCTTCCGTGTTTACTGGTTTCTGTTACTTTCGTTGCTCTCGAAACCAGTCGCCATAACAGGGAGGGATCTAAATTCGACAAAAATGTCGTGTAATAAATAAATTTTATTCCTGGAGGGTCCCTTGGGAATCGCAGGATCTTTATTTAATTACCGGCTGCGCCAATTGTTGTAGTTGTAATATTTAGAGACCATTTTTTTACTTTTATTTTACACTCTTTATTTTTCTGACCTGGAGTGCTCCGTGGAGATCGCAGGTAGATTCTTATTTGCTTGCTAATTACAACTGCCCTTAAAATTATTCTTACCCGCTATTTATACCTAGTTCTTATTAATTAAAATGCTGACTGTACTTAAGTCATTAATTAAATAAATTAAAATGCTGACTGTGCTAAAGTCATAAATTAAATAAATTAAAATGCTGACTGTACTAAAGTCATGAATTAAAAATTAAGGTGCTGACTCGTATAATTGAGTCAGCATATTTTTTGATTACTTAATTCTAAATAATATCAAACTTATTATATGCGAGGGTAAACTCAACAATGGGTCTTAAGGGTGTCCCTGTTTTGTGTATCTTGGGTAGACCATAAATTCTAGGAGCTATTCCAGCTGTACAATTTAGTTGTTTTTTCTGCCATTCATTTATGCATTGGCTGTTAAAAAGATCTGTTATCATTTTGTTGTTATCTCTTTGTAGTTTTGATGTTGGGTCAATTCTAAGTTTACGATATGTGTTTTTATCATCCAATAGTTCCTCCATTTTTCTTTCATAGTCGTTTTTGTATATTGCTACCGTTTTGTTGCCTTTGTCAGCTTGAACTATAATCATATTTTTGTTTCTGCTCAGAAAGTCTTTTGTCTTTCTGTAGGTCGTTAGTATAAATTTTTCTTTCGGTGTGTTTCTCATATTTCTTTTGAATCGTGTCACTTCATTTGCCAGTTTTGTTCTTGCTATTTCCTTTTCTTTATCTCCATTGTCTCCTATTATTTGAATACATTGGTCTATGTCTGCTATAGTATGTAGAGGGGAAAAATTGTCTTTGTTTACAGGAAGAGCAAATTTCTTTCCTAACGATAACATCCATTTTGACTCCGTAGGTATCTCAATACTCGTTTTATTTTCAAACCAGTCGTTGTTGAATTTAAAACCATGTTTTTTTAACTGTTTTTCTTTCAGTGTGTCAAATTTTTGTTTTTGTCCATCTTTAATATTCTTATTCAAGTAATTTAGTCTATTCTTTTGTTTGTCCATGAATGCGTTGTAATCTTCTTCTGTCAATAAGTTTCTTAAGCCATCTTTCAAATGATGAATGTGTCTTCTAATAATAGTGATGTTAGTATTTGTTTGAGAGATTTCCAAGTTTAAAATTTTGTTATGAAAATTTTGTTCGATGCCTTTAAGTTTTCTTATTATTTTGTTACATGTGAATAGTTTTGTTACCTGTGTGGTTGTGTGTTTTGTATGATTTGGTATAATGCCATAACTTCTACATGATAAGATGAATTTTAATCTGTTTTGTTGTTGCGTTAATTTTTTGATCTCATTACAATACTCTTTAAGTGCACTGCATGTTTGTATATCATACTTAAATGTTATGTGTTGAAAGTAGTTCTTCATATTGTTGTTTGTAAGTTATATTTTGTTGATGTTAAATAGTTTTTCTATTTCGGCAAGCTCTCCGATTTTTGTATATATTTTATTTATTTTTTGGCCAAGGTGTTAATTTTGAAGTTTTAAATATTTACGTAAGCTAATAAGGCCTAAATTTTTTCATTGTAAATTAAAAACACATTTAATTACATTTTTCCCAACGTTTCGTCAATTTTTTGTTGACTTCTTCAGGGGAACATCTATTAAAATATTTTTATTATTGTTACAAACATTTTTTTTTATACAATTGTAATTTTACTTACTTATTAAAGTGTGTATATATTACATTAGATAAAAAATGAGAAAACTAAATAATTTCTAATTATTAAATTTATTATTGACATTAATTTTAAGTTGTGTAATTTAAACTTGGTCGTTAATAAATTATCCTATTGCCACCCTGTAACTTGCGCTTATTTTGTCTGTATCTTCTTTCATGTTCATTGTTTTTTCTCTTTTCTGTTGGATGCGTAAACTCTCCAATGTATATCTTTTCCTTTCTGTTTTTTCCTTGTCTAAAATTCGTATATTGTCGAAGTCAGCTGTGTGGTTGTTTTCAAATATATGTTGTGCCAAGGCTGTTGAATGTTTATGTTTTTCGATGTCATTTTTGTGTTCCTTTATTCTCGTTTCCAAGTTTCGTTTTGTTGTTCCTATGTAAATCTTGTCGCATTTGTTATTTTCGTTTCCCTTGCATTGTATTTCGTATACTACATTGTTTTGTTGTTGTTTATTAATAATGGTTTTTGTTTTTGTAAATATTGTGTTTAATGTGGTATTGGCTTTGTAGGCAAAGTTTATGTTTTTGTTTTCAATTGTTTTTATTACAACAAAATATTTAAAAAAAATATCGTTAATGAATATTTTCTTGAGTCAGTCGTAAAAGATTGATTTTAATTGGCGTTCAAAGAAATTTAAAACAGCACAACTGGACGTCTGATTTATATAAGAAGGCTATTTTTTCATACCTCATACGCCAGAGTAGACACATGTGTATTAACTAAACAAAATATGATGCTACAAACTGTAGTAAATAATCAGGAGGATTTGGAAATCTAATTTTAATTTAAACATTTGAATTGAAGCATTTATTACTGTTTACTTTTGGAGTTTTAGTATAAAAGTAATTTTTTAGGTTAATCTTAGTGAAATATAGAGATTAAGGAGGTTGGTAAAAGTCAAAGTAAGATTTTTTCAAGTCTCATAGCCAAAACTGTTGGTATTGGTAAGAAACTGCCCCAGAAAAATGTTAGATCAATCAGAAAAGATTAAGGCGTCTCTCATGTCTTACAAAGTTTTACAAAGTTTAAGAAAATACTTATTTTCTAAGTCTTATGTATGTTTATGTAATAATAACAAATTTTGCACTTTTTCGTAAATTATAAAAAAACAAAAGTTTTTACACGTTAATTTACTCCGACCTTATCTTGTAGAAAAATTACTTACTACGCATATATTTTGGCGTTAATATTTTGAGTTCGTTTTAAATATTTGATTTTTATATTTTTAACCCTGCTGTTAGGTTAAACCCATTTGGTCCAATTTTTGAATTGTTTACTTTGTAATTTTTGAAGGGTGATATTACTGGCTTAGTTTTTTAGCTCACGTGGTATTTTTATAAAACAATTTTTTTTTTACAAAAATTTAAGGCTCTAACTCAAAACAGGACTGAGAAAAATAAAAATTTGCGAATCTTAGGTTAAAGGACCAATTGGTCCATAGTTTATTTTCTTTGGTTTTCTTTGATTTTTTTACATATATTTAAAAAAAAAGTATTAAGTAGTTTAATTTATAATAATTGTCATTGCATGATAAGCAATAGCGGTCTGCAAGAATAAATAAAAAGCAATTTCAACACACTCGTTTGTTTTTCAATTACAATGTGTCGATCACCCAATGATAACGAAACAAATGAAAAAATAACCAGAGACAAAACAACAAAAACTCATTCTATTCAGTCAACTCTAGTCAAATGAGTTAATTATTCAAATATAACCCAGATATGCCGACGGGCATACTAGCGAAACAATCGCCGTAATTTTCCAACATAGCTTTGTTCTGACAGATTATATTACAAAACTGAACAAAGAATACAAAAAAATATTTTTTAACTTGGATTTTGAGTCCGTACTACATGTAGTACGCTCGTCACATATGGGAACAAAAGGCAGTATTTTCTTGTGGTTTAATTCAAGTCGTTTATTATTCAGAAACTGTTGTGTACATACGTAAGGAAAAACAAATTAATAAAAAAAAAATTATTTGGTGGTATGGTACTCCACATTACATTTTACATGGAGCGGCACATCACATTCAATACAGCGTGTAGTGGTCTTATTGTGGCAATGATTACAACGTAGCTGTTTAACTTTTCCATCGGCTTGACGTGTGCTTTCAGTAAGTAAGTGATATTTTCGATCAAATCTGATGATGCACGATGATCCTGATGGAGGCGTTGCTGAGGGTTTCCCATAAGTTGATATTAGCAAAGTAGCAATGCGCCCACGAAAAGATTAATGGTCCATTTTACCTCCCATATGTCTATGCAGTTGCCACGCATTGTGCTCTGCAAGATCAATGAGGTGTGTGAATATTGGGAAATGCCATTTTTACCCCGAATAGATACACGGTATAAGCTTATATTTTCATATGCTCGATTAACGCCACCCATGTGGCGATTATATTCATAAAAAAGGCGTGGTTGTTGACCAACGTAAAATATTTTTTGAAGGTTCAACTGGATTAATACTTTTACGTTTCTTGGCATGTTGCACTAGCGCAAGTGGAATATCGTCTTCACTATCCGATTCAATAGAATAAGAATTTCGAAAAAGCTTAGCCTCAGGATTTAATAATTGGGGTGGTAAGTTTTCAAAATTCACTTCATCTTCTCCAGTTGAACGCACCTTGAGTGGGCACAATTTAGATGTCGTAAGAATTTTGCATAAACTCTTCATCAATTTCCTCTAAGGCATTTATTATCTCATTTAATGTTAAAAATCTGGAAAAAAAAATTATTTTTTTTTCCACCATTTTTGCACACCAATGCCGAATGTACTGCATGTAGTACGTCAACAAATACATCAACTAAAATGACATAAAATATTTTTTTTCACATATACTTTTGCATCGTATTAGCTTTTACAATTATTACAATTAAAAAAACATAGAAATGCAACAATAATAATACATGCATATAAGAATTTTTCTCACCGATTATGTACCATCTTCACACTTTTGCTAATTTCCCAAAACTGAAATCTTTGATCCAAAAAGTACACATAACCAATTACACTAGACAGAACATATCAATGCATGGTTTGTTGACCGTTATATTCTGTAGCACTGCAACAAGTAGATTAGAAAATTTAAAGCATAGTAAAGGCAGAAACCTGAACTTAACAAGTGTACTACATGTAGTACGGTCGGCATATCTGGGATAATTTGAATGTAAAATATGTGTACCTACACATTATGTATATATGTATAAGCTTAACTCTTATAAACAAAAGAAACCACAAGCTTACACACATATTATGGCAAGGTATTCAAATAAATGTATGCACATTCAATAATTCAAAAATTATTTGAATATTTTTTGTAAACTTGCTCTCTCTAACGGGTCATTCCAATGTTTTGTTGTTTATGAATTACTCTCATATTCATTTACCGTAAACAAGTTTTTTATTCAATTCATTCATTCTTATTTTTGTATATGGTTTGCTCTCTTCTTATCTTTTTGAATGTTTTATAATTGAATAAATGTTGTGCACTTTGGGTAAAGGCAAACAAGTGAGTTATTCAAAGCAGACCTCTAATAAGCAAAATGTTTTTCGGTTAGTTTTGCAAATAAACTTGATGCATATGGAGTATTTTATGCCAGACTTGGACTTATAGCAACTACAAATTCCACGCTTTCGAGCCCTTGAGTTAGAAGTATTATTATTCGATGAGGCCACTGGAACTGTGCTTGGTGAACGAATTTCAGTCAATTACTGTACCGAGAACTCTTGTTAAGGTAATCTAGTCCATTTCATGATATTCGCCTTAACCAGAAAAAGTGCTAGTTACCGCAAAAACTCTGGAGCCGATGAATCGTTGATTTTAGAAAATAGTATGTAAGCATACAAAGCGGATATATCAAGTATATGACCAAATTTAATGTTGGCCATCGATTTGTTTTTTGTTTTGTGCTGTAGGAACTAACCATTTTTCATCGGTATCCGCGCCACCTTTAAATCCTAAGTTTTTTTATTTTGTTTTTCTTTTTGTTAATTCCCCAAGCTAAACCCTGCGAAGTTCTGCGCAGGAAAGAAACCAGAGTCTCTGGCGGGAATCGAACCCGCAACCCAGGCGCTGATAGACTAGCTCACTACCACCTTGACTACTGGACCACTCAATATACATATGAAAAATTCCTTTCCTGAAGTTTTTTACCAGCTTAAAAGTGAAAAAATGATTACCTGTTATATATTGCCCTTTCAAGTCTTTTGTCAAGTCCAATATAATGTGTTGCTCTGGATTCTTTTCTGGCTGTGCATTTCTAGGCTTACCAAGGTATGGTTGTATTTTCCATATGTAGCCTGACTAAGAGTCCACTGATAACCAAAATTTCAAATCATATTTTTGTGGTGTTGATGGGAAAAACTGTCGAAAAGAACATCGCCGCCTGAATGCAACAAATTGCTCATCAATGGTGACATTTTCGTGACAATGGTAAAACATTGGGTAAAGTCGTTGCAAACGGTCCCACAGTTCACGAATAGGAGCAAATTTTTCCCAACTACGCTTTTGTCGCCGACCTAAAACATCATCGAAGCGGATGACACTATTAATCATATGAAATTTATTTTCAGACATAATGGAGTGGCACTCCAAACAACTAAATTTTTGCAACAAAAAAATAAATCAACATAGCTAGCTGTAGCTAGGACGGGTTTCCGTTCAGTACCTGTTTCTGAAGGACTTATTTCGTCATTTTCCGAAACATAATCCATTTCCGAGACTGAAATATCGGACTTACTTTCTGCATTGAGTAAAACACGCCTGAGCTATTGAAAACAATTCACAAACTGATACTAGTAGTGCAAATATGTGTGTTTCTTTACAACAAAAACCAAAAATGGCGAATCCCACAATTGTCTTTTACATATTTGATAAAAAAATATGTTGATTAAAACAAATAAAAAAGAGGTATACCATACTTGTTATTTACATGAGCTGTTTATATTAACCAAATGATCCATTAACTTACCATTCGTAACTTTTTCTAACCTAACAGCAGGTTGGCAACTACACGGACAGCAACATTTGGTTAATACTACAGTCAAATCCCGATTATTCGTACCCCACAAATAATTCGTACACCACTTATAATTCGTAATAAAAACAACAGAAACATTGAAAGAATGATTTTTTGTTTACCGCTATTGTTATGCGTGGGTTTTGCGTCTGCTTGTGTATGCGTTTTCAAATAAATAAACATCTAAAAAAAAAAATAATTTTTATATATTTTATTTTTAACAATTGTTTTCTAAGTTTTTTTTTATCGTTTTAGTAAATAAATTGAAAAACCCTGATAATTCCAATTTATTTTATTTTAACCCCGTTAAATCGATACCCCGCTAAATCGAAAACCCCTATAATTCGTTAAAATTGGCCGGTCCCTCGCGATTACACTCACAATATTCTGTACGTAAAATTAACTGAAATTGTAATATAAAATAAATGAAAGTTCAATTAAAAACCGGTCTATCTATTTTTCATTTATTTTTAACAAAAAGTTCATTTAATTTTTACTGTCAAAAATTCAACACCATATTCCGTAAAATCAAATAAATATTCAGTTATTTTGTAAAATTTTACCGTCAAAAATTCAACACCATATTCAGTTAAATATTCAGTTATTTATTAAAATTTTACTGTCAATTTTTTACTGTCAAATTGACCCCATATTCAGTAAAAACAATTAAATATTCAGTAATTTTATTAAATTTTTGTTTACTCCACAAAAGAGCCGAATTTCTAAAAATACCAGACAGACACCTGTCCGCTTGTTTTTCTCATAAGAGAGAAGGAGAATATTTTTATTTACTTACCCAGTTACAGACGTTTGTTTTACTTTTGTTGTACTGACCACGTTGTTTACAGAAGAACTCTCAATTATAAGACACCAGCAGCATGACCGATATGGCTTCGCAATTATTTTACTTTTAAAATTTGATGTATTTAACTAAATTATGTGAACAGATAGAAAATGGGAATTGCTTACACAAAACAAGCAATTAATTTTTTATAGATAAATAAAAATTAATTTTTGGTAGTAAAATTATATAAAATAACTGAATATTTAATTGTTTTTACTGAATATGGAGTCAATTTAACAGTAAAAAATTGACAGTAAAATTTTAATAAATAACTGATAATTTAATCGTTTTTACTGAATATGGTGTTGAATTTTTGACAATAAAATTTTACAAAATAACTGAATATTTATTTGATTTTACGGAATATGGTGTTAAATTTTTGACAGTAAAAATTAAATGAACTTTACGTTGCTTTAAATTACGTTTTCATTTAATTTTGCATAAAGAAGAATTTAACTTAATCAACGGACAAAATTAACTGCAACTGAAAATCCGTATTAATATGCACTTAGTTTTTTGAATAACTGTTAGAATCAGTTAAAAATAAATTTGCTTGGAATTTTAAATGTTTATTTATTTAAAAATGACTGAACGGAATATTTCTTAAATAAACTACACTCCGTTACTGTAATAATATTGTGAGTGTACGAATTATCGGGATTCTACTGTATATCTTTTAAGTTATGGGACATAAAAAGGCGTAAGAAATGCCTTCATCTTAACTGATTGGACTGAAATTTTTTTTGTAAAGTGTTTTACCAATATGTAACTACACGTAAGAGAGTATGTATCCTTAGGGAAACCTGGGTGCAAGTGTCTCCAAGTCACCAGTTTTGTCGACTATTTTGGTGACTTTTTGGCGACATTGTCAACGTAGTGTCTACACTTTTAAATTATTTTTTTTTTAATTCCCTAAGCTAAGCCCCGCGAAGCTTTGCGCTTGTCTGCAGGAAAGAAACCAGAGCCTCTGGCGGGAATCGAACCCGCAACCCCGACGCTGAAAGACTATTTTTTGGTAGCATGTCATAACGTCCAGTGTCATAGTGTCCATTTTTTTGACCAATGAAAAATAAAGAAGTGGAAGAAATGGCAGTTTTTTTTACTTTGGCTGCAGTTTTTAAACGCTGCTGTAGAAAAATGCTAAGTTAATTTAAATATTGTAATTCTATAGTTCGTAGAAGATGTTTTTTTTTCAGCTCACAAGAAAAATCTATATAGGTATATGTGACAGCGCATAGAGAAATGGACCTAAGGGTAAAAAAAAATCAATTTTCTTTTTTTTTTTTTTTTTGATGTGGACAACATCTGAGCATCGAATGAGACCGATCCCATGCCCCAAAAGTGTTTCCTCGCAGAGATTTGCGCGTTTTATGAAGTATGGTACACCAAATATACACCTATTTAAATCTTTAAAATGGCTCTCCTGAACAAAACCGGTTTTTACCCTTAGGTCCCTTTCTATTTTGCGCGTCACATATACATTTTAACCACGGTACAATAGTTCGCGGTCTGAGAAACACAGAGCCACTGTCATTTCACCTGACGTTATTTGGGTAATGCACAATAGTAGCTATCATTACAAAATTTTGTTTTAATTATTTTAGAATTTAGAAATCCTTTACAATATTATTTGCAAATTAATGCACAGACGACAGCAGGCTACCGACTGTAATCTGTCAAATATAAAACAAGTAAGAGTGCTATATTCGGCTATGCCGAATCTTAAATACCCTTCACCATGGTGAGATAAGAACAAGAAGTTTTTAAAAAGAATACCTATGACAAAATCAAAAAATGTATGTATATAACTAAGTCCGTTTCCTCTTTTGACAAAGTTGATGTTTAAAATTCGTTATATAAGTTTTAATTATATTTAATCTTAAAATCGTGTATAAAAAAATTTAATAAAAATAAAAAAAAATTTATTTTGGAGACTTGAACTCGCAATCTTACGAGCCTTCAGCGAGAACTTAGACAACTCAACTACGAACGGTTTTATTGAAGAAGCGTTAAATTAAAATATATTGAGAGAATTTTATTAAAACATACATACATGTGTATGCGTAAAAAACACATTAAAATCCACCACTTGTGGTAAAGATTATAAAAAAAAACAACAAAAAAAACCGCAACCAAGAGAAATGCAAGAAGAGATCAACGTAGCAACAGCTTATTAGACGAAACACAATAACAACAATTACTACAGCAATAAGAGATAAAAATAAAATGCAACAAAAACAATTACGAAAGCAATGCCTTTATACATAAATAACTTTTGCTCATTCATACATACTCATGTGCATACATATGTATGGCTTTGCAATAGCTAGGTTAACCTACTAGTTAGTATGGATTTATTTAAATTACATACAACTTTTTATGTACATATGTAGGTACGTATATGCTTGCCGAAATAAAATAAGACACTGTGTCATTGCCAATAAAATTAAAATATCGAAAAGCTTTATACCTAAGTAATTTTAAAATCGTTTTTAGGACATAAACAAATTAAATAAAAAACAAATAGGTATAGAATATGATTTTGTTTTACATGTAAGTTAAGCGAACGATTAATATTTACATTGTCAAAAAAATCAAAAACTGCTGAATTATTTTAAAATCGTTTATAGAATATAAAAAAAGTTAAAAAAATTTTTTTTTGAAAAGGTGGATGCCGGATTTGAACCCCGGCAGCTACTAACAACGCTGCTTTCAGCAACCGCCCAGACAACTCATCCATTAACACTTATGCTAATAAAGAATTAAAGTAGAATATATTCCGTCACTTTGTTTGTTTAATATGTAGGTATGTACGTATTTTTCAATTTAAGCGACCAATCATGTACAAACATGTGTGTGTTTGATATGCCTAACATTCAACACGTTCAAATAAAAGCACAAACAAAAAAAAACACCAACCACAAGGGATTTTTGGAAAATATTAGAGGTAGTCGTGGTTTTTTGCTCATAACTCAGCCATTTTTTAACCGATTTGACAGATTTATATACCGACGTGTTTAAGAAGGAATTTACCATTTACTTGTGTTATAAAGCTTGGACTCGGGGAAATCTATGGTTCCCGAAAGTGGGTATTTAAAAAAAAAATTAGTTTTGGTCATAACTTTTTTGTATCTGAACCGATTTTTCTGAATTTTTTATAAAATATGTTCTACTAAAAATTTTCGATATTTTGGTATATAAGTCATATCCATAGGGCATATGGCAGCCCTAAAATTTAGGTTTTTATACAATTTTTAATTTTTTTTGTACGGGAGGTACCACGCCCACTTCTCCAATCCCGCCCACATTTTGTAGGATGGTGTGTATTGGCTACCTAAATGTGTGTACCTAATTTGGAAACTTTGGCTTTTGCCGTTCCCCAGATATACAGCAAAAAGTAATAAAATTACAACAACCACAAGGGATTTTTGGAAAATATTAGAGGTAGTCGTGGTTTTTTGCTCATAACTCAGCCATTTGTGGATCGATCTTGCTGAATTTCAATAGCAACCGATGGTAGACTATATGTGACACAAATGTAAAACAACCTAGCCGCTATCATGTCTGGAGTCTCCGGAAAACACATATCAAGCGTAAGACGGACAGACGGACAGACGGACAGACGGACGGATATCGTTAAATCAACTTCTCTCCCCATAAGGACCCAGAATATATATACTTTATAGGGTCTAAGATCAATATTGTAGAAATTACAAACGGAATGACAAACTTATTAATACCCTTTTCCACCTGAGGTGAAGGGTATAAAAACATTAACGGTTATAAGAAGACGATTATTTTAACACTAACTGTCTAATAAAACACAGCCAGACCAAATTTAATTACAATAGCGTTATCCGTTACATTTAAAGGCGTACTAAACTGTTTTCCGAGCGTAGACTTTCTATGGTGCTTAAAGTAAATTATGAACTTATATCACGAAATTCAGTATTACGATTTATATTCATAAACAAATTAATTTGTGCAAAATTTTGTATCAGTCCATTGATTTCGCCACCATTTATGTGAGTTTTTATACAAAAAAACCTATTTTTAGCGTGGTTGTTCCACATTTGGATTCATAACTCATATCCTTCCAAACCGATTTTGAGTAATTTCAATCTTAAACTGCTTAGGAGGAGAACTAGAAACAATTTGACACGAATATTGTTCTTTTATTTTTATTCGTTGGAATGTAAGCGTGGCTAGATGGCTAGACACGCAGACAGACATACAGACTTGGATAAATCGACTTAGAATTACTCAAGGACCCAGAACATAAATACTTCGTGGGATTTTTGAAAATATTCAAAAGGTTTCACACGGAACGATACACTATGAATACCCTCATTCACCTGGTGAAGAGTACACAAATTGTACTGTTTACTTTTATAGTGTGAACCACAAGCTCCGTTTACGCAGTGCTATACTTGAGCATTGAAATTAGCATAATATTTATACAGAAATAATGCTGCCAATGTAATAAAACATGTTAGTTAACTAAGTGCTTAAAACCTATTTTATTTTGTAAAAAAAGAACATCCGCCTTATTGAAGAGACTTAACGAAATTCATTGTCTAAATTGACATTTATTTATACATCGATATATTAACCCATTTAAAGCCAATTTCAGAAATAAATATTTCTTGGCTGACTTCTTTTAAAAAATTACCTTTATTTTAAAATTGTGTTAAATGAAATATTAATTTGAACATACTGTTTTCTGGAGAACATTTAATGTGTTTATATTGCGACGTTACTACCTTTTCAATAACGTTTTTGGTTTATATCTTTTATAATAAACCTCTTACGTTATTTAATTGCAACTTTAATAATATAAAATAAAAACAACACTTTTTCAGCTCACAAACTTTACTTAGAACTTACGGACATTTTCTCAATGTATCGACAAACAGCCTGTTACTAAATCTCAACATACATTTATTAGACCGATAAACTGTCTGTTAACGATTTAGGGTTTCTCAGTATACCGGAAAAAAAACATTGTTTTCAGTTGGCAACACCTCTCAAAATACATGTTAAAGTTGGGGGTCAGCTGTATGAATTTTTTTGTACGGCAAATAAATAAGATGAGTGCCGCTTAGCTTTGCGACAGAACAGAAGCAAATGAGACATTGAGAAAACCAAATTTCTTTAATGTGCAGTTTTTCGTTAGGAAAAAAGATAATCGCCTAATGAGAAAGTGGCCATTAGTCTCTTTAACAACCGTAATTTACAGCTTTTATTCACAGCTCAGTATTGTGATCTAGACATTTCAATGTCTAAACTAAAACTGACTTTTCGTTGCCATCTAGATGTGGTATTTATACTCTAGCCCCCCCTCACTTCTATATGGCTCTAGATCTTTTGATCACTTTTATTATCTAAACTTATTCAGCTAATACTAGGGATATCGATTAATCGACTTTTTTCAATAACCGGTTTTCGAATATTCCGAATAGTTGCTATTTAAAAACCCGGTTTTCGGTCAGGCATTTTTAAAATAACCGGTTAACTGGGTTTGATTCGAATACATAAAAATATAAAAATCAAATAAGTATTTGTAATAAAAAGTTAATTAGAATAACAACAAAACAATTCACGAAGGTAAGGAACCAACAAAATACTTTGGCGCATATTCATAAATTATCACTAAGTGTTAACTATTTTAAGTACCTATTTAAGTTATGCACAGTTGGTTACTTTCAGCAGAAAAAGTTGACACTTAATTATGGGTAGAGCTTTAACTAAATGTTAACTAACTAATACATACAAAGAACAGCTGATTGATATTATCTTATTATTTAATTGGATAAGAAAACAATTTTGGCGGCCAATTTTTGTCACTCTAAAATACAGAAAACTCTAAATACTCTTACAATTTTGTAAATAATAAACTTGCTTTATTACATTTGCCACTTGCATCCATTTATACTGCGTCCAAAAACATCCATAAAAAAAATAAACTAAACTAGAGATGTGTTTTTAGTCACCAAATTGTATTGAAAATTTATATTTTTACAGGCACCCATTTTAATTGATTTATATCAAAACTATAACCAAAAATTACTTTTTTAGAATTTTTATGCATTTTTAAGAACAATAATTGTTTTTTTAATAGCTTAATAAGCTTTTAAATTAACTACAGTATTTATCGTTCAAAATTTATCGACATTTTGTTTTCACTACCTGCCAATATGCATGGTTGCATTTCTTCAATCAGCTGAAAGCTGTTGTCAAGCCAGTTATGAATTATGAATAAGATCTATAACTATCTATGAACTATTTTTTAGTTTCTGTTTTATAAGTTGCGACTTAAGTTATGATTTCTGAATACGCGCCATTGATATGGCTTCAGGTATTTTCAGACCTAACAAATATTTGACGATAAAATAAAAAAACGTGACCAGTAAATTGATTAAACTTAAGCTTTATTTTTTTTAAAAATTTTTTATTTATTTGCTAAACTTTAAGTCTAAGATGATAATTGTATTAATGTATAATGTAGTTAAGAAACTGTTAAATAATGTTTGCTCTAGCCAAACGTTTTGCAAAAGCAAACAATTCTTTAAGGGAACTAGTTGGCGGCATTTTTGTGTAAAGTATTATTTTCAGTCTCTTAAGAACTACTTGGAACAGAGTCAAGTTTTACTTGGCGTGTATTTATGTCAAGCTGTAGACTAATTAAAAGTGATTAATAAGTCGTGACGTTGAAGAACCTTTGCAATTTATCATTTTAGGGCCGTTTAAGCAACATTGTCCTTTAACTCAGTGCGATATTATCACCAGAGATGACATCTCTATAAAGATATGTTAAATATTTAGAATACCGTCAAATTGCTAATTTTTTTTTTTAAGCTGAACTTTTTTTGTAGTATTTTGAATTGCTTTTGGTTTTTGTTACAAGAACAAAAGCTTATACATAAAAGCGATTTGTATTTAAATTGCTCATAATGGTTTTTTGACTTTTGTAACATTTTGTTTTGAATTTTTTTTTTTTAAAGGAAAACGCATATAAATTACACATTACTAAAATAACCGGTTCATTATACTAAAATAACCGGCTTATTCGATATTCGAAAAATAGTAATTTTAAAATATTTGATTTGGGCAAAACAAAAATAACGGGTTAAAACCGGTCGAATACTATTCGATCTATATTAACATTATGGCTGATTTTAAATTGAGCTATTACAATCAATAAACTAAGGAATACTGTGCTGATTATCGAAAATTTTAGTGGGGTTGAAGTTAAATTATGCATAATAATTTTAACATAACATTTGTACAAGAAAATTCTGTACAGTGATTTTTACACTAGAATATGCATAACTAATACAATAACAATTTCAAAAAAATTCTGTACAGTGATTTTTACACTAGAATATGCATAACTAATACAATAACAATTTCAACTATAAAATAACTAGCAAATACGAAATAACAATTTCCAACAAATAAAAATGTTTAAAAATTTCATATTAATATAAAATTCTGTCAAGAAATATCATAGGCAACATATTTTCAATTTAAAATTTATACAAAAAAAAATTTGTCTCTTATATTTCTTTCCCTATTTTTCATAAATTCTCCTTTCTTTTTCCAATATACTTTATTTTCCTTACCTGCATAATAATCTTATTTAATTGTATCAATATAAAACACCTTTTTTGCAAAACAAACGCACATCAATTGTAATTGAATACATCATCATCAACATCTAGTTACATTATAATGCTGTAGATGTTCGCAATAATGACAATATCGTGTATAACATAAATTGATTTATAATTCAAAATAAGGTTATAAATTTAATAAATTCACTTACTTTTTTACATTGCTTAGTTGTACACATATACAATTTGATGGATTATTTCAACATACACACACAAATGGAAGTATATTTATTTTTATGTATGATGTGTATTCGCATTTGTCAACATCTTGTTATTAAATATTTTGTGCTTATGTGTAAGTCCTTGGATTATTTGATACTTATTTCCTTCATATTCGTATTATAAACGACAACGACAAATAGAATAAACAGCAACTAAGAATAAGTAGGTTTTAAGATAGATGCAGTAATATAAGAAGTATATAACAATAATATGGAAGCATATGGACAATATACATACATACATATAAATAGAAGAGATTTTGATATGGACGTTTAATAGAAATATTACTAGACAGCAAATGCATAAAGGTTAAAAGTTGGATATAAAGCAAAGCGTTTCTTCAAGTTTATTTCCGGTGTTTGAAGTCTGGGTATGAAGAATCAATTAACAGTTTTCTAATAATCGATGTTGGTAAAAAAACTAAATTTTTGGGTGTTTTTTTTGTTTGTTTAACTTTTTGGATATTTTAGTGTTCTTATGGTTTAAACACTGGTTTAGTTGAACTAAACTTGAATTTATATGTAGTTTAAACTCAACAACTATAAATCAGTGTCCCATGTATTATATGTTAATAAAAAAATAACATGTGGCAGTATTACGAAAAATCTTATAGGATTCATATGGTCTGTGTTGGTAGTTTAAACGCCAAATTTTATGCGTTCAAAGATGGTTTATATGTTAAGTGATTTATAGATTTGTTGGTTTAAACTTTAAACACATTTTAAACTAAAACGGGAGTTTAACTTGCTCTGACTTTTTAGCCCTTAGGCAGCTTACAAACTGATGCAACGCAACTGACACGACCGACGCAAGCAACTACCCGCAAACTGCATCCGCCAACATAAAAATGAACTAGAATACTTTTTAAAAAATAAACAAATTGATGTCATGATGGTTTCTGAAACTCAATTGACCTCAAGAATACGTTTAAAATCAATGGTAATACACTATATAACACTATCTTATGTGTGATCATCTTCAAGATTATCTCCAAGCAACGAACATTTGTATTGAAGAGCTAAATCGAAACATAGTAATTTCATCCTTATATTCACAACCTAGATTTGCAATATCAGAAAACCCTGCTTCCTGGCTGCTGGCGATTATAAACGCTGAACATAACTTCTGAGGTCACGACTAATAACACCAATGGGTCGTGTTTTGTTTAATACAATCTCTAAAATAAATTTAAATGTTGTCGCGAGCGTACAACCAACATATTGGCCTGCTGATCCGCAAAATTCCAAATGTCATCGATTTTGGCGTGGTTAAAAACATCCCTACAGAAACGATTCACGTTGAAGCTTCATTATTATTATCATCTGATCACACACCTACAATTGTTACTGTAACAAACTCCAATAGAATTGGATCTCCCTCTGGTTACATAGCGGCGTCAGCTACACAAATAAATTGGTAAAAATATAAAAAATATCTCAGTACCCATTGCACAGAAAATATTCCGCTTAGCACACCGGAGAATGTGGATCTCTCTATTGTCAATTTTGAATATTATCTTAAACTAGCTGTTTAACATTCCAGCAAAACCCTCAAAAAAACCAATAATAATAAAATATATTCTACAGATGTCGAGCGCCTCTTGAATGATAAAAGGAGAGTGCGAAGAGAGTGGCAATTGCACAGATCTCCTCATCTTAAGAAATTATTAAAAGTGTGTACAAAAAGGTTTAGAAAATTACTGCAGTCTCAGAAAACGGCTTCCGTGTAAAAATATCTTAAGGACATGGACACAACTCCACAATCAGACAACTCATTACGGCTTGCAGCTAGAAATCTCAAAAGGCAACTTACATATCTCGAAACAACCATGAAGAAACCTAAATGGAAGTTGGGCAAGAAATGATAATGAAAAAGGAAACCTATTTGTAAATCATTTGAAAAACGTATTTACTCAAAATATATTTGACGATATATCGGACGAGCTACCGCCTGTTAATGTTAGAGCAGCTATCCCCCTAAGATTTGAGATAAGAGAAATAGAAAACTCTATTTGTGAATTAAACACCAAGAAGGGACCTGTTATTGATAAGATCAGTAACAAAATGCTTTTGGAGCTACTTCGCATAGCAAAGAAAAGTATTCTTTATATTTGTAATAATATTTTACGTCTTGAATGCTACCCTAGAGAATGGAAGGTCTCCTTAGTTATGGTGATACTAAAGCCAGGAAAAGATCACACAAAAGTTGAGTCATATAGGCCCATTAGCTTATTATCTAATATATCAAAGCTGTTTGAGAAGCTCTAAGCGTCAAAACTAACTCCAATTTTAAGTGACAATAGATGTATTCCAAACCATCAGTTTGGATTTAGAAGAAAACAGAGCACAATTGAACAAAACCATCGGATAGTAAACGCCATCGATGTTTCTCAAGCTTTTGATAAAGTCTGGCATGTAGGCTTGTTACATAAATTGAAGCTAAACCTACCGGTTAACATACACAAGTTGTTAGAAAGCGACTTGGTCGGTCGAAATTTTAGAAGGGGATATTTTAAGTTCTCCTCAGCCAATTGAATCTGGAGTCCCTCAGGGAAGCATTCTGGGCACACTTTTTTACCGTATATATACCTCGAACATGCCAACAAATATTTACACCGTAACCTCAACTTTTGCTAATGATACAGCTTTTCTAAGCGTACACGAGAACAGTCGTGAAGCATCTCGATACCTGTAGGATCATATATTTCAACTAGATCTGTAGTTAAAACAATGGAGAATAAAAGTCAATGAGCAAAAATGCGTACATATCACATTCACCTTGCGTCGGGAAACATGCCCCCTATTAAAATCAATAATCAACTATGGTGCTACGGTATACAACTATGGGGCACTGCCTCGGCCTCAAATATCGAAAAAATTCAAAGGCGCCAAAATAAACTTCTTCGAAAATTCACAGCTGCCCCTTGGTATGTTAAAAACTCAAATATTCACAAGGATCTCTATGTGTCGTTAGTTAAAACTATGATAACGAAATGTGCAGTATAATACTTAATTGGCTCGAATTGCATCCGAACCCACTAGCTCGAAATATTAAAAATAATAGCGGCCACACTCACTTAAGGAGAAGAGACACTGCAGCACTTACCCAACTAGAAGAGCGATAAGCACCTATGTATATATGTGAACAGAAAAATTTTTGTCTGGCACTGGCAGGATACAAAGTATTAGGTTAAGATTTGATTAATTATTGTTAGTTCATATTTAATATATGAATATATGAAGATTTACGCGATGAATCACCATGACGTTTGCCACTGTGTAGTTGCATGAGCTCGTTAATGCAACATGTTCAATCTACATATGCGTTGGCCAACGAAGATGTTAATACTTATGTTATAACTTATGTTATACACGGAAAAAAATAAAAATAGATTTCAATTAAAAAATTTGTGATACTAATTAAAAAATTTATTAAATTTGCACCAGTAAACAAATCAATAGTATCAATTAAACGTTTAATTTACTTGATTAAACGTTTAATTCACTTGATTAAACAATTAATTCACTTGGTTAAATTTTTAATTAACTGTGATTTTATTTCTGATTAATGCTTTAATTAGTGAAAAATTTTAAAAAGTTTTTTCTGTGTACAAAAGCCTCTTAAAAAATGATCTCAAAGATACCGACTTACGCAACGAATATAGGACAATGATTTGAGAATAGCAACATGGAACGTTCAAACAATGATTCAGGTTGGCAGATTAAACGAAATGGCTGACGAACTCTAAAAGTAAAGGGTAAAAATATGCGCTATACCGTAATTATATGGAGTGGTTATTGTGGGCTAAGAAAAAAAGAGTACAGCTAGACTACAGCGGAAGTACCAAATTTGGTCGAAAATGGGCGGGTTTCTACATCGATAAGTTTATAAGGAGGTGTATAATTGCTTTTGAACCTGAAAACGAAAGAATATGTTACATAAAACCAAAGGGAAAATTACAAAATATCTACATGATTTTTATCGACGCACCCACTGAAGATAGTAGTGATGACGTAAAAGATGAATTTTACGACAAATTAACATCTTTAGTATGTAGAATAAGCAAACACGACCTTCTACTCATAAATTATATCACTCGCAAGTTGGGAAAGAAGATTTTTTAACTGGTAAAGTTACAGGAAGATACTCTCTCCATGCACGTAGAAAAAAATATGGTTGGAGATAACCATATTCTAAGAGCAACATACATTGGTTGGTTTTTAACAATGTTTATGCTTGTAGGTTACCATATTATGTTTAAATATGACCATAGTATGTTTAAAATCAACCAAATTTGTTCGCAAAATCAACCATAATATGGTCAAAATTACTCATATTTTAGTCAATAATAACCATAATAATGGTCAAAAATAAATATATTATGTTCAAAATTAACCATAATATGGTAAAAATTTCCCAGAATTTTGAGAAAAGTAACCATATTATGGTCAGGATTAACAATAATATGTTGAATGCTAATCATATTATGGTTAATCCATTTTTTCAATTTGTTTGTTAAGTGTCAAATTATAATTTTAAATTCTTGATAGGTATTACGTTCCACTTTTATAAAAAATCCCTTTTGGTTCATATTTCAGCCTGTGACGACATTCATATTACCATTTTTTCTGTTGTACTAGTTTTTTCTACTTAAATTTATGTGTTTTAATCAATAATTGAAATAAACTTAATGAGAATTTTAAGCAAACCAAGTAAAATGCAACCGACCAGAATGTTGTTGCTTTTTAAACATATTATTTTAAATTTAACATTAATCATACAATGTTTTAAAATATTATAATTTCGAACATATTATTGTTTTTAAATATTAACCATAACATGTTTGGAGGCAACCATAATATGGTTATAGCTTTTGGATGGATGCATTTAACCATTATATGGTTACCGTGTTAATAATATGGTAAAGGTAACTATAATATGTTTAAGTGTATGGTTGTAGTTTTATTTTATTTAAACAATATATTATTAAAATCAACCATATTTAAAGTTTCAAGGGAGGTAAAAACTTTATTGTTAAATAGAACCAAAATATTTATCAATCGTGAAAAAAGTTTTTTTAAAAACAACAAAAGTTTGTTTGTTGCCATTGCAGGGACCATAATATGTTTTATTTAACCATTCTTCAACCATGTTTTTTCTCTACGTGTGATATAAGTGATAATAATGGTCTGCGATTATGCAATTTTTCAGCGTCAAACGGCCTCCTTAAAACATAAAAACATGCACAAACATACGTGGAAGTGATTTTAGAGAGTAGGAATTAATGGGGACAACGATCAGTTCTGCACGTACCAGCAAAAAATTTTGATATGAAATATCATCTGCTATAGAAATAATTGCCGTTAAATTTTATATCAACACCAACATTTCTAAGAAAGTTATTGCATTAAAATAAATTTACAGTTAAAAGTTCATACTAAATTTCGTCAAATAATCTCCAAAGGTTAACATAGAGCGCTAGCGGATATCGCTATATCGAATCAAAACCACTTTAAAAAATTTACGATTTAGCGCTGGTTTCGGTGGATCCCTTCCAATCCAATTGGATATCGTTACTTAATGTCTCTGACTAGAAAAACAAGTGGTAATGCTGAGTGCAAATGTCGAACAACGAAAAAGTGATACTGAGAAAGAGATTCTGAATCGATCTAAACTAAATGTAGAGCCTTTATTATGTGTATGGGTTGCAAACAACAGCAAAAACGCATAATACTCCTGAAAAGGTATAATAAAAAAAATCATAATTCTACTTAAGCACAACAAAATTTATGATTTAAAAATATTTCATAATAAGTGCATTTTCACGTTTGTGTTTTATTTTTTGAAAGTTGAACAAATTTTCATGCTATGAAAAAACGTCTACAAAGTAAATATTGTGAATAAATTTCCAATGCGACGACATAAGTTATGCAACTTTTTCAGTCAGTACTGAACGAATCGGAATTATTTTTTCAATGTTTTAATGCATTAATTTGAGTTTTACAAAACTGTAAAATTAATTTCGATTCGTTCGGTATTGACTAAAAAAATTACTAATAAAATTGCTTTTGAATCGAGAAACAACTCGATCACGACTGCCAGAATTATGTAGGTCCCTGAATATATTTTTCTTTTCAGTGTTTTAAACATATACATCAGTGTATTACTTTAGATCAGCGGTGGGCAATACAAACATATACGATTTTATGTGTGTGACAGCAGAACATTTGCTGAAATAAAAAATCTAAAGTAAATCATATCAAACACAATTTAATTGAGAAAATAAATGGAACCAACATTTTTAGTATCGATGTCGCTCAAGCAGAATTTTTTTGTCTAAGCATTCGTGACAAAGAATGTGCCCAGCACTACTATAAAAACTACAATACATTTATTCATAAAGGCTTACTTACATGTGTATCTTACATATAAAACATTATTGCACGTAAATATTAAATGTTTATGAATTCAGTTGTAAATTTGAACACAAACATTCATGCAACATACTCATACATGTTTATTTTTCTTTTAAACGCATAAAATATGAACTGACTAAAATGTATAATACCAACAGATATTCGTTTGTGATATGCAATTCTTACATCTTTAATATGAAAAATATTTTAAGACCAATATTTTTAGTTGCATTTTAATATTCCCGTTCGTGGGTTTCTGTTTTCGTACGTATGAAGCATTTGCTGATTTCATTTTCCGCGGAATTAAAAAGTGAAAGATGTTCGATGTTGTTTTAAGTTTTATTTTAACGTTTATAAATATTGTCAATAATAAATGTGCCTTGTCTGAAAGTCTTAAAGGATATATGGGCATTTACTAGGGTCATGAACGTACATTCGTACATTTTTGATGTACAAATAGAAAGCAAAACTTTTCCTTTAATTTGTTTTTTTTTTGGGATTCGATAGCATTTGGGTAGCTCTTTGTTTAGAAGCAAAATAGAAGTCAACTTTGGCTGACCTTAGTGAAATATAAAAATCTGCAAATAAGAACGGAATTTTCAAAAGTGATTAATTTATGTTGAAAGTGTATTAACGTAGGTCTCTATCCAGTATTTACACAATAAAATATCTATATTGGTTTTTGTTTAATTGACTAAAGTACCGGTCGGGAACGTACGTATCACCGAGCATTTTCCCATAAATATCTTCAAACTTCCTAAACAAAAAACTTAATACTCAAAAAGAGTGCAAACATAACATATTTTTTGCATGTAAAAAATTATATAATAATTTCTCAAGAAGTAGCTTAAAAAGAATATATACAATTTTCCAGTTTTCAGCCCAATTTCTTTAAATTTAACAGCTGAGATATGCTTTTAAACCATTCTATTATAAAATCATAGACTTTTTTTTATAATAATAGAAAATAAAGGACGATGATTATCAATTATTTATTTTTCCATCCTGGTGAACCATTCTGAGGTTGTCCGCATATTTATTCTCAAAAAGAAAAAAAAGTTATAAAAGACTATATATAGTTATTGGGGAATTTGTTTTTATTAGCCTTAAAAATTATAGACTTTAAAAAATACGTGCACTTTTTTACATATTAGCGGAATGGATATTGCTTGTTAACATATATCCACTCTTTCTCCTCCATCAAAAACCCACAGCTATATTATGGTTGTCTCTAAAAATCTTATCGTTAAAGTTGACAATAATTTGTTTTTAAATTTACAATAGTATTTTCCTCTTTTCCAAGAGCAACATATTATGGTTGAAAACCAACCGTGCTATTGTAAGTGTTTAACAAATTTTAATTATTATTGATCATAACATGTTTGGAGGTAACAATAATATGATTAGGGCTTCTTTATGGAGGCATAATTTAACCATAATAGGGTTATCGCTGACAATAATGTGGTTATGTTTATTATAATATGTTTAAAATATATGTTTAAAATTTTCTTTTTAAATAGTTTGGTTGGAGGAGACCATATTTAAACATGTTTTTTCTCTGGGTGTAGGGAACATAAACAAGTTGAGTGATTCTCTACAGTTGGCCTAACAAAATTGTTCAACATCGACTGATATGCATCACTTTCAAACCATACAAAGCATGGTGGGCTCAGAAATTAATTTTTCAAATTAATTTCTTAATTTTATTGTTATTTTTATTACTTAAGTTGGCTCTGCAAGTTGTTGATGGTCTTGGCCTAAGGTATCATATTTTAGGCTAATTTTAAATTCAAAGGCCTAGGAGAGCTTATGAGGGTCTAAGGAGGTCAAACAAACTAAGGAACCAGCAGAAATGCAAAGTGTCCTATTTAATTCCGTATAAATTTTGTACCAAGCTGTAAAACACATTTTTCATGAAATTATTAAAAAAAAAAAAAATTAAGTTTTTTGCTCTCCACAATAGTAGAGAGGGTATTATGCGTTTGTGCTGATGTGTATAACACATACAAATATTGTTTCTATATCCACCTTTTAGTATTCACTTTAAACGCATGCCCCTACAATTCATTCTAGCTTTTTATTTCGTAATTTACTGTACAAAATATTATTTTCCAGTTTTTAGTTATTTTGAAGTATTGTAGCAATCAAAACAGGCTCTTTATATAAATATTTTTTAAAGCCATTCTTTCTTTAATTTTTATTTTATATCTTCAATGACTATTTTTTTAACATAAATTTAGTTTTCTATGATACATTCATATAAAAAAAAAAACATGTGTAAAATTATTCTTCATGCATGTATATTTTAGTTATTTATATTTTTTGCACACAATATTTATGGAATATTGTATATCAAATGAAATTTCCTTGTAGTTCTGCTGCTCATTTTTTTGTTATTTTCATCCTGCACTGTCATGTTGCATTTTTGTCAAGTTGTCAGCTGATGTTCAAAGTGTGTTTAAATTTTTTTCTTATCAAAAACGATGTTTTCTATTTAGCATTTTCATTTATTCCCATTGTCAGTCAGCGTTGTCAAATAGTGCGCTCAAATGTTGGTTGAGAATAAGTGCAACGGAATATTTACAAGAGCATAGTAAATGTTGCTGAAAATATTACTTTAACGTTATGAATACTTGATACATATTTTCTATGTACTGTATATTTATACAAACATATCATATTAAAGATAGTAGAGAGATAATAATAAACTTTTATTTCTGTCAAAAAAATAAGATTAACAGGGGTGTGCTGGAAATCGCAAACGTAAAACGCAAGAATTTTAAACGTCGTTATTTAATAAGATTTCTGTAATAAAAGAATTTTATGACAAATATTAAACAAATATTTCCTTATTAAACAGGATTTTAAATTAAAAATTATATGAATTAGGTTTTAAGTTTATTAAAAACAACTTCCAAATTCTTGCGTTTTGCGTTTGCGATTTCCAGCACACCCCTGTAAAACTATTATATCTGCAAAAAAAAAGCAAATATATGAATTGTCTTGCAAAATACAAACATTATAAGCCACCCTAATTAAAAACTGGTTTTATGTGTTTGTTTTTTTTTCTATAAAGTTTAATCCTGCCCACATCCCCTCGAAAGGTAAATATTTTGCAAATACAGCTCAACCCATTTTATAACTTCCCACTACATTTTTTCTAGGAGATGAAATTTCATATATTTATTATTGAAAAATATGCGTAAAAGCTTGATAATCCGCCCCTCGATAATCCGGAATATTCTGTAGTCCGGACATCGTTTTTCAATAAATTGTGCACTTTAAAATCCGGATTGATTGCAACTTTATAATCCGGATTGTCTGCAAACTGTTGTGTAGTGTTAGTCTCTATTAATTGTTACCCCAAAAACATAGTTTTTCTCTTTCTTGATGAACAAAAAACTATTTCGCTACGCAATTCCATCTTTTTAATTTCTAAAACACAGAAAAGTTGTTTTTATATGCAAACACTTTTTTGTCCTTTTTAAATGTAATTATTTATTTAAATGATTTATAAATATGATTTATAGTTCGATATTTGTTTTTAAGGCATTTTTAATTCAAAAACAATTTTAAATTCTTATTCCCTAATCCGGATAATTTGATAATGTCGATTAGGGTTTGCAATTACACTCAAAAAAAAAATCAATCCATTCGTACTCAAATCAATCCGGAGCGGTATCAATAGTACGGTGAGTACGGATATTCTTGAATCAAGTACAAAAAGATTGATTCAAGTACGGATTATTCAATCCCAAAATTCTCACTTTATCCATATTTGATCCCGAATTCGTACTTGAAGTAATCCGAAAATGAGATTGATTTAAGTAAAAGTAGGATGAAATTAATCTCAAAATGCGATTGATTCAAGCATTATAAAGTTGATTTAATCCCCAATTCGTACTTGAGGTAATCCGAAAATGAGATTGATTTAAGTAAAACTAGGATCAAATTAATATCAAAATGCGATTGATTCAAGCATTGTAAAGTTGATTTAATCCCCAATTCGTACTTGAAGTCATCCGAAAATGAGATTGATTTAAGTAAAACTAGGATCAAATTAATCTCAAAATGCGATTGATTCAAGCATTATAAAGTTGATTTAATCCCCAATTCGTACTTGAAGTAATCCGAAAATGAGATTGATTTAAGTAAAACTAGGATCAAATTAATCTCAAAATGCGATTGATTCAAGCATTATAAAGTTGATTTAATCCCCAATTCGTACTTGAAGTAATCCGAAAATGAGATTGATTTAAGTAAAACTAGGATCAAAATGCGCTTATATAAAGAAATCCTAACTCGATTTGTTAAATGAAAAGATTTTATTTAATATTTAAACATTTGGTTATTTATTTACTTTTTAAATTAATTTTTAAATTAGGAAATACAATAGTTAAAATTTGTTGGTACATAAAATAAAAAAAAACATATAATGAAATTTAATTTTATTTTAAATACATTAATTGATTCAAATTTTGAATAATAATTTATTAATTTTGATTTTAATTATTGGTTGGGTTAATAAAAGCTTAATTAATATACATACATATATTAATAATATTTTATGGACATTTAATGTATAATTTTTTATAGTTGGGTATACAACTTTTTAAATGAATTTTTAAATGAAGAAATACAATAGTTTCTAATTTGTATGTACATACATACATATATTAATTAAAATAAAAAATACATATAATGGAAGTTAATTTTATTTTTAATACATCAATTGATTAAATTTTAAATAATAATTCATTAATTTTTAATTTAATTATTTGCTGTTTTTATTTTTAGGAGAGGAAGTAGTAGGTTCTTCTATGTTTTTAACTGATCTAGACTCAGCAAAAACGTAAGTTTACTAAAAATAGGATTATGGGTTGCACCTCACAACACTGAATGATTTTGAGCGAAAAATTGAAGAAATTATTTGCAAGTTTTATTCAGCAGGGCAAACACTGCAGCCGTTTTTGATTTTAGAAGGTAATGAGAATAATGTTAAGGGGTTCTATATTTATTTAGACAAAAATTTGCTTAAATTTGATTCGTTTTTGAAAAGTTTGGACATATGTTTTAAAATTTTTCACGTTTTGTGTCTCAAATATCCTATTGCTTGCGAGCAATCCTGGCTCTTTATACAAAAATGTTTTTTTGAAATTGAAACTGAGTTTGATCTGAAATCATCCAATGTTTCATCCGTAATACATTATTTAAGTAACAACTAACTTCATAAATATGTATATGTATCTGTTTCCGCTGTAACAAAAAATTTCAAACCCCAAACATGTTAATAAAACACCTTAAATTTAATCACTTGCTAACTCGGCAATCTTTAAGTCTATATTGCATGCAAAACTCGTGTAGCCAAACTTTTACAAATTTTTCATATTTTCGTCTACATCTAGAAAAAATTCACACAAATGATACCAATCAAACCCATAATCCTATTTTTAGTAATACTTACGTTTTTGCTGAGTCTAGAACAGTTAAAAACATAGAAGAACCTACTGCTTCCTCTCCTAAAAATAAAAAACATGTCTTATCCAGTCTGGAAGAAATGAAATATAAAGCTCTGAAGTTATCTTTAAGTTTGTACAATAAATACTCAATGTGCAGAAGTCATGTTATTGAAATGCGTCCCTTAAATATTTCCCATTTGGAAAATAGAAATACACTTTTGCCCGGAAAGAGGAGGTCAAAATCAATTTGAATCTGAAAACACATTTCCCAAATAAAAAGAGATTATGTTTTTTATATTTTAAATTATACCAGATCTGCCGCTTTTGCGTGGGATAACTTCGACCAAGTTTGGAAAAACTTGAAATTGTCTAGCTCTTGTTAATCTCTTCTACGTATTTGGAATGTCTGTCGCCACTTAGAACACACATCATCCCAATCTGCTGAGTCTCTATTTATAGCAGTTTTAAGCGCTGATGCAACTGTTGAATCTATTTCCGTTTCATTATTTGTAATTGAATTTGAAAGTATGTTTTCTTCTTTTTCGTCTTGGCTAAATGAATTCCCGTATTTTAGCCGTCTCGCCCTAAGATTTTTGTACTTGCAATACAATTTGCCGGATGGACTTCCTTTACTGCCTCTCGAAATATAATAAATATCCTAAAATTAAACCGTATACATTAATATGTTATATAAAAATATAATAAAAAAAAACTTATAATGTACTTAAACATTTAATTATGGCGTTTTCTTTTCTAAACAAAAAGTGTATCATAAGTGTTACATGGGATTTGGCAACATTTGTAAATGTTAACCTGATTTTTAAGTTTACAAAAGAACACAAATTGCGGCATAAATCAATAAAGTACAATTAGCTATTTTAGAAATAACCACAAAATAAGCTGTTAATCTAAAATTCAAAATTTGGCCAAATTACCAAAATATCTACATTTGCTACGGTTTGAGGTATTTCATTGCTTTCTTATACATATGTATATCTAAACAAAAAATGGCTTATAATGGCTAAATTGGTAACGCTGCTGCATAGTACTGCCTTGTGGTATTGACGGCCAATATAATTCGAATCAATCGTCAATGAATAATTATTTGTTTTGCTTTCAACTAAAGCCAACGTTTCTAAGCTGATTACATATGTAATCGTTATCGCTCCAAAAGTGCAACCCCATCAGTGCTCTAAGGGAAACTATGTCATTAAGAAGCTAGAGGTTCTTGGTCACTTAAAGCGATAACATTTTTCTGAGACCGGTCTTACGGCAAGTTGGGCAAAAGTAAATAATTATACACTTACACCACAATGGTTTGAATTAATGACTGATTCCGAACAAATTAATCCATGGCGCAAAACCAACGAGCATATCTATGCAGAAGGGCCACTACCAGCATTTTTGCAGCTGAATTTAGCAATGAAAATTTCGATTTTTAAAGCAAAAGTTTAACACGTCTGATTTAACCATTTCTTGTTGAAATCAGTGTGACCATTTTTGCAGCTACATTTAGCATTAAACTTTCATGACAAAAAAACTTAAATTTGGTACTCCAAATTTTTTTAATAAAGCTAAAAACATTTTATAAAAATGCTAAAGTAATATAACAGAAACTCAATAAAATTTTAATGCTAAATTTAGCTGGACAAATTCAAAATGGGCACACTGATTCTCATGCTTATAATACCTAATTGTTTTGTTTTTTTTCATTGCCGAATTTTTTTGCATACGTTGGTATACAGAATTGATGTTGTCAAGTTATTGCAAAAAATTAAAGCCTATAGTACACGGAATGTATAAAGCCACATGCGAAAGAGATTCTGCCGTAATTTTGACGTCACTACAAAGCCACAATATCAAGTTCGTGTTGCGTGATGACGTCAAAATTACGTCAGAACCTCATGTGACTTTTTACATTCCGTGTACTATAGGCTTAACACATTAAAATTGAATGATTGAATGTGCCTTTTTTTTTAAAAAAATTCAATTTAATGTCTTTTTCATAAAAATTTTGTTCCCGAAAAGTATGGGTTGTTTTATTCTAAAATAAAGCAACCCAAAGCAAAATTTTTAAGAAACAGACACCAAATTGCATTTTTTAAAAAAATAGGCAAATTTTTTCTTTAGAAAAGAAAACACCATAAATAAGTGTTGGTTTTTTTGCGAAGACGCGACCAAAAGCAATTATTATAAAAACAACAACTTATGTCCATGTTCTTTATTTATGGTACACACTTAAACTGCCGCATTCATACCAATATTTTCAATTTAACAAAGTTTTACAAAATTTCTTTGAAAATTTTACTTAATAAAAGTTTGTTTAATTTAATATTCCCTTAGGAATACGGCGGTAAAAAACATACAAACAATTGAACAAATAATTGTATGTATGTAATAATGTATACCTACAAATATTTGTCTGTATACCTATGTACATATGTATAAAGAAGGTATAAATCATGTTTGTGGCAAGACCTACAATTTTTTATATTCACACAAATGTTTTGTTGTTAGTCCAAATCCATTTTATGAAAAATTGGATGGTTATATGGAGTATTATTTCGCTATCCCACATCAAATGTGGTTAACAGGCATACCGGTTGAATAACACGGTCCATAGGCAACAACGGTAGGTTAACCGAACTTGCCGTATGATGACGAAAAATGATTACAAATTCAAATAACCGAAAAATATTTATGCACTTACCTTTTAAATGTTCGTAGGCTGCTTCCACACCCAATTCCTTTAACAGCTGGAGCAGCTCGGTATCTTTATCGGCTTCCACAAAATCTTCCATCATATTCATAGGTACAAACAAAATACAGAAATTAGAAGCTTCAACTTTTTTTTAAATTTTATTTTTTACTTTTCAAAACACTTTCAGAAATGACAACCAGTCACCACCACACTTTTTTTAGAATGATCAAAGCAAAGTAACAGAGAAGGCAAAACTTTGTATGAATTCAGATCAGGCCTGCCATATTTGCCGATTTATAGGCATTTTGCCGATTTTTTGCCTCCAAATTATCAAAGTGCCGATTTGCCGATTTTTGCTCAAAAAATGCCGATTTTTTGATAAACAACTTAACCAAAGTAACTTTTTGTTGGATTTAGTACAATTTATTAATTTTGGGTAACATTGAAATACTTGTTTAACTTAAGTCAAAGTGAGAGAATATTATTATTTACTTACCTGTTACATATGTTTGTGACTGAACTCAAACTGTTAATTTTTCGAGTTTATATGCTTAAACTATGCATACTACACTTGTTTATCTATTAAAATATCAGTGAATTTTAGTTTGGCACTTTTGAACTAGGTGTGCGATATTGTGCCACCTTCGAATATTACATATCCGTTTTTAATACGGATAATTGTACAATACGAAAAATTAAGCAATCATATTGCAAGTGGATGAGCCGCTTACAGCCGTAAAAAATTTTAAAATTCTTCATAAAGTTAGTGATTTCTTCTATTTTAAACGCCATTTAAAAATATATATCTCCCATAGTTGTAATATTGTAAACAAATCTGACTTTATAAAAAAGTTGAGTTAAAATATTGATCTGTAATGTGCATGGTATGGTTGGTGTA
The DNA here is from genome assembly GCA_949318255.1 of Pollenia labialis. NCBI lineage: Eukaryota > Metazoa > Arthropoda > Insecta > Diptera > Polleniidae > Pollenia > Pollenia labialis. Next base: position 145,863,625 of record OX439141.1, read on the forward strand.
TGGTACATGTTGTTTTTTTTTTGTAAATGTATATACATAAGGGTGGATCGTCGCAATTTTTTAAAATTTGGGTCTACTTTACCAAAAATTTGTATGAAATTATATTTATTTAGTTTTGAATGAAAGTTTAAAAAAAATTTTTTTGAAAATAATTATAAAACGTAGTATCAAATTAATTTGTATGTAAAATCACCAATGAACGCGAATTGCTGTCAAAAAATTTATTTGAAAACTAAATTTTGAGTGACCCAATTTTTTAAAACAAAACATATTCTCAGGTAATTGACGATTTTTTCTAAAATTTGTCTGGCAGCCCTGCAAACAATAATAGGAAGGCGCAGTGTTGACAACTTTTAAATCGCACCAAGTCTAAGAAAAAAGCGTAGTTCAAGATAAAAACACTTCATTGAATATTTGTATTTAATTTATATAGAAATATTATTGTATTTAAAAATGAAGACCTATTAGCATTTAAAATAAAATAATTGGCTTGTTCACAGAACGCTGGTAATTAGGTTATATCGCTATGTAGTTATATTAAGAATAGCAAAATACATATGTGTATTATTTTTTAATTGTGTTTATAGTAACCATAAACAGCACTTACTGCAAAAAATCTTACGTCGGAAATTTAAAAAGACTCGTCAGGTGTAGAAATAGATAAATGTTATACCAAAAATCGAGAAAGTTATGTTTCTGAGAATGGTTTAGAAGCACTGATAAGTTTAAAATATAAAAAGAAGTGACGAATATCAAGTTTTAGTATTCGCAAATACAAAATTTTGTGAAGGTTACTTTATATTATATTTACCATTTTTTATTTTTCGAATAATTATTTCGGAAGGAAATAAATCCCAGTTTGTATTTGTTAAAATTGTTCAGTTAAATACATTCAATTTATTAAGTATCACTATCCAGTGTGACACAAAGAATGCTGACGAAGGCCGTAGCGGGCCAGAAAATGCATTACATTCTGCTGGTGTCTAATAATTGTAAATTTTTCTGTACATACAATATACCTCATTGCTTAGGTAAAATGTAACAAGAAAATACAATATAATAGTCTGATAGTGTATAAAGTCATTTTTGAAAAATTTAAGGAATATGACTATTACAAAAAAGCTTTATAAAATACATAACTGAAATTTAGCTCATAGAATAAATTCGAAAAATAAAAAATGTTGGGTATTTAACATTACATATTACAAAATACCGAACATTGAATTAGATATTATCAACTTCGCTGCTAAAATGATTAGCAGGGCCACATTTTAAAATTTTTATATTAACTGATATGGTGGAAAGTAAATAAGAAAAAAATACGAGCTTATTTTTCCCATAGCCAAGCAATATTTGGTGCAAATTTTTAGTGGTTCTCCTTAAAGAAGAAAAGTCCTCAAAACTTTTATTTTTAAAGTATTAAACTGTTTTGAAATTTAAAACGATACGAAGACTTTAGATTGTTTATCCTTGCTTTAATATATATTTTGTTTTTTTCGATAAATGCAAAGGTTTTTGTAAATTTAATATTAATAATTTTAGTTTGATTTTGTGTATTTCTTTTATTATATTCTTCCATTCTAATTTAGAAAAATGTATCACTTTGTAAGGGTGGGTGTAACCTGATAAATCTAGTACACAATTAAAATGCATTATTATATTTTAGAAAAGAAAAAACCTTCAGATTTGAAAACGCTAAACGAAAATTTTAAAAAGCACTAAAAACGGTGCGTAACTTAACGAGTTGACAACGCTGATCCATATGCTACGTGCTCATATCCATATATACATTCATACATATTTATATGTACATTGTTTCCAGAGCTTGCTTGATTCCATACATACATTCTTACATATTTATATGTACATTGTTTCCAGAGCTTGCTTGATCTTTACTAAAAGCAAAGTAAAATTTACTTGCAAAACTGTGTGTGTTTTTTTATTTTTGTTGAAAACATGCATACCCTGCACCATATATATGGCAGGTGTTCATATACTTAGTCTAGGATCCCACTATGAAAGTATTCTTTCAGAAAGTCTGAGTTTATTGGTGAGAGGGGAAGAGAACATGCTTACGCAGAATTGCATATAGATATATTTGTTTTAAGCAAAAGTTATTAAAATACTATGTTCATGAATAATTTTCTTTAAATTAAAAAATAAAGGTATAGTATGTATGTAGGTATCTAAAGGTTGGTGCGATTCAATATGATTTCATTTGTACAACAATAAAACACATATTCTTTCCCTACAACTACACGGTCGGTAACATTGGACATTATCAAATTCTTTTCATATGCGTTGATGCATACAAATGATGACAACAAAATACTTTTACAATGTGCATACGCTTGTGTATACACTACTATACAGAAAGCAAAGCTGAGAGATTAGACTTATAAGTTCTCTGAGAACAATAAGCTCACTTTATAATTTAACTCTCTGAGTGGCAATACCAACGAAAAGTTCAATCTTTTTTGTACTTGATTTGATAATTTTATACTTATTTTGAGAAATTCCGGGATTGATTTTCGAAAATGATCCCATTTGGATTGTTTTAAGTACGTTTGGGATTGTTTTAAGTACGTTTAACTGTTTTTCGAACTCAATTTTTTGAGCACGCCTCGTGCTAAAAGTGAGCGTAAAAAGATCAATTTATCCCGAGTGTTTTTCTTTCTGTGTAATTATACGGATTATCAAGCTTTTACTGTACATACATATGTATGTATGTGTGCACATTAGGGCGCACCTATTTTGCAAAATGTCAAATTTCACGCTTGGATTTAATATTTAATGGTAAAAATTTGAGCCAATTCTACACCTTGCCACACAGTAATCAGAAGGTCAAATTCGTAATTTTTTCTCAAAAAAGTCTTATAAAATACTTATTTGTCCTAATTTAACAATAAAATTTACTAAATACTTATATTCTTTTTTATACGGATGTTAAGCTGAGGTGGTTAACTGTCTTAAATAATTAACTAAATTAAGTAAATAATCAGGTTTGAGGAAAATCTATACACAAAACAGAAATAATACAAATAAAATTATTTTGTTATTGTAACAGAATATAAGGATAACACGACAAAAAACAACAAAAAACTCACAAAAAATTGAGTAACAATAATCAAAAATTAGTACTTTAAGGTTAAACATTTAATATTGCACTAAATTATCTATTTTGTTTTAATTATTATGTAAGTATAAAGGCTCAACCACAATGTGCTTAAGTTAGCTTACGCAAATGTGCAAATACATGTTAATTATATGCTTAAGCAAGGTGCGAATCTAATGGCACATTCCGTACGGAATCAAATGTTTTTTTATTTTGTTTTTGTTTTTTTTTTTAATACATTTGAGAGACCTTTTGTTAATTTTTGGCAGTAGGTTAAGCAAGGCTATGCATATTATGGTTTTCTATATTGGTTCGGTTGTTCATTCTCTCTTCTCTGTTTGACTTTGTTGATGTGTAACATTTCTTCGTTTATATATTTCCTCTCTTTAAAAAATTTGTACCTTGTCAAAATCTGGTGTATGTCCTCTCATTGCAAAAATATTATAACACAGACCTCGAGCCTGATTATTTACTTAATTTATTTAAAAGGTCGAAACAAAAGCTAGGTTTTCCTCAACAATAAATTTCAGTGTATTTATCAAATATGAAAAACTGGGAATTTAGCACGTCATACGGAAATCGTATTAATAATAAATTTTGTATTCCCGAAAATAACTTTGATAATAAAAACATATTTAGTTAAATAATTAACCTTATTAATGTGTTGGGTCAGAAATGCCCCATTATAAAGAATTTTCCTAATCACGAAAAATAACTCTGAGACTTAAAAATAATGTTAATTTTGAGTAAATTTTAAATTTTTGCATACGCACTGGGCTATGCAACGTACTAATGCTAAGATATGCAAGTTTGAAATTTAATGAAAATTTTTCTTTATGCATATCAAAGTTAGCAAATGTGAAGAAAAAAACTTATTAACATAACTCCGGTGAGTTCCCTTATTGCAAAGATGATGTAGTTGAATTTTTTTATGTTTATTGTTTTAGTCTATCTAAGATTTTGACCGAGTGAAGGTAACATTTAATGTATGAAGGTACCCGGGTAGCTTGTCATGCCTTTAAGGGCGTAAGATGAAAACTGCTTTACCGCTCCTTTTCAAAATAATTTTTAAGCTAAAAAATTTTTATAATTTAAAATTTATTAATAGTTAGCAGTTCTCAAGAAGTTTTAAATATGTGGACCATCTGTTTATTTAAAAATAATTACCTTGAAAATACCAAAGGTACCCGGGTACATTGTCATTCGCATAATAGTTAATCGGTCCATAAATGATTGAGATATGAGCAAAACCAACGGTTTTCTTTAATTTTTTTCATAAAATCCCCTGTTGTTGTGGTTTTTTTTTGCTCTTTTTATACCTTACAAACACAAACAGAAATCTTTTCTAAAGGCAAAATGTATTCAACCTTTTTTTAAATTATATTTGATAATGTTTGTTAGTGGATAAGTGGTCTAAGACGGCTACGTCGGGTAAAGACAAGTGCTCTTACTTGTTTTAATTAAGTTACTTAACCACTGTGCCCTATTTTAATATACGTCAATGTTGTAAGTATTTTTTTTTAAATAATCATACACTTATATGCTAGCAGAACCTAACCTTTTTATATGTGTTTGTGTGTATAAAGTGGTTTATGCTTTAATGGTTTTATTTTATGTTTTTTTTTATTTTAATATTGACCCAAGCATAAAAGACCAAAGTCTTAGAAGAAAAATTGCAAAAGAAAAAAATGTAAAAGCAAAAAATGAAAGAAAACCGTCCTGTATATGGCAACAAGAAATCTGAGTTGCAAGATTTTTTTATACACTCTACTTTCTCGATATTAAATGACCTTTATTAAATTTAAAAATGCAACTACGCTAGGTTTAAAGAAAAAATATTGGCGAAAAACATATTTATAATATTTTAAACACTTAAGGTCCTTGGGCCATATTTGACTTGTAGCAAAATTCTTGAATATTCGCTAGAAATTTCCAGTTGGTATTTTTTTTTTTTACCTCCTGTGAGAATAATGTAGGTAGATGTGTATTTGGTATTGCTTGGACTGAAGTGGCAACACCAAAATTTCACACTTATTGGTTCTCTTTTTAGCTTTCTTTTACTTTCAAAAGTGTCACAGTGTCTATGGACTTTATGACACTTTTAAAAGAGTCATAGTGTCCATCAGAAAAGTAACATAACATCCACATTTGAAAGTGTCATAATGTCCACAACGTATAATGCCAAAAATTCTTGCAAGCGAGAATCTGAACAAATTTGGGATCATAGCCGGCCTTCGGCCGACCTAAAGGATTTTTTCCTCTATGGTATTACAAATACCGGCATCGCTAACTAAAGCTTATCTGCACAGACGGCCTTCGGCCGGGCGCAAGGATTTCCTCCTCTATGGTATAACAAACACCGGTTTCGCTAACTAAAGCTTCTCTGCGTAGTTGGCCTTCGTTCGAAAACAAGGCAGATTTTAGAAGCTTAATTAGCAAAACCGGTCTTTGTTAAACCATAGAAGAGAAAATCCTTGCGCCCGAACGAAGACCGGCTATACTGAGAAGCTTAAGCTAGCGAAGCCGGTGTTTGTTATACCATAGAGGAGATAATCCTTGCGTCCGGCCGAAGGTCGGCTATGCAGATAAGCTTTAGTTAGCGAAGCGGTATTTGTTATACCATAGAGAAAAAATCCTTTAATATATACACCCAGAGAAAAAGTAACAAAATCATTTTTAAAAAAAATTTAACCATAATATGTTTAATTTAACCAAATCATTGTAACCGACAACCATATTATGGTTAAATTAGTTTCTTTAAAAATAGTTTCGCTGGTTGTGACCATAATAAAACGTGTTTTTCTCATCGTGTAGTAGATCTTTTTTTGTATTTAACCTCTTTAGTAATTACGGACCTTATGACTTTAAAAAGTGACACAGACCATGGACACTATGACACTGGACGTTATGACATGCCACCACAGAAACATCCACTTTATGTTAAATGTACTTTTATATTCGCAATAAATGTTAACAATAAATACAGCTTCAATATACTGAATAAATCTAGAAATAAAATATCAGCTTTTAAAACCTTATTAATTGAAAAAAAGTGAGTTTTTATATACAATTTTCTATTTGGGTCAAATTTGACCCGAAGACCGTTAACGTCAGCAAATTTGACGACCTTATAAAGGTTAAGTGGTACAAATAGAACTACAGATAAGATTTTAACTGAATTTACCAATTTTTTTTTTAATGTGAGCTTGGGATATGTGTGAACAATAAAGGTCTGCACAAGACTATAGAATTCGTACTCAAAACATTTTAAACACAACAGTTACTTCAGGTCGTGTATTTTTATTTTTCAAAGCGAACGAGTTTGTGCCAACGACAACAACAGCCAACGAAAAACAAAACAAGCAGGTTATGAGTAAAACAGCCCGTACACGTTTCAATTCAATTGTCATCTGAGTCGGCTGTTGTCCAAATCAAGGCGTGTATGGCTTTGTCAATTGACTGGTTTAACAATTGTTGAGTTGGTTGAAGAAAAGTCAACAGATTTTGATTTGTTCAAGTTGACTACTAAAGACCCAACCACAATGTGCCTAAGTTGGCTTAAGCAAATGTGCGAATACATGTTATTTATATGTGGCAACCATATTGAACTTAAGGAAACTTTTTGCTAAGTTTAATGAAACTGTCATTTGCTTAAGCAAGGTGCGAATCTAATCGCACATTCCGTACGGAATCAAATTTTTTTTATTTTGTTTTTTTTTAAATACCTACATTTTAGCGACTTTTTGTTAATTTTTAACAGTAGGTTAAGCAAGGCTATGCATATTATGGTTAGACCTTAAGACTTTCAATTCAATTGTACTGTGTGTGCTCGAGTGTCTTGATCAGCTGTCAAACTTAAGTTTGTAGTTTTCTTTTGCAAAAAAAGTTAAGTATTTTAAAAATTATCTTTTATTTCATTAATTAAAATCTTTCCATTCTGTTTGTGATCAATTCAGTTAAAAGACTCAGTTGACAATGATTTGAAACGTTTAGGGGCGCATAAGAGTGAGTTTATGTCAAAAACAAAATATCCAACGAAAAACAGCGCATTTTCCTCAGTACGGACTGAGTTCGAAGCCAATAGGAAAACACTAACAAAATTAACATTTGTTTTTTTAATTTGTTTATGCAGCATTAGGAAAAGACATTTTTTAATTTACTTTTTATAATATCAAAATGTACTAAATTCGTACTACGAAACTCGTGTTGACAGTGCAGTCAGTGTTATCAGTGTACTTACAAACCCATACTCGTTTAAATTTGTGTTTATTGTCATGCTCTCTGCAATTTGTGTATATCTTTTCTGTCAGACACAATTCAGCGAATGTCTTGTTGCCTGTGGTAAAATGAATGTGCTTGTGCAGCCCTTAAGTAAACAAAATATTTTGTATGTTAATTTCTCTGATAAAATTGCAACAACAATTCTTTGTATGCGTACGCTTCATACCGCTCACAAGTTAACGTCATAAAATCTGTGTATGCGTCCGCTACATACGGCATACAATTAAACTTCACAAATTATCGCAGACTGCTCAATTTTATTTTCAGAAATTTGGAGTAAAGGCAAACATTTTTTACTGTATTAAATGGGTTCGAAAGAAGCAAGTTCTGTCTGTGTGCATTTCTTTGAATTCTTATACACTCACAACACTATTTAATCTTTGCGGTGAACAGTAATGCACAGCGCTTGCTATTCATGCAAATTTCCATGACAACGTCTAATTTGCCAATTAATTTTGATCGGGCTGTGATGAGCCATAAGTCCTTTGCACACATTCCTTTCCGAAACCTCTTAAATATACTAAAATTATATAAAATCATGATACTTATTAAGTTTTATCAGATTAGAAATTATAGTTATACATTTTATAATACAACCCAATTAATGCCACTCTTGAAATGTCCTTTAATATGCCTTAAACTGTTACGAATAAAAATAATACTTTTATAAAATTTGGCACACACAAGTTTTGTATAACTATAAATGCCCGGTAATTTAAGGATAAGTTCATAATTTTTTAAAGAGACCATAAAATATCCACTCGCGAAAACTTCAAATTCTTGATAGAGGATGCGAAAGATTTGCTACAGTCGAATACACCAATTAAAATTCTTTGTTCTCGTACTCCTTAAAATATTTATTGAATCTAAAGCAAAAAAGACAAACGCCCAATATGTAAGATTTTCGGTCCATGCTACAAGTATTTTGCAAGCACTTTCTTTTTGCTCTTATTTTGTTATGCACTCATTCCATAAAAGCATAAACTTTTTCCACATTTCCTTTTTATAAAGCTTGTGCTGAACTGAAAAAGAAAGCAAAATAAAATCGTAGGAAGTCGAAGAAAAGAAGCATAAAAAGGCAATGAATCTGTATGCGTTTATGTGTGATTGAAGTTTATCTTCTTGGCCTGACCCATTTGTAATGCTTGAATACATAATGGGACTATGGGAATCCATTGCATATGCATTTGGCAAGTAAATTAAAAGGGAATATAAAGAAATAGCGTTATTTAGAAAGTTTTAAAAGTAAACGAGTTTTTTTCCATGAAATTTAAAATAAAGCCTCTTTTCGAAAAACCATGTTTCCATCTGCCCAATGTATTAATAAAGTTGTATTTTACAATCATTTCATTCACTTTGTCATTCATTTACTCACTCACTCATTTATTTATTTATTCATTCCTTTATATGTCTATTTGCACTCAACCATACAATTGCCAAAGTGGTGTAAGTGTATAAGTCGAACACATGCACTTCTTTCTTATATAGTCGATCTAACCCTGCAAGCATTTGGTATGGCTAAGGTTTGTACAAATAATCTTCATTCCATTAAAATGATTGTCAAACATACCATACATTTATTTTATTTATTTATTATTTATTTATTGATATATGTCTATGGAATTGTATTCCTTAAAGACAATTTAAAAAATAATTGATTACAAAATGATTAACAATAAAAATATTATACATAATTAACAATAAAATTACTAATGGTGTTTTGTTTTCTACAAAATATGTGCTTTTTTTTAAAAAAAAATGCAATTTGGTGTCTGTTTCTTAAAAATTTTGCTCCCGAAAAGCATGAGTTTTTTAGAATAAAACAAGCAACCCTTTTCGGGTGCAAAATTACAAATTACATTTTTTTAAAAAAAAGGCAAATTTTTTTGTAGAAAAGAAAACACCATAAGTGTTGAGAAATGTAATTATTGCCCTTTTTATAGCATAAGGATTTGATGAAAAGTCGATAAATCTATATAAGTTGTTAAATGCATTGCTCATTCTCCTGAGAGGGTCAGCATTAGCATAATAAGCTCTAACAAATGCAACTGATAAAGGTATGTAATTCCGGGATGGACGTTGCGGAATGTTGAGAAAAATATCATTAATCAAAAATCCACAGTAGATGTCACCATTAATAACATTGAATAAAAAAGACACATTAAGCATAGTTCTACGACTTTTTAATGTAGGAATTTTATTAAGAGCAAGTCGAGCAGCATATCAAAGCAAGTTTAAGTGGTTAAAACGTAATCCACGAAGACAAAACAACAGGAATTGTTTTTGGACCGACTCAATGGCATTGGAATGGATTTGGTAAATAGGGTCCCATATAATCGATCCATATTGTACCATAATTCTTATCGTCCGTCGGAAAGTCTAGTTCACTGTGCAATCAGCGTTTTTAGAATAAGAATGAAACTATTCCAGAAAACACTTAAAAGACGATTCCAGAAGGATCCTTAAAGCATCTCTGGAAAGAAAATAAATTAAAGTATTAAGTGAGAAGTGGCGAAATGTGTTTTCTACTATTCTTAAAATTTTTCTTAAACTTAAATCAAATAAAAACTATACTGTTTTTATTGAAATTTTTTTTACAATTTTTTTTCCAATTAAAACAGTTTTTTTCGCATAACTTGCATTTAACATAAAAGGTGTCCAACCATAATGCACGATGTTAATTGTGAGTCACATCTTAACGTCAAGTTTTTTGCCCAACTTAATTTGACATTTCTTTGTGTCAGTGTTTGTCATATTCAACCAAGGAGAGTTACACAACTGAGTAAGTACTGAAGCGAATGGTTGGTTGAGAACAGAGAGAGGCGAATGGTGACTTAACAAAGAAAATAATTTTTAGGCACACTTTCACCTCAGTGGATTCGTTAACAAGCAGAATTTTAGCATTTGGCCAAATGAGAATCCACTCTTTAAAAAGTCGATGCATCCACAAAGAACAGTTAACAAGCAGAATTGTAGCATTTGGGCAAATGAGACTCCCCGAGTGATTGTTTTAAAGTTTATGCATCCACTGCATCGGGCCGTACTCCTTCGAAAATGAGGTCGTCCAAGCAATTACCGTGAATGGTGTTCACTATTGCGAGATGATAACGGACTTCTAGTGCCCAGAAATTGAGAATATTGACTTGGATGATATGCGTTTTCAACAGGATGGTGCCACTTGCCATACAGCCAACGAAACAATGGCTCGTTGGTGCTAGAAATTCAATGGCCGTGGTATCCCACGTCGTGGCGATGTTAATTGATTTGACACCGTGGGAATTCTTTCTTAAGATATATTTATTCAAAAGAAAAAATATGCCAAGAAAAATAAAAGAGCTAACGACATTGAACCTCAATTATTTCTCAGAGTCATTAAAAATATATACCATTTGGCCAATGTTTTGCTTCACATTTAATTGACGTAGATTCTCTGAAAACTTCTTGTTTTATTTACAAAAACCAACAAGTAAAATACAACAAGTAAAATACAACACTAAACATATAGCAAGGCTCAAAAGTGTGATTCAGGTGGAAAGACAAAAAATAAATTTAGGTGTATCCCAATTTTGAAAGTTTACATTGGCAGATAATGTAAGGAGAATAAAGGTTTGATCGTTTTATTTCACTCTCATGATTAACCCGCATAAAAATCAATGTAATCCTTACTTGTTAAATGTATGATGTTTTTAGAATATCGATGATAATTATTACGGGACACATTCCAATAGAACATTTTAACCATATAACTGTACAGCTAATGGTCTTTTTCCCCCTTCCATGAAGAAGAGCAAAAAAGTCCGTCAAATTAAATGGTTCCCAAAAATATTTGTCACAAGATTGTTCTATTAGTCTCTGAATAAATCAAGGCTTAAAATTCAAAATAAAGGACGTAAATAGTCAAATAAAAAACGCTCGCAATGGTTAATTTTATTACTATTAAAATGTAAAAAAAAAACATATTTTGTTGGTAAAAATGTGCTACATTAATTTTAAATATAAGTCCCGCCAATGGTTAATATTTTACTGAGAGGGGTGAATTTTTTTATAGCCGTGTTTACACAAAAAAAAATACATGTTTATTTTAGGAAACTTGAAAAGCAAAGTAAATGTGTTATAAACTCTTCTATAAGAATTGCTGTAATACGCCAAAGGCTTTTAAGCATACAAAAGCTCCCGACAAAACTTTTATAAATAAAGTCAACCGCAGGGAGCTAAATCTTGCGAATAAGATGAAAGGTAAAGACATTTAATTCCTTGTCTATCGCCATTCAGTAGTGGATGTGTAAACTGGTACTTTGTTTTATATACAGAATTTATCGCTTAAGGCGTCCGTACACGTCATGTTTTTGCCATCTGTCGTGTGAAAATTCCCACTGCAAAATACATACATGTCGTGTGTTACCTTTTTATCTTTGCTATTGTAAAAGTCAGATGCAAAGTCATCTGACAAAATTTCAATTTTCTTCTGACAAACCATCTGACTTCAGAAATCTATGCCGGGAAGAAACCGTCAGCGGCGTCCACTATTGACGATTGCATTAGTCGGCTGATGATGTTATTTTACAATACCGATAAATGAATGTTCTTTTAACCTTTTAATATAAATACCGTACATACATATATAAAAAACGTTCAATTATTATACCAAAAATTGGCATCTTCGAATTTAAAGAAAAAAATTTTAAGATGGCTGAACTCTTTTACGGCGCAAATAAAAATGTTTGTGGCGGCAGCACGTTATTTTCAAACCGCGAACAAGTTTCTGCAGTTAATATAAAAAAAAAAATAGAGACGATGTCAGAAGCAAATTACATGTACGTTTGTGACCGAATGTGACAGACATGCAAAATTACATGTGACTTTAAAATTTTACATGTCAGATGACAAAAACATGTCGTGTACATTCAGCTTTAGTTGCACAGCGGTTTTAAGCATTTTACACTTTTATACATTTGAGCTTGTGCAATTATAATTTGCTATATAAAATAGCCGAAATTATGTCGTGTATAAGTATTTGCTTATATGCATATCCTCCATTTATGCATCACAATATAATAAAATTTTCATAAACAGCATTAAAAAATTCCTTTTATAAGCATCGTTTCAAACTTGAGTAAAATAAAAAAAAGCGCAGAAATTATGTTATCAAAACTCAATTCGATAAATATTAATCAAACCTTGAATGTTTTCATGCATTTTCGATGCAAGTAAAATAGCTTTTTTAATGAAGCTGGTAAAAAAGCTAGTTTTTTTTATAATAAGAAAGTAAATAAGAAAGTTTTTATTAATGCACTTCTAGTTTAAAAGCACCAAGAACGTGTAATTTATAAAAAGCTTATAAGCGATAAATACTGCAGTGGTAAATTCAGGACTGCTCCTTTACTCTCCCAGGGTAAAATATTTCTTGGGAAACAACTTTTCCATGTTTTTAACTCTGTTTTTAACTCAATAATTACAAAACAATGTTCTGCTGAAGCTTGTTTTTATAGAAAAACATAATAACGGCCAAGTTCAGTTAAAACAAAGTTAAGGCACGAGCTCATTGCATGCATTTGCCCTTCAAGTTGTGCTGAAAAAAGTGAACAAGAAAAAAGAAAGACAAAAACATGAAAAACTTAAAAATGTACTTTGAACTTCAAGAAGAATTCTTGACAAAAAGTACGAAAAATACAGAAGTAGGAAAGAACATGTAAATCAATTAAAGGAGATAATCATTCAAAGCAAATTTCGATATACCAAAGGTTAAATACAATTTGGTATAAAGATTGATGTTTGACTATTGACTTACAGCAGTCGTCAATTGCGATGAGTGTTAAACGGCAAAACCCTCTGAAGAAATTGGGTGGTGATAGTTGAAACATGTAAAGGTAACCTGTCCGTAAAAGCCTGGGTTTGATTCCCGCTTCAGCCCAGAATGGAAAATATCAATTAGTTTATTTTTTATTCATTTCATGTTGTAAAAATTCCTTCATAAAAAAAATAATAATAATAATTTAATGAAAATTAAATTCAATGAACTTTATCCAGAATAAAATATCAAAATTTCAGTTACCAATATATTTTTGACAGTTATAACTGATAGTTAATTATAACTGAACTTGTCTTTGTATTATGGTCCAGAAATGACAAACACACTTTAGAGTAGCGCCCAGTCACTTTTATCTTCCAAAAATCTTTTAAATGCTCACGGTGATATTACTCTTACACACAAACGCACTAACCGATAAGTACAAAGCCAAGTGTATCTGTATTACATTCATCTGAACATGAGTTTGTGTATGTTTCGTGTATTTATATCAGTCAATGGTTGATAATGTTTAACATCAGTTAAATCTCCCATGTCCTTCATGTTGCCATCAAATATAAAAGACATTTTGATATTGAAGATTCTTCAATAAGTAATTTTCAATAAATTGAGAGTAGTACGTACAACAACAAGAATGATATTAAATAAAATAAAAAACAGAAACTGAAAGCAAAAACAAACAACTGCAATAAGTACATGTAACAAACTAGATAATTTTCTTCTTGTTTATTTTACTTACATCCTTATTGAATGGGTGTAATCGAAATTGTATCAAGAAGAGTTGTGCTTTTATTTGTATACCTACTCTCAATAAACTATTAAAAATGTATTTCTTTTCTTCACAACATTTTCTCAACAGCATAGAAAATTAGTTTCCTTTTATTAAAAGTGGTTTGTTTTTCTTGAGTGAATACGGTGATGTTTAATTATAAAAAGGACATTATACAGATAACTTTTCTGCGAAAAATTTAAACAAATAAAAGTTGTTTCCCCAAAACAGCAAAATAAGTTATTTATAAAAAAATTATAAAAGCGACAGTTTTTTTTTATCAAAAACCGTGAAAGCTAATTCGCAAAAAAAAAGTAGAAGTAACAATTTCTCTATTTATTCTATAGAAAAATGGTTGCTCTCATCGAAATTTTTTCAAAGACAAATTGTAAAGACGACATTTTTTCCATAAACATTTTTCTGTAGAAAATGTATAAAATTTAAATTTTGCTTATAGAAAAATCATAAAGGCTACAGTTTTTCTATAGAAGAAATCTAAAACTTTTTCACAAAGTAATACCGCATTTAGACTATGCAATTAACGCCGAGTTTTTTTCTATTTTCTTTTAAAGTAGTTGCTACGAAACTCTTTCCACTTTTTCAACGCCGATTCTCCTACACCACTTGCTAACAAACAAAAAGTTGCATACGAAAGTTGCGGCGTTAATTGCATAATGTAAATATGGTATTAATCGTAAAATAGACTATTTTTAAAAATAATAGTTTTTTCGAGCTCGAGGCCAATTATTTGTAAAAAATATATACATATGTATGTATAATTGGGGGATTCACAAGGTGTGCTATCAAGTCATATCGTCATAATGTCCTAAATAATATTTAACCATTGTTTAAAATAAATATAATTGTGTTTCAAACAATATAAAATTTGTAATGCTTTGTTCATTGAATCGTCATAGCTGTACCGCAGAAATCTCGCCGGCCGGCTTAATATGTAAAACATGTTAACTGCATTTTACAGAACAGGAAAAAACTTTTTATTTTTTCTATTTTTAAAAATATAGTAAGTTTTACACACTTTAATACTTAAATAGAAGAAAAGCTACATGCTGGTCGACGAGGCGTAGCTTTCTCTACCACACGGCATCAAAATCTCAATTTACTTAAAAAGTGGATTTAGCTGGTTTACATATTAAGCCGACGATACACATACTTATATTTCGTGTCATTATTTTAAGACAGAAGCCTTTACAACTTTATGACTACCTTGTAAATCCCCCAATTATTTATTAAATTATTTGTTCCAATATCTCGATATCCATCGGATATCATTATCAAGGCTGTAACAATATAAGAAAACAACAATGTACGAAAAATATTAACAAAGACTGTGCTTAAATAAAAATGAAATACATAATTACAACCAAAAGAAGAAAAAAAACACTTACAATGAGTTACAAGTGTATTTGTAAGAGACATATTACTATCTCCACATTTAATATTGAACTAACTTAACTATTTAATTTTCTGTTTTATTATGTGTCTATAGCTATTGGCGCAGTTTTCCGTGTCTGTTTTATAATTTACTCTCCTCTCATTTGGTACGTTTTTTATATGAAAGTATACCGTTTATTATATTTCTCCTCTCTTTGTAATAGCCATTTAAAAAAAATTTTTTTTTTCAAGTTGTGGTAAAATTTTTTCAATTGTTTTTCTTGTAGTTATTACAAAACAGTCTAAATATTCGAAATCAGAAAAAAACCCATAGACGATATTTTTCTATTTTTTAATAGTCTATCAAAGTTAAGAAATTTTTAGAGCTTAAGTAAATAATAAGCATTTTTCAAATCAATAAAAAAACACTTATGAGAAAATAATTCAATAAAATTTTTTTACAGTTAGCTCTAAATATAGTAAACTACTACAGAAAAAAATTTCAATCTCCTGCTTTAAAAAACAACAGTTCTACAACAGTTTTCCTGAAGCATGTAAACCTCAAGTAGATGTTTAGCCATTTTTACTATAAATTCTCAAACTTTGGCGCCCTCTAGCGCCGCCAAAAAGAGTTAAATCTTAAAATGTCTTCAAAATTCATTTGAATTATTTTGTTATCTATCGATCTGTACATTTTTAAGTACAATATAAGACTTGTTTTTTTTTTATTTATGTCTTCGTTTTTAACGACATCCCTGCAAAGAATAGGACTAGTCCAAACACGCGTGTAAAATGTAGTCCACAAGGGACTAGGACTGCTCCAAAAGTAACCCAAACGTATGGAAAAAACATGGTCTATTTAACATTACGATGTCCTAGGGCAGGACCATATAACCCAGCTTTGGATTACAAAGGAGTTGTCTTAAAACTACTCCATTGTATACACGGTTAGGTTAGGTTCCATGGGCAGCCATCAAAGACAGCTCACTTGGGTCCTTTATTGGTCCCTTTGTGATACCCTGCGCCAATGCCCATCCCTTAGAGCAGTCACCCAGATGGCGTCACTGCAAAGTCCAACCACCTCGTCTTCCTAGTGAAGAGAAGGAGCGATTTCAGTTCCATCCCACATAGATCCTCCAAACAGGCAAACACCGGTTCCCCCAGGCATTCCACCCTAATACCCCGCAGTCCAGGGCAATGACAGAGAAAGTGGAGCACTCGCGCCCTATAAGTGATTTACAGTGAGCCATTGGAAGGCCAATGAATTGGTCAATGAATGCATCATCCATGCGACCACCCTGTTTGGCCAGCTCATCTGCTACCTGATTGCCCGGGCACCCAGTGTGTCCCGGTATCCATATTAGCGTTACCCTTGAATGTTTCGCAATCTCATCCAAAGACATCCGACATTCTACAGTTAACTTCGATGTCGTGTAGACACCCGCTAGGGAAGCAAGGGCAGCCTTGCTGTCAGTAAATATACGTATATCTCCCGATATGCGATGATACCTCAGCCAGTTTGCCGCCCGCCTTATAGCCGAGATTTCCGCCTGCAGGACACTACATCCATCCGGCAGGCGAAAGGAAACCTTCACATCCAGTTCCTCTATGAAGAAACCTCCGCCGACCCTCTCACCTTTCCTCGAACCATCAGTGTAGACCCCTAGGGTCGGTTCACGGAAAGTATCCAACAGCACACTGCTGTGCGCCATTTGCACCACGAACCCCGCACCAAAGAATGGCACCGGGGTGCAGTAATCCACTACATCAGGGACAATCGTACGTTTGATTATCCCGGCGTGTCCAAAGTCACGTGTTGACCAGCTATTCACCGCGTGCAGCCGCGTCGCCGAACAAAGAGCCAACTGTCTGGCCATTATATCCACCGGGAGCCAGTTCAGTATCGTGAACAGCGCCCTCGTTGGAGTAGATCGCATTGATCCCGTAATCATCAACGCGACAAGTCTGTATACTTTCTCAAGCATCGCACGGTGTACGCCCTTATCCAATGCAGTCCACCACACAACGACCCCATAGTACAGGGTCGGCTTTACCACAGCCTCAAAGATTCAATTGACACACCTCGGGCTCATACCCCAGTTCCTGCCGATTGCACCCCTGCACGCATATATGGCAACTATTGCCCTTTCCACTCTCATCCGGACATTTAGTCCCCATGACAGCCTGCTATCCAGAACCACGCCCAGATATTTCGCACTTTGAGATATCCAAAGCTCAATTCCATTCAACCTCGGAAGCCTAAAGTCCTCGGTCTTATACCTCCTCGTGAAGAGTACCAGTTCCGTCTTAGACGGATTTACACCCAGACCGCATGATGCACTCTAGGTACTGAGTATCTTCAAAGCAGCCTCCATACACTGGGATATTACGCCCAAATGCCTCCCTGAGATGGCCACTGCAACATCATCAGCATACGCCACCGTTTTGATCCTCATGTCGTCCATCCTTGTTAACATGGTGTTCATAGTCAGGTTCCACAATAGTGGGGATAGAACTCCCCCTTGGGGAGTACCCCTGTTCACCAGCCTCTGAACACTGGTTTCACCTATCGTAGAACAAATGACCCTATTCCGTAGTAGATTGTCCACAAATCTACATATGCCAGCGTCGATCCCCAGACTCCTCATGGACATCACGATAGAGTCCGGGTTGACATTGTTGAAGGCCCCCTCTATGTCGAGAAAGGTGTACTCCCTAAATTCGAGCGATCTCTCAATGGTTCCGACCTGAGAGTGTAGAGCCGTCTCAACAGACCTGCCCCTTGTGTAGGCATGTTGAGAGGCAGAGAGTAAGTCCCTTGGGATGGTCATCCTCAAGTGTATATCGATAACCCTCTCAAGAGTCTTAAGAAGAAAGGATGAAAGACTAATCGGTCTGTAATCCTTCGGCTCGGTGTGAGAAGCGTTACCCACTTTGGGTATAAAGACCACCCTGCACAGGGTCCATTTCACGGGAAGATACGAAAATCTAGCGCATCCCCTGTATATGGCCAACAACCAGGGTATTATCAGGGTCGAATTCCTCTGCAGGTCCGCAGGAATTATACCGTCCATACCCGGAGATTTGTATGGGCTAAAGCTATCGATAGCCCACTTAATCCTATCGTAGTCCAATGGTATGGACATAGGAATAGGAGTCGCCTCCCGCGACCGATCCCGCAAACCCCATTGGGAGTTTCCAGGAAAGTGAGTATCAATCAACACTTCCAGTGTTTCCTGACTATTCGTGGTCCAACTACCATCCGATTTCCGGACGTACGTCGGGACAACCGGGCTCGAGGCCATTACCTTACGTAAACGGTTCGTCTCAGAGGATCCTTCCACGCCGCTACAGAAGTTCCTCCAAGCAACCCTTTTCGCCGATCTAACCAGATTTCTGAACCTATTCAATGATGACTTATAGTCCGCCCAGTTTCCATGGCGCTTTGCCACATTGAACAACCTACGACAGTCAATTCTCGCCTGCGCAATGTCAGGATCCCACCATGGTGGTCGGTTCCTACCCCTGCGCACCCTTGGCCTACATGCCAAGGAAGTCGCCAACTGCAGTGAGTTCGAAAGCAGATCCACTGCTGCATCGATCCCCCCGATATCATCAACCCCAGGAGGGTCAGATAGAGACCGGACCAGAACTCCCCAGTTCGTACGTCTCCTGTTTAATATAGCCATCGATCCTGAAGACCTAAGCCCTAGCCTAAATTCCACATATCTGTGATCAGAGAGCGAACAGTCATTCGACACCATCCAGCCCTCGATCATATCGGTGTGGTCTATACTAACTAGCGTGACATCAAGAACCTCACACCTATTTGCAACAACAAACGTAGGCTCACAGCCCCTATTTACTACTCCTAAATTATGATTAATAATAAAGGAGAATAGTGACTCACCTCTTACATTTGTATCCGTACTGCCCCATATAGTGTGGTGCGCATTAGCATCGGCACAGACTATCACCGGTGTTCCAGTGCTCGCGGCCTTTAAAACTGCATCACGGATGAGCCCGTTGGGTGGGTCCTGCCCGTGGTCATGCGCCATATACGCCGAGACCATCCAGACTATACCGTCCGGTGTCTCAAGGGCAACAGTTGTGGTATCTTCGTCACTGTAATCAGAAAGAATGAAGATATTCAACGAGTTTTTAGCTAAGACACAAGATCTTATGTTACCTGTACCTTTCGCAAACAATAGCTTGTAGCCTTTGAGGTTAAGTCCGCAAACCCGATTCTTGTGGATCCAGGGTTCTTGGACCATCACGAGCTCCTCCCTTCTTTCTACCACACGGAGAAGCAGTGCAGCAGATGCTGCTTTAGAGTGGTGGAGGTTTATCTGCAGCACCTTCACCATGATCCATTTTGGCGACCACTGTGATGTTGACGTCCTCCTGGTCAGACTCCAGCAGCACGTCCTCATCAACCATATCACCCAAGTGATCAAAGAAGTCACCCACCAATCCTGAGAGAGACTGGGTATCCTCTTTGTCGCTTGAGCCCACGGCATCGTCGCAAGCCATGCTTTCTACAGGTTGCTTGGCCTCACTTACCGATGGAGCCGGATTGCCCTTGTTGTCACTTCGGTAGACACGGAGCAAGATCGTACTAAAACCATAGTAGAGCTTGCCCTGCCTCTCCCTCAGTGGCTCCAAGGATTGCTGGTTAATAACCACAATCGCCGTCCTCGAGGACCCTTCAGCAGCTGAAACCTTCACTACTTTCCAGTCTTGTGTGGGTAGTTTAGGGTTGCAGCACTGAATGATCTTCAAGATCTCCTCAGGCTCAGATGGTTCGGCGGGGATGGTGGCGATTGATCTTGGCCTCCGTGGTATCTCTCCTATTAACACCACGTCAAGCCTGGCACCTTCCCAAACCTCTCCTAGTAGTTGGATAGCCTGCTTAAGAAGCAGCGCTGAGTGCTCATCTGCGCAAGCCATCAGCTTCACGTGACCCTGGTACCAGCCGGCGTCATCGCATTGAGGGGGTGGTCCTGGATTCTCCCTGAGGATCGTCCAGAACACACCCATGAGTTTTTGTTTTACCAGATCCCACTTGGTAATGTAATGGCACCATTGTCGACACTCCTGTCGATGATGGCTCGAACAAGGTGACCTTTGGCCACCTCGCTGAATGATTTGTTCATCGGTTTCGATGAAGTTTTGGGACGTTTCGTCCCTGGTTGCTGTTTCGTGGCTGCAGCTTCCTCCTCCGAACGTTGC
Organism: Pollenia labialis; assembly: GCA_949318255.1. Taxonomy (NCBI): domain Eukaryota; kingdom Metazoa; phylum Arthropoda; class Insecta; order Diptera; family Polleniidae; genus Pollenia; species Pollenia labialis. The sequence goes on from OX439141.1 coordinate 145,884,220, forward strand.
CGTTTAGGCATTGTCACCTTTTCAGGGACTGGAGGAGTAGCACTTGGCAGCCCAGCTATGTAGGCTCTTGCCCATGCCAATGAAGCTTTCTGCTCATTGGTGAGATCTTCGGCTTTCTTGGAGCCGTAAAGATTAATAAAACGCAAGGCAGCACGCCTTGTGTTAGATGCCCTCTTTGTAGGGTTTTTGTGCCAAGGGGACTTTCTGCGGTCGCCGAGTTTGGCGGGGGGTGGTGCAACCTTGGGATTGGATGTTATCATCGTCATCCCTCCTTGCACAATGGACACATGGGAAGCTGCATTGTTGGACGACTTTGTCGCATTCAACTTGGCAGCACCCGAAGCAGGGGATTTATCCGTTCCAATGACGGAAAGGGCTTGTGCGGCTTTGGAGGTACTTGGAGCGAAGTTCAGGGGTACCTCGCCGCTGCCTTACCAATTCCGATCGACCTGGGCCGATCTTCCTTGATTGCCTGGGCTGTTACAGCCGTTGGCTTGTTCGTCTTACTGTCCATCGTTGTCCTTGTTCTCGCCTGTTCGTCATCTGTCTTCGTTGCTTGTTTTTGTTGTGTTTGTTTTTGTTGTGTTGAAAGTTTCATGTTTTGGTCCCACGAGTGTAGGGGAATGGAGAGGTCCACCACGTCATAGCCCCCGTTAACGTGGTAAGGGCGTGGTCTATTTGCTGAGGTGCCCAGGTATCAGCAAAGCTCCGTGATAATACAGTCGGTAACCCCTGACTGCAAACCAACCGATAGGCACGGGTCGCATGACACCTCGGTTTAGGGGATGGATAACCTTTCGTCGCCAAGGCCTTTTATGTTCATTGCCTTCACCTCGGGAGTCGTCAGTTGCTGGCAAACACCCGGGCCAAGGCACGTACCACAGCCAAGACTTAAGCCACCACATCGCTTCAAGATTGTTATCCATAATGGTGGTGTTATCCATTGTATACACAAGAAAATTAGTTTTAATTCGTTTAAAAACGAAAACATGTCGTTAAAAAACGATGACATGCCGTCTCACTACAAACGCTTTTTAACAATGACATGGTCCATACTTGCATTGCATCGGACCAGTCGTTGGAGTAGTCCATTTGATCAAATTGGATCAGGTGGTCCAATATTATTTGAGGGGACTCTACAAGAAATTGCTGATGTAAACTAACACTTTTTTGTAGAGAAACATTTCCAACCCGTTAATTTTTTTGTATAAAAACAATTTTTCTAAATAAAAAAATTTTAAACAAAAAATTGTTATAGAAAACTTTTAGAACCGAAAATTTTTCTATAGAAAACTGAAATTTTTAATGGAAAAATTATGAAATACGCAATTAAAGTTTTTCATACAAAAATCCTCAGAAACTCAATTTTTATTAGGAAATTAATGTGATCACAGATTTTCGTTATTTTTGTTCTAGCTCTTCAAGTTTTCTAATATCGATAAAATTCAAAGGCGCCAAAATAAACTTCTTCGAATAATCACAGCTGCCCCTTGGTATGTTAAAAATTCAAATATTCACAAGGATCTCAATGTTCCATTAGTTAAAACTGTGATAACGAAATATGCAGTAAAATACTTAAAAAGGCTCGAATTGCATCCGAACCCACTAGCTCGAAATATTTTAAATGATAGCGGCCACACTCGCTTAAGAAGAAGAGACACTGCAGCACTTGTCCAATTAGATGAGCGATAAACACCTACATATATAAGTGAACAGAACCCGTGATGAAAAAATTTTTTGTCTGGCACTGGCAGGACATAAAATAAAGTATTAGGTTAAGATTTGATTAATTATTGTGAGTTCATATTTACTATATGAAGATTCAATAAATAAATAATGAAAAAAAAAAAAAAAAAAAAAGTTTTCAAGAAAAGTTAAGCTTTAAAAGCTTAATATGTTTTATGCCACACCCACTTCTCCAATTCTGCCCATTTTTGTAGAGAGGTTGTGTATTGAAAACACAGCTATGTGTACCAAATTCGGAAAATTTTATTTTGTGCCACGCCCTATTCTCTAATCCCACGCACATTTTGTCGGATGTTGTGTATTGCTAATCAAGATGCTTGTACCTAATTTCGAAACTCTAGCTCTTGGAATTCTTCAGATATTCAAAAATCTATAAAGTCTTTGTTGGAAAGTGCCATGCCCACTTCTCCAGTCCCGCCCAGATGTTGCGCATGCTAACCAAGATATTAAGTCTAAAGTTGAAAACTTTTGTTCTTGTCGATTTGTCTGCAATGTAGTAAACCAATGTGTATGGGATGCAGATTTTGATGAGTAAAAAACCTCCAAAAAGGTTGACCTGTCGTTTCTACACCTAATTATTTTTATTCATGATCTCTTTTATATCTCTTAATATGTGACGCGCAAAATAGAAAGGGACCATCACTGAGCGTGTTGGTATTGGTCTCATTTGAAAGCGACACAACTCATGACGTCAGGAACGTGTTGGTCAACCTTGAAGACGCGCATAGGTCGTCCCTACTTCTTGTTTTGTGTAGTTGGTTTTTACTGTTCCCTTTACCTTACTGGTCCCTTTCTCTATGCGCTGTCACATATATACATTTGTCTGTGATAAAATGCCCTTTAAGTTTTGGTTTTTTTAGTTCATATTTTTTTGATAAGTTTTTGATTATCGTTTTTTTATATTAAAAAAAGGTTTATGAAGTAAAGTTCTCTAAACATATAAAAATAATGTTTGGTTTCTTTATTTATTGTAAAGAAAAAAGTAGTAGCTTTTTTTCAAAAACAAAAAACCACATCATAAGGTATGTCCCAAAATTTCACCTTCACAGTTAAAGGTTATAAGAATCTCGCAATGAACTTAAAAAAACCATTGAAGGTTTTGTTATGGATACTGTCAACTTTCATTTGCAATTGGTTTTATCCCATTCCTATTTTGGTTGCTGCACTGTGTTATTATTGACACAAACAGGAGATTTTTTAATCAAATTTGAAATGTCGTGTGGCGTGAAGTTTCAAATTGGATATTCGTATTCGCCGAATATTGGCGCAGATAGTCGTTTTCGTATTCGCGAATATTAAAAATTGATATTCATAACATCACTACTATAAATGCAAAATAAAAACAACACAACAGCAATTAGTCGTTCTTCATCAAATAAAACTCCTACAAAATAAATTAAAAAGCGAAAAAAAATTATGCAAAAAAGTTTATAACTGCAAAAATTTAAGAACTTAATTTGTCTCAAATTACTTTGCAGTTTACGTGAAATTTCTCTTTTTTATCAGTGATGTGTTTGACTCAAATAATATTAAGTCTCCCCTCTCCGTTTTTTTTATGAGAACGAAAATTTCGACACGTTCACACTCCGCCAACACTTTTGTGTAGAAAGTGTTAGTTATTTACTGTGTATGTGTTGGTGCAAATCTTATAAAGGTATTGTGTCGAAGTAAAGAAATTTAAAATTTGTGACGTTTACAGCATCAGATTTTTTTTTTATTTTAAATTAAATGCTTAAAAGACAATTGTAAAAAGGCACAGTTTAACTGATCTAAAATACTAAAGAGCGCAGAGTAATTTGAAATATAAACAAACAAATTTTGCAAGCGACGTGAGATAACACTACCATTGAATTTCTCGAGCATAGGAGCCATTGTTCCGTTGGCTGTGTGGCAAGTGGCCCCATGCTGTTGGAAGCACATATCCTCAAGAAGAAATACGGACCGATGACGCCACCAGTCCATAACCCGCATCAAACGAGCATGTATAGTTGGTTTTACGTTCACACAGTTGGTCAACTATGCTGACCAAAAAAAATGACAACGTAAACAAAATGCATTTCTATTTGAACGCCAATTTTAGTAAAAGGCTTTAACAATCTTAACGCGCTGCTTAATTGGGTACCTTTCCATGGTTAAATTTGTCAAACACTGGTTTTACATCGTGCATTATAGTTGAATCTAAATGGTGAAAATTTGTCAATAAATAATTGATATTTTTCTATAAAAATATCGAAATGACCGCAATTTTTCTAAAGAAAAATCGAGATGACCACAATTTGTAGGTAAGAAAAATCAAGATGTCATAAAGTTTTCTATAGAAAAATCTAGATGGAATATGTTTTACAGAAACTCGAGATGGCTAATATTTTTTTCTCTCATAACTAGTTTAAGAAAAAAATGTTTTTAATGTTTTGTACATTAATTTGAAATTGTCCCTCTGCTGTGACGAAAAAAAGAAGGATAATTGCTGAAAATGAGCCGGAAGTGCAAAAAAGTGTTTCTAACATTCAACTTTTGCTTTCCATAATTTAATTTTCATCTCCTTCGCTTAAGTTTCTTTTCTGGTTTTGAGCTTTTTTGCATTATTGTGGCATTAAAAGTTAAGCACTAACTTATGTATTTTTTCTTTCATCTTTTACTACTCTTCTGCGTTTTCCTTGATATAATTTTTTTTTTCTTTTTCTCTCCACGTTATTCAATGTTAATGGAAAACAAAGACGTTCACGGTGGCTGTAGAAAAAAGGCTAAGCAAAATGCCATAAAGTTTAAGAGAATACTTTAAACAGCCACTTCAAGCTTAAAGAACTTTTTTTAAGTTGACGTTTTTTGTTCCTTATTTATAGGATTTTGTAAAAATAAGCTTGGCATAATTAAATTAAAAAATTTAATAAAAAGGATCCATAATTACTTTATAGTGGACTTCTAAAGCACTCAGAACACACAAAGGTTGCAACGGAATAGGGTAAAACTTTTAAATTTAAATTTAGCAGCTCATGTGGTAAAAATAAAGTTGGAAAAATATAAGTTTTTGTTCTAAATGAAAAATAAAAATAAACGTAAAATAGAGATGAAAACTAAAAAGAAAATAATTTAAAATTATATTTTATTTTCTAGAATACTCGTATTTTGGCAAAAAGAACCAAAACTATATTTGTATCCTTCCTCATCAATTGGTTTCCCTTCCTCAAAATTTTTGTTTTAATGGAACATAATCATGTTAAAAATGTTGGTTTCCTCCGTTTTTTTTGGCAAAGAGTTTGTCTGCCAAAACTTTTTAAAAATTTTCCATAGCTCTTCAAAATCTAATCTCATAAAATGATTTTGATAACATAAATATGTTTGTAAAGATTATTATTTTTTTTTTTGTAGCCTTAAAATTCTGTACTTGTAGTTAATGTTTTTACTCGTGCTGATGATGTTATTATTTTGTTGTTTTTCAAAAAATGTTTGTTGTTATTGGTTTTAAATTAAATTTATGCCATGACCACATCAAAAAAAAAAAACAATACACAAAAATTGAATCCAAGTATTGATAATATGGATTTGATTCAATTGAAGTTTGTTGAAAGAAAGAAATTGCTTTTGTAAAAAAAAATCGCTCAACACAATTGTTTTCTAAGGATGAAGAAAATTGTACTTAAGGATTTTAACACAATAAAAGTATATTAATGCTGGAAGTGGTATCTTAAAAGGACAGACAATTTTCTATACAAGATTTAGTTAAGTTAATTGGGAAACAAGCAAATACACAATTTCTTGTTAACTTCATCATAGTAAAACAAGTAGGAAAATAAATTCGGCTAAGCCCGACCGTATGATACTCTAAATAACAGTGTATGAAGACAAATTTCGAGAGGGTACTTTGGGGCCCATGGCTTGTCATGGATCCGGCAGAACAAAATTATGTTATGAGGTTAAGACTTATAAAATAGTTCTTTGTGCCGCATCGTAACTAGATTACAGCATCTGTGAGAGATTTGTTCGCCTTATAGTGATTTCAGAGAGGAGGATTATAGGTTACCTTTGGTCTAATCTGGCCCTGCCAGTACAAAATTTTGACATAATAGCAAGTATAAATTCTATCTATCGTTGCACAAATTTTTGTTAAAACCAACATTTTAAAGTAAGTGGTATTCGAACCATACAAGCTTCCAAGCTATGGTCAAATATGGCCCGACGTTAGGGATGCCAACCGGGATCGATTTTAACAAATCCCGAGATTTTGGGATTTTTCGGCATCAATGTGTTTCTTTAATATACAACTTTTAAAAAAGGAAACTTAACAAAACAATCCATAAGAAACTTGTTACTTAAATTAACTAATTTTTACTTATTTTTGAATTTTTTAAAAAGAAAAATTAATAGAACAATTCATTAACAACTTTTTATAGAACCTGGGAATTTATTTCTCATGGTGAGTAACATTTATTATATAAATTTTCATATTCACATTCGAATAATATGAAAAGTTAATATTTATATTTTTTTTTATTTTTAAAAAAAAAAAATAACAAAACAATTCATTTTACATAGAATTTTTAATTATTATTATGGTTTAATGTCTTAAATTAATTCTTAATTGTATAAACGATTGAAATGTAACCCCGTATTCATAAATGAATATTAAATTTAACAACGTTTATTAACCGAATTTTCATAAATAATTTGTTTTGTAAACATTTATTAAGTTTTAAAAATTTTTATGAATACAGTCATAAATCAGCAGTATTTGTTAATAACTTCTTTATCGACCAAAAAATAAAACATATGACTATACAAAATAAAAAACATGTCGTCAACATGACAATTTATGTTTAAAGAAGGAAAAGGAAGAATCAAACTTAGACTTATTTAATGTCAACATAAATTTATTAGACCGATAAAGTGTCCGCTAACGATTTTGGGTTTCTCAATAAAAGGAAAATTAATAATGTGCAGATGAATGTAGGTTAGCTTTGCGACAGAATAGAAAACAAATGACCCATTGAGAAAACCAAATTTCTTTAATGTTCTGTTTTTCGCTGAGAAAAAAGATAATCGCTTAATGATAAAACGGCCATAAGACAATAAATAATTAGAAAGAATAAAAATTCAATAAAAAGGAAAATTTTTATACATAAATACAAGAATTTTTCATACATAAAAGTTGTTAAAATTAAAAATCCCGGGATTCGGGATTTGCCAATCCCGAAAAATACCGAGATTCAGGATTTCCCGTTTGGCATCCCTGCCCGATGGCAAACGATTTTATGACGATTTTGTTGCAAAAATATATTTTTGAGCATACTTAGATAGTTAATGAGAACAATGACTCTAGTCCATAAAGATGTTTGTATGGGGGCCATGCGAAAGTATTAATCGATTCTTATCTGTCAGCCGGACCGACGGACATTATTATATCGACTCAGAAAGTAATTCTCCACCACTAGTTGTGAAGAGGATATATAAAATTTGTCAGTCAGTGTGATACTTTTTTATATTCATCTACATCTCGATACGGTATACATATTTTTGTTTCTTGAGTAATTCTAAATTAATTTTGTCGTGTCCGTCTGTCGAAATCTCTTTTACTCTCAAACGACTCAAAAAAATTAATTTTCAAATAGTTTCTTGATTTCCTACGGAGTTTGGTATTGACATCCAGCACAATTGTGTTAGTATAAAATATATTATGGACTCAAGTGTGGAAGCACTAGCCTAAAAAATTAAGTTTTTGTTAAAAAGAATCCATAATCATTATCAATGTATCTTTTGGGAATACAAAATTTTAACTTAGTAAGATTTTATGTGTCGTTCTTAATTCCCTATTTTATGTTTGGTTAAAAAAAAAACACAGACTTTTATTGATGGAGGATATGCTAGTTTCTATGCGCATTTCACTGGTTGCTTAAGCCAGATCATCAGGAAACATTCTCCCAAACAATTTTAGAAAAGCCAAAGATATTAACAAATAAACTGCAGAGTGAATGAGAATTGCAAACACTCAAAAAATTGCTAATAAATTTTGCTTTTCTAAAATTTTTTGGGAGAATGTTTACTGATGAACTGTACTAAGCAATTAGTGAAATGAGCATAGAAACAAGCTTATCCCAAAATAATAAATATCAGTGTTTTTATCATGAATTAAAATTAAAAGTTAAGAACGACAAATAAGATCTTTTTAACAATGAATCCATAAAAAAAATTGATATCTCTTGTTTCTATAAAAAATTTAATTTCCTTTAAAAAAGTTTTTGCTTGTATTAATTTTCTACAATAAAAAAATTTGAAATATACAAATTATTTGCAGCAAAAATTTAAATTTTTATTTTCCAAAATTTATGGTTTTAGTTTTCCCATTTGATTTTTAATTTTTAAGTAGCTTTTGCAACTGTTAACATTTTTTAATTGCTCCTGTACTTACTTATCAGTTTTCAATATTCCCAATAGCAATAGAAAAAAATTATCAAGCATAAGTACAGTAATTGTTTATGCAGTTGCTACAGCATGTGGCAAGTGTGGCAAAGAAAACAAAACAACAGGCTTAAACTTTGTTGCATTTATTATTATTCCGTTTTTTTACTCGGGTGAGCAGTACTTTGTGTTGCTCGTTGGAGTCTTCTTTTCCACTTTTCACTTAATTTTTGTTTGTATTAGTTTTACTGCTGTTGTTGTGTTTGTATGATTCATGGAAACACTTAGTGGGTAGCAATGTTAACACCCCATTAATCATTTAACCTCTAAGCCCCAAAGTAAACAAAACACTTTGCTGTTCTTACTTTTTAAACTCGCATGAAAACAATTTTTCTGTATTTTCCATTTTTTCATCGCATTTTTTTATCCTTATTTTTCAAAGACTCTCGTTTGCTTACTTGCATAACGAATACGTTTAGAGAAGCAACATAAAAAATTAAAAAACAATTATATATCGTAAAATTATTCATGCTAGAGTAGCAAAGTGTGGAGCAAAGAATTACTATAAAACAGGAAAATACTTAATGAAGCGCAAAAGCTACTTGAGTTGTTGTCTACAAAAGGTTTGTAGAAAATATAAATCAAAGGGAAGACAAGCAATGACCATGCCCACAGAATATTTAGAAAGGTATTCCCTACGACAAAATAAATTTACAAAAACTCCAAACTTTTTTCAGCAATTGTAAAATATTTAGTCAGCTATAAAACCGTGACGTGCCACACCAGTTAAAGGGAATTAAAAAATTTGTTTTGCTTTTATTTTGCTTTATAGTTTCGATTATGCATTGCAATTTTAACAGCCACTTTGCAGCACTTACAAAAACAAGAAACTCTCAAACAACTGCAGTATCAGAAGCAAAATGAAGATATTTCTGTAGTAGAAAATAAAAAGTAAGTCATAGCAAATGAGAGAAACAACAGTGCATCAGAAAATCTAAAAAAAGGAATAGAAAACTAATAAAGATTACAATTTTGTAAAGATAGATTATAAAGGCGACATTTTAAAAAATTATCAAGGCAACATATTTCCTAAAGAAAATATAAAAAAACGACAAATTTCCTATAAAAAAAAATTTAAAAGCGACAAAAAGATAGCGATAATTTTTATAAGAAAATGTTATATTATATATTTTATATATATATTATATATAGCTTTATTTTGGTGTTCTTCCGAAAACAATAAAACGAACCAATTTGTTTCTAAATTTTGTTTTTCTTTCTATCCACTTACCACTACAAAAAGACAAACTCACTCTTTATTGTTGGTGTTTTGTCTAAGCTTTGATATCGTTTACAAGTACAACTTGAATGTTTGTAATTCTACAGTTTTATTTGTAAAATATCTTTAGATTTTTCAAAGTCTTTGGGAAAATGTTTTCTGCAACCAGTGAAACGCACATAGAAACTAGCTTTTCCTTAACAATAAATTTCGGAATTGGCAATTTAGCACTAAGTAATACCGGAAATGCTCGAAAATGAGGTGAAAAATTGGACCGCCAGGATGGCCTTAATAAGGCGCAGTCGCGGATGCTATATGCCAGAAGTTATTATTAAACATTAAATGCCATGAAATTTGTAAACTAATAAAGCCAAATTTTGGTAATTTCGTTGAATTTTTTGTGTTTTATTTAAAAAAAAAAAGTTCTATGCCTTTAAAAGAACACCTCTCACATATGAACATTTATCGTATATTTTTATGCACACACCAGAATAGTGGAGATGACATAATGCCTGCCAGTTCTGATGTGTGAAGCAATACAAAATAAGGTCCTAGAGCAACCTTTTGGTATTCTGGATGTCTCAGAATCACTTTCTGAGTCAATTTGACGATGTCCGTTTGTCCGCCTGCCCGGACGGCTGGCTGGCTATCTCTCCTTGTTACCTTGTGCGCAAAGTACAGATTGCAATTTTAAAGATAATTTGATCAAATTTGGTACATATTAATTTTAATTGCCAATAGGGCGAAGGCTTTTGAAAATGGTGAGAATCGGTCCTTAATTTAACATGGCCGTTACACAAACTTCTTTCCTGAAAGACCTGTGTCCATAAACAATTTTAGTACATTGGTATTTAGATTAAATGTAATTCAAACTTATTAAAGTTTTTCTTGGGATTCAAAAAATTAATTAACAAGGTTTCGTTTAAATGTGCCAAATTCCCATTTCATACTACTGATAAACTGAAATTTATTGTTGATGGGAAAAGCTTATTTTATTTAGTCTTATTTTATTTGAGTCAGGCCCTATTTGACCATAGCCCCACTAAAATACCACTACCGAAAATAGCTTTTAATGCCATAATGTTGGCATTGACAAAAAATTTAGCCACAATAACAATAGCTGCTATGTCAAGGCAAAATTTTGTGTCGGTTGGTCTAAAAATATACACAGGCTCCATATAAACCTCCTACCTAAAATCACTTACGCCCATTATTACAACTTGCCGTTAGTTAAGTTTAGGTTTTGTCGAACGTTTAACAACTTATTTATTACTTCCAGTTTACTTTCACCTACTCGGTAGGCTGAACTTGCATTTGGCATATCGCTTACTTTAGTTTAAAGCAAAGTTGTAATAGTTAAAAACTTTTTTATATGTGGCACAACATCCTACCTTTAACTTTAATATAATGTAGAAGAAGATATTTAAATAATATTTGCCACAAAGAACTTTTACATGAATCTTAACTTTATCAGCCCAATTATGAATAAAAATTCCCCGGGATTTTGTTCCCTTCTCCCATTTTTCCTATGTAAATTCAATTGTCAAAATGGGGAAAGGGAAAAAACTCCCTGGGAATTTTTATTCATAATTGGGCTGTATATATTATCAGTCTAATTCATAAACGCATCATTGCGCAGCTTTAAAAGTCATTAATAAGCTAAAGTCGAAAAAAGAGTATTTATAAATGTTTAATAGCCTAGTTAACGTTTAATAAACATTTCATAAATTTGAAATATTTATTGTAGGCTTTACCCTACATAAAGCGTTTAATAAAGTGAGTTTTCAATGTTTGTTTACATACAATTTTAATTATTGCACGAACAATTAAAAATGTTTGTCTTATTATTTTTTGGAATAAACGATAACTAATGTTTGAGTTAATTTTAAATATAAATTGCTCGATAGATTTCTTTGTAAAAAATATCATCTCTCGCGACCAGTTTTCTGTTGAAGTTTAAAGTCGTTATAACTTTTTGCACAAAAAGTGACAAATTAAGTAAAACAATGCTTAGAGAACTGTTAAATTAAGGATATCAGGCAATACTAGAACTCGATATCACTTAATATATTCGAGATATCAAAAAAGGGATTAAATGTTAAAAAAGAGGGCGCCATTATTATTAAATATAATTGATTTAAAACTAAATTTTTGTAAAAATGTGCCTACCAGAAACCACCCGAGGAAATGAAATTTATAATTTTATAAATTTAAAGACTAATTTTAGCAATTACCAAAAAAGCGCTTATAACAAATTAAATTGAAGTTAATAAAACAATTTGTAGATTTAGGATGATGCGGCCGATCTTCTTGGGTTCTCTCAAACAACAGTGTGTAGAATTTCAGACAGAGTGGCTCGTGCGTTAGCTGGCTGGTTCAATAGAAAATTTAAAATGCCTTCATCTCATATAGAGGAAGCAATAATAAGAGAATTCAAGACATTTAAAAATTTTCCAGACGTTATTGGTACGCACATACTTATCAAAAAGCCGACGGGAATTTAGTCCAATATTATATAAACAGAAAGGGTTACATGACGGACGTAGTTTAAATGAGTCAACTATCAAACTTGAAAGCGGAGAGTTCGAAGGTATATTGCTGTGAGACTCAGGATATAAGCTTATTATATAGACTTATTTATTCGTCCCACTATCCAAACCACAGAATGAAAAGGAGGACAAATATAATGCTGCACAGATAGGCACTAGAAACTATGTTGCTTTGGGGTTTGAAAGCAATGATTTCGCTGCTTGTTAGATGGGTTGACGGTTTATCTGGCAAAAGGAAAAACATTGATTATCGCCCTAGCAGTACTTCACAAAATTTCTATTGAAGAAAATGATATAATTCCAGGTAAAAACTTTTAAACCTTAAATATTTTGGCAGTAAAGTTGCTAAAAATGTTTTGTTAAAACCTAGGAGGTTTTATTTTCAAAACATCTGCGTAATGTATAACAAAAATTGGTTCAATTATTCTTTAAACATAAAGCTGAATCATCTCTTTTTTGAACCTACAGAGTTTGAGCAGTAAAAATTTTATATTGCTAATAAATGATTTACATATTTCGGTTCTATTTCAAAAGTATGTTTTTTATTAACAAAAAAAAAAAACATAAAATTATTTAAAATATTACGTTTTAAAAAACAGAAATTCATTTTAAATTGAAAACAAAACAGAAATTCACTCAACATTCGTTCGTTGTAGTTGTATGCATCACTATTACGGCGATTTTGAAACCTGTTTGGCGGTGGGATTTTCAATTTGGCGACTGACGACTTTTTTTTTTGGCGATTTGTGATATAACTGGCGATTTACTTGGCTATTTTAACCATTTATATTATTTTAGCGATTTCTTTGACTTTTTTATATTCAGTCACTATTTAATTCTCATAGTACGTATGCTGGTCAATGAAATCGATGAAAGTAAAGTGTACGATCTTATAGACTTGTATACTTAATTTTAGTCTTTTTTAACTGAATATATGATCTACATTTTATGTTATTAAAAAAAAAAAGAAAAAAATAACAGAAACAAAACAAAATTTTCCTTCGGCGCCATTTTTATATTCACCCTTATTGTGTTTGGCGTATTTCAATTACGCCTACGACTGTTTGGTAATAGATTAAAGAGAACGTGAACTTATTTCCTTTAATCTATTACCAAATAGTCGTAGGCGTATTTTAAATACGCCAAACACAATAAGGGTGATTATTTCTCAGTTTTTTGGCGATTTTTGACTGAATTAAATAATAATTTTAGATTTTTTTGTATACAAAATTTTATTAAAAAAAGAAAGGTTACAAAAACTGAACAAAATTGACGTTTGGCGATTTATGACATCCGGTTTGGCGATGGAGCTCAAAAAAATCTGACTTTTAAGCGTTTATAAATCATACTTTTTATTAACGGCTTATGAAACAAAAAGTATTTGATAGCTATTTTAAGCATTAAAGCTGAAACAAGAAATTTTTATGAATTATACCGATTCGATATAATTTTGTTCTGGCTGGTCCATAATTGCCCATGGTTCCCAAATAGGGCACACTATTAAAAATTTAACTTTATCTACTGTGGTGTAGGGTATCAAATGGCTGGACCTGACCGACTTTACTTTCTTACTTGATATTGTTTATTTTAGCACCACTGTACCAATTTTTTTACGCAGTGCGAATCACAACAACCATCACCAGCCATTTTTATTAAATGCAAATGAATTAACAATTTTTTTTTTCTTTTTCTATTCATTGAAATTACTTTTTTGTTGTTTTCCTTATTTTTTTTGCTTTTTTTCGATTGTACTTTTTGCAAATATACTCAATTTTCTCAGAGGTATTAATTTTGCATTTTACAGTTGGTAGGAGGAGTATTATTAAAATTCCATTTTTTTTCCTTTTTTTTACAATATTTAAAGTTGGGGTAAAATATTGAATTTGCTGGAGTTGTTGTTGCCTGGTTTTTTATAATTTTTTTTTTGTTTTTGTTATTATAAAGTAGTTTAATGTTAAGCATTAATATTCAGTTTAAATACAGTTTTATTTTAACTTTTTGTTAATATAAATTTTAAATTTAATACAATTAAAAATTGTAATGCACTTGTCTGATATTCGCAATGGAATAACAAAAACGATATGATTTTTTTTTAATTTAGTTTTTTAAATCAAATTATTTTAATTGAATAACATTTATTTCAGATTTATGAAACAATAACGAATTAATTTTTTATTATTTATTTCATTAACGATATCTTTCCTTGTTTTAAATAATTTCAAATACGTTTCTAAAAACAAACAATTGAAGCTAATGACTGATTCAAAAAAATTATGGGCGACGTTTCGGTTTTACACTTAAATAAAAAATATAAGCATGTAGCCAAATGTACTTACACTCAAAAGAAAGGTCAATCCAGCCATACTCAAATCAATCCAAAGCGGCATTAATAGCACGGCGAGTACGAACTTTCTTGAATCAAGTAGAGAAAGATTGATTCAAGTACGGATTTTTAATCGCAAAATACATAAATTATCCATATTCAATGCCGATTTCGTACTTGAATTAATCCGAAAATTTAAAGTAAAACTAAGATTGAATCAATCTCAAAATGCGCTTGATTCAAGTATTATAGAGTTGATTTTATCCTGAATTCGTGCTTGAGAAAACAAAAAAAAAAAAAAATTGAAAGAAAAAGTTATTATGATTGATTTACTTACCTGTATTACACCTTACAGAGTGATAAAACACCAACATCATGCCCGATTTTGTTTTAACTTTAGAAATCTTATGAACTCATTTACTCAAAAATATAAACTAAATGAGAAGCAAGAGTTCAAATTTACTTTTTAACTCTTCGTTGTCTGGCCAGACCTATTATCAATGTGTATAGAAAATCAGAACATGCCTAAGCCGGAGGCTTAAACACAACGAAAAGTTTAATCTTTTTTTTACTTGATTTAAGAATTTTATACTTTCTTACTAGGATCGCCCGGTGGCCGAAATTCGACCACATGACTTTTACTTTCGAGAGAACCTGTACCTTCTACAATAATGATCCTATTTGTGAACATACAGAAATAAATAAATAAATAAATAATAATTGAAAAAAATGGAATGAATAAAATTTTAGAACGGCAAAATGCACTATTCACCCATCTTTGTACGTGTGTCTGCAAGTTAAATTAAAACGTTTTTCAAACACTTTAATTCCAAAAATTTATAAAAAATATATTGTGCATATCCCCGTTTTTAATTTATAAGATTTTTATAAATTATTATCAAAGTAAAAAAAAGAAACACAGTTCTTCCGTAAAAGTCATTAAAAATTGTTTCCTTTTTTTATTTGCTTAAATGAATTTTTTGCGCGACTTATTTTTCAAAATATCTAACGGTAACCCTGTCCTTATAAGTTTAAACATGTGTGTTTGCAAGTGCAAAATGAAAACAAAATTATTTTAGGAGAACAACATTGAGCATAACCGTCGTTTTCCTGCAAATATTATTGGCTCACCTGATCCCTTTTGATTAAATAGACTACTCCAAGGACTGGTCCGATGTAATGCAAGCATGGACCATGTCATTGTTAAAAAGTGTTTGTAGTGAGACGACATATTATCGTTTTTTAACGACATGCTTTTGTTTTTCAACGAAGTTAAAACTAACCCTCTTGTGTTTACAATGGAGTAGTTTTAAAAATACTCCTTTGAAACCAAAGCTGGGTTATATGGTCCTGCCCTATGACATCGTAATGTTAAATAGACCATGTTTTCTCCATACGTTTGGGTTACTTTTGGACTAGTCCTTGTCCCTTGGTGGCCACATTTTACACGCGTGTTTGGACTAGTCCTATTATTTGCAGGGTTATACATGTGTGTTTGCACGTATCCCGGTGGCGAACGTCATAGTAATTCAGCGTGACAAACGCTGACAATATTAAATCATCGATGACAAGTGTTGATTTTACTTTGGTGTCATATATGAATTTTTAAAGTATTTGTCCAAACTGTCATAGATGACCAATGTTGATTTTGTTTTGTAGGCGTCCATTTGTTTGTGAGACCTAACAGACAACCCTGCAAATAATATTGGACCACCTGGTCCATTTCGATTAAATAGACTACTCCATGGACTGGTCCGATGTAATGCAAGCATGGACCATGTCATTGTTAAAAAGTGTTTGTAGTGAGACGACATCCCTGCAAATATTATTGGACCACCTGATCCAATTTCATAAAATGGACTTCTCCATGGACTGGTCCGATGTAATGCAAGCATGGACCATGTCATTGTTAAAAAGTGTTTGTAGTGAGACGACATGACTTCGTTTTTTAACGACATGTTTTCGTTTTTAAACGAAGTTAAAACTAATCCTCTTGTGTACACAATGGAGTAGTTTAAAAACTACTACCATAGAGAAAAAAATCCTTTAGCCCAAAAGTGTTTTCGTTATATATTTAATATATACACCCAGAGAAAAAGCAATAAAACCATTTTTAAAACTAAATTTAATCATAATATATTTAATTTAACCAAATTACTGTAACCGACAACCATATTATAGTTACATTAGTTTCTTTAAAAATAGTTTTGTTGGTTGTGACCATAATAAAACATGTTTTTCTCAGCGTGTGGATCTTTTTTTGTATTTAACCTCTTAATAATTACGGACCTTATGTCCATTTGCAAAGTGTCATAATGCGCACGGACATTGCGACACCTTCAAAAGTGTCACAGTGTCCGTAGACTTTCTTCATGTAGTGTTGTTGTTGCTTTTACATAAAACAAGCAAATCGGTATTTACTTTTACAAGTTATGACGTTTTGCATACACGCAGAGAAAAAACATGATTAATGAGTGGTCACTACAACCATTTTTATTCATATTTGCCAACTATGTTTGCCATAATACAGTTTTTATAGTCCTCATGTAACTTGAAACCATATTTTTTGTCGTAAACATTTTTATATTCACTATTATAATATTATATGGTGTTTTACTTCTAAAAAGTTACTCTGATCTAGCTAAACATGTTAAATTATGTTAAATGTGTAAAATTCTCTAAATGAGCAAACATTTATTTTCAAAACAAACAGTGTGTGTTTATAAAGACAATCAAATTTTCTCCCACGTTATTTCTGTCCGCGAGCGTCAGTTACATGAATGATAACAAGAGCATTAAAACGTTTTTCGGGGAGAAAAAGGTAATGCTGCCTTGCAAATAAACGAAATAAATTCTTACAAGTTTATTGAAATAGGTAAGTTATTTATGTATGTATAGATAGCTATAAAAATTAATATATAATAACGTTGTTTTTTTTTCGCAGCCAAAAAAACCTACAGGCATATAGTACATTTTGTCACAAAATTTTGTCGTTAGCCCAAATAAAATAAAAAGTGGCTGATGCGTTGTGGTAATTCTTAGAGATTCACCACAAGATATTGTGGACTTGCCAGAAATTCCAGGTATTTGAGATTGTTGCAGGAGACGTTTTGTATGCAGACATTTTATATTAAACAGAAAAACTACCTTCAACACAAGTAAGTTATTACATTTGTACTTATGTACGTATGTATATATATAACACATGCATTTGTTTAATTTAATTTTTCAATATATGACATTCTGTGTCGGTATATATAATACAAAGTGTATGTACATGTAATTTAAATAAAAAAATAGATGTTTGAAATTAAATTCTTATTGGTTTTATTTGTGAGAATCATTTAACATGTTTAAATAGACATTTTACATGGTGTTAGGAATCTGAAAATAATTATATGTTTGAGACAATAATTAGCTATTAACATTATGTCTGAACATATATTGTTACTTAAGACGTGTTTGACACAACCATTTCTACAAACATTAATGATAGTTTGCGATTGTGATTGTATCAACCATGTTTTTTCTTTGCGTGTAGTATTAAGTGCTTTTTAGCGTTATTCGTACTTCAATTTTTCAGTACGACTCGTACTAAAAGTGAGTAATGGCAAACTATAGAAAGCTTTTAATTTTCGAGGAAAATTTGTCGATAAAATTCTATTTCTAAAGAACATTTATTGATTCTATTTTTTTTTAAGAAAAATCTTTAATTAAGTTGCTCCTCTTCATCAGAACTCTAAAGTCAATGAATGGGTTAATTTGGTTCCTTTGTATACTTGTATAAAAAAATCAAGATGGGGAAAAATATTATATTGCAAAATTAAATTTTAAGATATTTGAGGTGTGTACTCGAATCAAGTAATAATTGGCACATTAGAGGTCTGAGGCATTATTTATTATAGGCTAGTTCTTAAACTATTTTGGGGTTTAATACATTTCTGGAAACATAATTGTAACTACATTTCGATTCAATTATCATTTTGAATGAACATTTTTGATTCACTTAAAATATTTGATAAAAAATATTGGTTGTTTAAAAGATTTTGTTATTCGTGCTTAATACCCAATTTTTATTATTTGATTAAAACACTGAAATTTATTGTTGAAGGGATAAGCTATTCCTATGCGCATTTCACTGGTTGCTTAGGCCAGATCGTCAGGAAACTTCATCCAAAGATTTTAGAAAAGCTAAAGATGTTATACAAATAAAACTGTTAAGCGTATAAGAATTACAGCAACAGTTCTATTTGTAACAATAACAAGTTTAAACAAAAACAATTGCACGGCCTAAAAAAACTGACTGGCAGCCCGCTTCAACTTCTTTCTTTAAGTTTTCTGTTCTACATTTGGTACTTTTTGAATTTTCGATAATATTGTACTTTGAAAAATAAAGTTTACTGTGCAGGGTCCTGAGTAAATGAGAACACATAAGATGAAAAATATTGGTAAAAAATGTAAAAAAAACTTATGAGTTTTATGTAAAAAAGAGCAACCAATCCCAAAAACAAGTTTTGTGCAAAATTAACTTTTTAAGAAGTACTTTTTTTTAGTTCTATTTTTTATTACATCGAATTTTATTATATATTTTTGAAATGTTTATTAAGCATGTATATTTTCTTTATATTCTTTATTTTTATGTTGAAACTTTAGAAACACAAACGAATCGAAATATAATTTTTTTGAATTTACTTGAAACTGAAATGTTTATCTTGAATTAAGCAATCTTAATTTTGCATATTTAAACAAAATTTAATGATTTTTATTGCTTTCTTTAAAACCATAATAAATTTTTTCTTCCACAATACTCTGTATTTCAGTTTACATTTGATGTTTAATTTTTCTCTTTTCGTTTTTATTTAATTTCTTAACAAACTTTAAGCAACAAAACAAAAATATATTTATCAAGTTAATGGATTTAGTTACCAAAAAAAAAGGAAAAAAATTAAAACTACAGAAAAGAAATAAACACATGTACATAATAACTACTATTTTTTTTTTGGATATGGAAAAGGGGGAAAAGTTTATTTATCTTAATGCACAAATACAAAGACACTTTAACGTACACACACACAAACTGTTATAAAGAAAATGCGTACTACATGGATTTCAAAGATAAATAAGTTGCAAGAGAAACATGTTTACAGGTTATTTGGCATGATAAGTTTCTTTTACAATTTACCTTTTTTCGTTTTTTGCAATAGAGAAAGTTAAAAAATGGATAAAAAGTAAGAAACAAAAAAAAAACAAACAACATGTAAAGAATAAACAAAACTGCTGTATAAAAAGTAGCAACATTTAAAAAGACAACAAACAACAAAAAGCTGGAAACTTCACAAACAAAACGCACTTCCAACCACATTTAACAAAAAAACTTAATCACAATTATACACATACTTTTGTAAACACACAAACACACACCAACACCCTTTTAGTCATGCACAAGTACAAGATGAGTCCTTGTGATACTTTTGCTTCTGATACACAGATTTATAGCAGAAAATAATAATAAAAAGGGAAATATTTAACAAAACTTAAGCTGTAAGCGGAAATGAAGATGGCAACGTAAAATGTATCTGTGTGTAAATACGAGGGTCTGAAAAAATAAATTAAAATATTTATTTTATGCAATAAAAAATATATTTGTTTTAATGAGTTTTATGAAAACGATGATATTTGTGTACGTTAAAACTTTTTATGAAAACAGGGATATTTTATGAAACAAAAATATCTGACAATGTTTAGTTTCCAAAAAAAAAAAAAAATATTTGTGTGAAAACCTAGAATTAATTTTATAAATAAAGTGTTTTCAAAGGAAAATTTTAACGCATATTATAGTTAGTACAGTACTGAAATTCTGTAACTTTTTAACGACAAAAAATTGTCGTTAAGTAGTCAAATTCGTTAGCTAACGATAATTGTCGTTAAGAGCTATTCTGTAATGAAATTTTAACAATTTTTATTGGCAAATAATGTCGGTAGCTAACGACACAAAAAAGTTCTTGTGAAATAATAACGATAATAAATGTACGGTTAAAAGATTAAAAATATAGAGCAAGGAAGTCAATTTTTAACACAAAAAAAGTAAGAAAGTATTGTCGATCAAGCCCGAGCCTACATTACAGTATTTGGGCGATTATATTTCCGCGAAAAAGAGTATGTTGTGAGGTTAAGATTAACATAAGAGATTTTTGTGCCGAATATTAACTAAATATCTATTACTATTACTATGAATACTTCTATGAGATAACAAAGTAATAGCTTCTAAGGTAACTTCCCAGCCAGTAAAATAATCCGACGTCGTTCAGATATCTGAGAGAAACGTCGGCAAAAAAGTCGGAATCGTATACGAATTCTGTCAGATTTCTGACCCAAAAACGTAAGAAGTGGTTGACACGAATTCTGGCAGACATGTCGTGGGACATTTTGGTTTTTTGTCGGCATTTCTGGTAGATATCTAACAGAAATCTAATGAAAAAGGTATGGGAAGTTCTGATGTGTTAGCCGAGATTTGTTTTGCTTTCGAACTGATAGCTGAAAGAAATAACTTTATTGCAAAATATGTACATAATTATAAATTTTACACGTACGTACCTTTTTATGCTTTTTATCTTGAACAAATAAAATAAAACAGAATGACAATTGCTAGTATTTTAAAAAAATAATAAGTCTCGTTAGACAAATCTGAATGAGTTCCGTCGGAATTCTGTTGGACATAGCTGTACATAAATTCCCCCCGATATATCCATGCGAAATCGATCAGAAATCGGCCAGACCGTAAGTATATTCAATGTCTGACAGAAATCTAAACGAAGTCTCTAAGAATGAAGTTAGACATTTGCACGAAAAGTCTGATTCAGACAATGTCGAAGTATTTTGCTGGCTGGGTTATTATAAGTGTATTCGTGTGAGAGCTGTAGCCAAATATTGACCGATTCTAATTAAATTTATTCTCCGGATTTTCAATTCAATTTTACAACATAATATTACAACTTAATATTTTTGGACCTAATTAAACCCAAATATTTATAAAACAAGATGAGTAATGGGCACAAAACCCTACTCCGGTATGATGTTTGCATGTGGGCTATGAAAAATAAATAACCGCTTCTCTGCTTTTGAAAAGGCCAAGTTTGATCAAATTATTTCCAAAATCGCGACCTGTAATTTGCGCACAAGGTTATATTATACAGACAGCCAGCCAGCCTGATAGAAGAACGAACCTCGTTAGATGAATTCTAAAATTGATTCTGTGTCAATCGGTATACTAAAAGGTGGGTCAAGAACCTTTATTTAAATGTGTTACACACATTTGCACAAACACATAATACTCTATTCATACACAGTTGTGTGGGTATAAAAAGTAAGAGCAGAATGTTGTGCTAGAGTGGGTTAGGCACCTCGAAATTTTTCCCTATGCATAAAAAGATTATAAACTAACATATTTGTTTAGAAATATAAGCAATATTTAAACATTTTCATTCATGTTTTGTTAAAATAAATTTTTTACAAGCAAATTTATTTTATATTTTTTATTAATTTCAAAAAATTTCAACTTTTACGTTCTTATATTTTACCGATATTTGTCGTCAATATTTCTAAACCAAAAAAAAATCGTTTATTTAAAATAGAGAATAACAAATTCGTTAAAGTAACCGAGATTTCTCGTTACTTAACGATATCGGTAGTTAAATTAAAAAAGTTACAAAATTGAGGTACAGGTATGTTAATTATTTTTACCGGTTCTTGGCAACCATAATATGATTAATTAGATATATAAGAATATTGCTGTTAAGAATATGAACAAGTATAACCAAAGTGACCATAACTTTTTTTTATTTTTTTTTAAGATTTTTTAAAATGGAGTGATAAACCAGAGATGTGGGATGAACCGAATGGCGCCACACTGCCCGGAGAAACAATGTCACTTTTTAACAGTTTTGCCACCAACAAAATGGCAAAATTACACATGAAAATACGAATTACACATGATATCTTATTACGCCTGTCACAGAAAAAAATTTCGATCAAAATCGGCTTCTTTAGAAAACGTAATTCAATTTTCTAAGTGGAAATAATATTTTAAGCAGCATATCATATCAGCATACCATAAAACTTATTATTGCCAACTTTTTATTTCTTACAAACCACTAAAAACGTATGAAGCTAAAAGCAATAAAACTAATGTATAGAATTTTTGTTTGCAAACAAATAAACATAAATATCGTCACCTAACATGCAAAAGGTCGTTAAAACACTTTTTATTTTTAACAGGAGAAGCAAAAAAACTTACAAAATCACTAACAACATTTGGCGTTTGAATTTCTTTAATAAAGTCGCTATTTTTGATCTAAAATTGTTTGTAAACATAAAGCTTAATAAAACGAACAACATTCAATCAAAAACTCTTATTTCGAATTTTTTTGTTGTTAAGCCCTTTTATATTTTAGGAGACGATATGTAACTTACATTTCATTTGATAAAGGATTTTATGCATCCCTCAAATGTCGTCGACGCAATTTTTCAACGGATCGTTTATTCAGTTCCTTTATTGCAGCAACATTGGATATGCCGGACATTTTTATATTTTTTACTTATCCACCACAAAAATATTTTTCAAATGTCTGTTTATTTGTTTTTGTTTACAACAATCGTATCGTTGCTATATTTAATGCAAAAAAATAATATTTTCATTTTACATTTAAAATAAGGAAATAATCTGTCTCCAAAGGAATTTTTTATTTCAAAAACCTTTTTCCAATAATATTCTGCCGAGCTGCCGAGCATTGCTTCTAATAAAAAAAGATCTAATATTCCAAACAAATCTTTCAAATATGTTGGAAGGTTCAGACGGCCCGTCAACGCTACCAAATGTATTAAGTGGCACAAGCATTTTATCAAAATAATAACAGTATTTTCGTCTTTAAGCAACTTAACTTCTGAATTTAACGGTCCAAACATAACATTAGATGCATCTGATGCAAATCCAACTAGATTTACAAAATAAATCCCTTTTTCTATAATTGTGCTTTTGAGAAGCCTAAAAATATCTTTTGAAATACAAAAAAGAATAATGTACCCAGGATATCTTGTCGTTATTATAAAGCTATCCAAATGCCAAATGGTTAGTAGTTAATGATCCAACCATTCTTTGTTCAGCTCTTTTAACGCTTCCATTCTTTTAATAAAATTTTTAAGTTTTGCTATTCTTAGTATTGTGGTAATTTTGTTGAACTATTTATGGTTTTTAATCCAAATTTTCAATATTTTTTTTTAATCAGGCTTAAGTTCATCAAATTTAATTTTCATTAAATTATTTTTATGAAGAAAGGAATTTTACAACATGAAAATTAATTAAAATTGTTATTGATAATCATTCATTCATGACTGACCTGAGATTCGAACCCAGGCGGCTGGTTACCCTGACATGTTTCGATCGCTACCACTCGATCTCCTCGGACGTCAATAATCAAACATCAATCCTTAAACCAAATTGTATTTTAACCTTTTGGTAGATCGAAATTTGATTTTTTGAATGATTATTCATTTCTAATTGATTTTACATGTTTTTTCCTTTACCTCTTTTTTTTCTCGTACTTTTTGTCAATAATTCTTATTGAAGTCCTTAGTACATTTTTGTTTTTTTCATTTTGTTTTTTTGCTAAGAATAATAAACATTTTACTTCTTGTGAAAAATTAATAAGAAAAATCAGTGCTACAAAACTTTAAAATATTATATTACACATGAATAAAAATATTACACATGATATGTGTAATTACACGTGAGGTGGCAGCACTGCTTTTTAATCAAATTTTTGGAGAGCGAATAATTCAGAAATTCGGAAATTGATTGGCCAGCTTGTTCCCCAGATTTGTCAGCACACGACTAAGTTCATTGGGTTAATTTGAAGGAGCGAGTATATGTGAACAGGCCCGAGACAATCCTTAAACTCAAGGCCAACAATGTTGCAGAAATTCGAGCGGTACAGCCAAAAATGTTGAAAGGTGTTCTGCGAAATGCTCTACAACGACCACATGATGGCGTGGGGTCATTTAAGTGACATTATATTAACCAGGCCTTACTGTGAATACCTCTACGAGCCACGTCAGAGCATTCCTACATCGTTCGACCAGGCACAATCGCACCGTATAAATTGTAAATGCTCTGTGCATAGCCTGACTATCGACGTTCGTTGTCGGCATAAGCTCCCCGACGATTTGAGCCAGTATCATCTCCGTCGTTCTTCAGATCGCGACGATCTCAATCTGGAAGACACTGCAATCATCCGGGAGTCTAAATGACCTTTTCACGTCACTGTCAGCAATAGAAACACCGGCACCAGTACCAGTGTCCATCTTGGACTCGTCCCTTAAATTCAGGACAAAGTTTTACATTCATTAACTCTACTTGTGGTGTTGCACCGAAGCGTAAGGTCATAATCCTTTCATCTGAAATACCCTCGAGAATACTACCCCGATCAAGCAGACCCATTTTGTACAAAATTCTTGTGTGATCATTCCTCCAAGGTCTAATCAACGAAGACTCCAAAAAATATTAAAACTTGTAACGAGACGTTACAGACCTGACCTACATATATACCTAATCCTAATAATTAAAGGATACCGCTGTGAACACCCTTTCTGTTTCACTTAATAATAAAAAAAAATCGGACAACTTAAAATTTAGTTTTTTTTTCAAACAGTTTTTGTTGGATTTTTATAAAAAAAAAAACGTTCAAGCAAAAACATAATTACTTTATTCCCGGCTAGCACTATCAATCATGTAAAAGATACTGGAAGTCTTATGAAGACTGTATTTGATCGTCGATGACCGCCATTTTTTAATCGTAGAAGATTCCTGACACGGGAAAACTGTAACAGGACTGACATTATTCCATAGCACACCGAAAGACGCTTCTTCAATCGTTGTGGAAGACATGGGTTAAGATTATCTAACAAGTCTTTGATATCAAGAATCGTATGCAACTCATGTAGATATTATCTTACAACTCGTGAAATGATCGCCGTATAACTGTTGAAAATATGATTTATACAGAGATTTGTAAAAGGTTCATTCGACGAAGGTTTGACGAAAGATAAACAAAGTTTAATATTGTTGTTTTTGTACTCTGAAAATAATAATTTAGCCCCTATTATGAGTTACATTCTATAAACGATTTTCGCTGGCTATCGAACATCGGTTATCGAATGTTAATTTGGCATTATGAGTTGCCAGCACCGTCGAAAATTTTGTTGTGCATCGAATTTTTCAACGAAAACAAATTTGCTTTCGACGGTGCAAATAAATGTAAAACTTGTTGAAAATTTAACTATTTGTACATTTTTTTGTGCTCGTATACCAAATACCATATTCTTTACCAGTTTTGTTCATTTTATGCCAGTCCAACGTCGTAAACAGCAATTGGAATCGCCCATATCCCTTATGGAACAAAATTC
The DNA here is from genome assembly GCA_949318255.1 of Pollenia labialis. Taxonomy (NCBI): domain Eukaryota; kingdom Metazoa; phylum Arthropoda; class Insecta; order Diptera; family Polleniidae; genus Pollenia; species Pollenia labialis. Next base: position 145,909,967 of record OX439141.1, read on the forward strand.
TTTTTTGACCAAATGCTTTGCAGCAAAGTTCAGCATTTAAAAACTGAAACTAAATTATTTGAAAACAAACATAATTCCGCCGTGGTCACATTTAATTTTAATTTAATTTTTTAAATTTGTAAACAAAAATTTTTTATTTTAACTGACAGCTGATCGAAAGTATACTACTGTGAATTAACAAAATCCCAATAGTAAATTTTTATCGAATGCGCGCCATAATACCAAATGAAAATTCGTTCGATCAGCTAATTCGACTCCTGTCGAAAATCGAATTTAGTTCATAATAGGCACCCTAAATATTTTCTTAAGGCTTGCATATTACAGCCGTACATAAACAAAAGCGGCACGCGGTTTTTAAATATAGCAGCCTCAACGCCTTGCAATCGGAAAAACCAATTTTGACAGCTCGTTTAATAGTGAAGTTTGCCGCTGTTGTTAATTAACAATGACAATTTGGCTATTTTTTGGTCAATCTAGCGTTTTTATCTCTAATTTTATTTATAATTTGTGGGTCTTATTAAACATGAAAGCTATCACTACTGTTCGAAAGAAAATGTTTCGCTTTCTGCTCTTGCAAAGGTACCAAGATGAAAACACGTTTTTAGTGATATATTCAGACTTTGGAGGTTAAAAAAAAATATCGGCACTTTTTAGAAAAAAATCAGCAAATCGCCACTGTGCTAATTTCGAAACAAAAAATCGTCAAAAGAGTTAGCCGAACGTCAAGGCCTCCGAAATCTCTTGGTGTCCGAATTATTTTTAAGGCGTATCTAGTATTTAAGACTGTAGTTAGCCGAACGCTACTGCCTTTGCATTCTCGTCGGGCTCGAAATATTTATCACCGTAGCTAGTCATTTAGCCGAACACCCAAAATCCTCCTGTGTTCGACCCGCTCTAAGAATTCTATGTTTTTAGCGTAGATTAAGATTTCGTAATTAAAAGCTTTGTTAAATTATTGAAAGCGAACATACACGAAAACATCCCTTGCATCATTTCAAAAGACGCAGACCTTCGAATTGATCCTGGACAGACTGAGTCATACCTCAGCTGGGAAAGTAAACTGCGTTACAAACTCTCGATTTGAAGTATCAGAGATTTGGCACAGACTAATATAGCACTTTACTTGTTTGGCAAAAAAATAAAAAATTCGGTTCCATGGGCAGCCATTGAGAAGGCAGCTTATTTAGGTCCTTAAGTAATCTTTTTGTGATACCCAACTTCAATGTCCATCCTACAGAGTAGTTACATAAAAGGTATCATTGCCTTTGTTGCCTCACAAATTTAATAGCATTTCATTTTTAAGAGTACTTTCTGGCATAAGACCTCCGCGAATACGCATTATGAACGGCATCCCATCGGTTCAATTTTACACCAATTTTTTGATCATGTCCAGTCTTATTTCGTCAATATTTTGGATAATGTTGGCTTCTAAATGACTCGAAATGATTTGCAATGACATAAGGTATAAAAAAATCACTTATCACTTTCCAGTAACATTCGCCATTCACGGAAATATTGCCACGTGTTTCGGATCAAAATGGGCCGATGACACATTCGGTATGTAAACAGCGTTAAACATTAATTTTTCAGGATGTAATGGAGGCTCATAAGGATTATGTTTTCTCTAAAAAAAACAACAATTCTGCTTGATAAAATATCCGTTATGCCAGAAATGAGCCTCACCGTTTAAAATTATTTGACGATAACAAACTGGTTTAACATACGGCGCCGACTTTAATTCTTGCACCAGTCGTATCTTATATGGATGTAGGCCAATTTTTTTCGTCAAAATTTTCTAAGTGGTGGACGGGCAGAGACCGAGATGCTGAGAACTGCGTCGGCTCGATTAATTCGGGTCCTCTGTCACATTTACGTCTACAGCGGCGATGGCTTCTTTTGCGCAAAGAGTAAAAGTGGTCCGGAATTGCGTATTCGCACCGAAAACCAAAAACAGATCGCACATTTTGGAAATAAATGTTCACGATTTGTAAACGATGTTCTGGTGTAAGTCATTGCATGGTGATTTGCCAAAGTATAATGAAAAAAAGTAAAACACACTACATTAGTATGAAAGCTTGATCTAAAGTTATCCCTATCAGAAGCTCTATTCGTCTGAAACTCACACTTTTTATAAATCTGTTATCCAGACGATCACCTCGTTTCATCCGATATTGTGTTACTTCAGCAATCCGTGTGTCCTGGTATCCACATTTACGTTGGTTTCGAATGTTTTGCAATCTCTTTTAAGGATATCCCACATAAGACTAGTGTCATTAAACATATCGTTCATTTACTGCAACGTTTGATACAAATATTTTTCTTCTTATTGTGTATAAAATTCATATTTATATCTTTCATACTTCCCCGTTTGAAGAGAATGTCGTCATCTAAAAGACCTAATAACCTATCTGCAAAAATTTCAAAATTGATTTTTTTATGGATTTTTATTTCTTATATCATAACGCATATGTGTGCAAAATTTTGAACATGTAATATTACAAATGACAAAGTTTTTCTACCTAGAGGACCGTTACGCACTAAAAAAGAGAAAAATAAATCATCAAAAATCACGATAAGAGTTTTATTTTGTTGCATAGTGTAATTTAAACAAACATTAAGTACTTATTTTTGCTTAAACCAGTAAAAAAAACTACTACTTTAATTATTTAATGTATATAATATTCATGTGTAAAGAAATTTTTATTTATGCATACTAATTAGTACTGCAGATAGGTTATTTGGTTTCAGATTTTTACAATTCCAAAAAACCTAAGTGTCATAACATAAGCTGTGATTATAAAAACAAAATTTTCTCACCCGATATATATTACTGGTTTCATTTTAATCAAAATGTGTAATTTTCGTTTCAATATCGTTAATAGTTCCAATTTTATAACGTTTTTTCCCTCTCCTGTAAACTTTTGAAAACTGCAGATAGGTTATTTCGTCTTTTAGGTGACGATGTGTATGTTTTTCTAAGTGGTGTGAAAACTTTAAATGTGTTTATTTCGAAATGTATTTTTTAAGTTAGACGGCTTTTCAGCAAATGAGCGATGTACCTTAGCCAGTCAGACCTCCGGCATATAGCTGAGATTTCGCCTGCAGGACACATCAATCATCCGGCGGCTAAGCACGATTTCATTTTAAGTTATTAACATTTACAATTTTAGAAATTTAAAATAACTACCATCGTATTTAATTCATAATACATAAGTAAAAAGAAAGAGGTAAAAATGTGCTATTTTTATATAAAAAAAATTATATGCCAATTTTTTTTAACAAAATGTTTTTTTTTTTTTTTGTTCTAACAATTAGTAAAATATTTTCTTATTATTTGTTTTATATTAAGTTAAATTGTAACTGGAAAATAAAAAATAACTTTTTCTTTTTCAACACCCTTTTTATACTTATGAATATCTTCAACCATTTTTTTTCACATATTTAAGAAGATAAAGTAACAAGAATTGGGTTTGGCTGCTTGATAATCTGAAATGACGACAAATACTAAGCAAATTATAAAAGGGCGTTTGCACGTTTATTGTTTTTGTAGAGAGAAGAAAAGAATATGAAAAATTTATATTACAGTTTAGGAAAAAGCCATACATACACCCTACTATTTTCAATAAGAATAAGAATTGATGTAAGAAAACAATTATTTATTTTATTTATTTATTTATTAAGAATTAACTTACAATTTAAATTATAAGGTAATTTAAAAAAGCAATAGCAACTAGGGCCTTCAGCTCAAAAGTGTAAATGTAGCATAATAATGATGTTATTTTGTAAAGTTAAACAAGTTTTGTAACAAAGTAATATTTTACATTATTGTTTGTAGTTTAAGTAGATTAGTATGATTTTTGTAGTTAAATGCAATTGTATATATTAATTGATTTTAGATAATTTACTATTGTTGAAATATTTTCATCCCGGACATTAAATTAATTTGGATCCCTAGTCACTGCAAGATCATCGGAAACGAGTATGCTGACACTGCAGCTAAATACTCTTTAAATGCACCGCTAATAACAACGGAAAATCTCAACCCCAAAGATATATCTAAATATATAACAACACATCACAAAAATAAGGATACGACCTACCAAAAAACATCTTCATGGTACAAAAAAATAAACACCAACAATTTTGGAATCTTAACAACAAACATCAACAAAAATATGAACACAAAAAGGATAGATTTGATAAAAATCATACGTCTTCGAATCGGGCATACCAAATTTACACATGGCTGTATTCTAAAACTTACAATTAAGTTACCCTGCAACTGTAACTTAAATTACCCCACCGACCCGTGTCATCTCCTATGCGAATGCCCACTGCTCAACAGCGAAAGATCTAGATGGTTTAACAATAGAGACCCCCTGGAAGTAAACAATTAAATATTATTATTATTTAAATAAAATAAAACAAAATATATAGCAAAATGTCCGATATCGGCGTTTTGCGGTTACAAACCATGCGATTGTCAGAACATGATAGAATGTCATTTAAATGACCGCTTCTATATTAATTGCATCAGTCGAACCTTTTGATGTAGTTATTGGTCAACTTTTTGCGCATTTCGGACGGTATCTTGGAGATTACTTGAGAAATATTGGTTTTCAAATGATCCAATTTCAAGGTATTATCTGTGTTATCACCCCACCCACCATTTTTGTAGTAAATTAAACTATTCTTCGGCTATTACGATACATATACGTTAGTGGCAAACCTTTCGCCAAATAAATTACAATTTAGATGATAGATTTTTAAAAGTCTTGAAATCACTAAATGGATAACTCATAACCTTTATGGTTTTTAAAAAATCTTTGTTCTTAGTACTTTTAAGACCAGTAGCTCGTTTCTGTATTTCTCGCATCGTAAAATTTTTCACATGAAGTGTGAAACAAAAATTCCATCGTTTCTCGATTTGTGGGAAAAAAGTGTTTCTGTATTTGAATGCGAAAACAGACAACACAGATTTAGTTTTAACTGGAATATTTCCAGTAATAAACTGTCAAATGAAAGGTAAACGTCAACAAAAGAAATAAATATAATAAAAGCAGGGCTGCCAGATTTGACGATTTATCTTCATTTTGACGACTTTTGCTCCGAAATTAGCAAAGCGCCGATATGCTGATTTCTTCTAAAAAAGTGACGAAAGCAAAAACAAAAAAAGCTAGCTTTCCCTCAACAATAAATTTCAGTGTATTTATCAAATATGAAAAACTGGGAATTTAGCACGTCAAACGGAAATCGTATTCATAATAAATTTTGTATTCCCGAAAATAACTTTGATAAAATCAACAACATTTTATAACTTTGCTGTAGCTTTCTATAAAAATTCATATTGAATGGAAAATTTAAAAAAACAATATGAATTTCTGCAGAAAGCAACAACAAATTTCTATATTTGATATTTGATCTTCTTAGCTTGTATGGACACTTTTGTGCCAAACCTTTATTTCGTCAAGAAAAAAAGTTGTTTGTCTATAACCTGTTCATTTATGAACCGATATTTTCAATTTTAAGTACCAGGCATTCTACTAAGTCTATTTCAGGTGAAAAAGAAAAGTAAAGTTAATTGTTATAAGAATAGGAAAGTTATAGATTTATGGGTAAAATTCAGGCTTTTGTGAACCGATATTTTTACAAAATATTTATGAATTTGTTTTTGCTTTCAATAAAATACTTTGGCGTGCGTTGTGTTTTACAAAATTAGGGCCTTAATTTCTTGTTATTTTTATATACATATCTATATTTAAAGAAGTATGTATGTTTTTTTTATTAAGCTTCTTTATTTAATTAAGCTTGTTTTTGTTTTTATAAAAATATTTATTTTATTATTTGTTAATATCTATTTTTAATATGATATTTTGTCACGCCTTCTTTGTGACTTCTTCAGGGAAAAATAACAATTTTAAATTGTTATCGCATCAAAGAAAATAAAAAATTATTTTGTAAAAAAAAGACCTCACCTAAGCTAAATAAAATAAATCTTAATTTAAAAAATTAAGTTCGAACAATAGACAATTTATATGTACATACCCAGTAAAAAAAATTTGGGTTTTTTGAAGCACTTAAGAGAAAAAGCGCATAATCGAGCGCTTCAATAAGAGAGCTTTTATATAGCAGTAAATGATAAAGAATAAAATATAGAAAAAAGCTGCTTTTTTAGTGCTGACAACGATGAGGTTTTAAAGCGAAAAAAATACAAATATATAATGGTTTACGAAAATTATTGAAACAATGCATTTAAGCAATTAAAAGCAAAAAATCAATGAATATGGAAATATAGTTATCCCTTAAAAAAGCGCTTTAGTAGTGCTTTGTTTGCATGTTAAAAAAAGTGCTTATTGTCAGCAGTAAATAGTCCTCCAAACCGGGAACACTCCATACAAAAATCAGGCATCTTATCAGCAGGTTTGAAGCGATTTGACGTATGCATCCATACATAAAACCTACTTCTTTTGGAGCACATTTTTTACTGGGTATGTATGCATAAAATTCCCATGAACTTTAACTATGTTTTTGTTTGATTATGCTTTAATAAAAATCGAACAAAATTTGTTAAAAATTATTTTTAAATTGTCCGATTTTTAAAACAAAAGAAGATATTTTTATTTTTCTCAAGAAATTGACGATTTTTACACAAATTTATCTGACAGCCATGAATAAAACCAAAACAAGGAAAGGCTAAAAAATTAACAAAATATAACAATGGTGTTTTATTTATTTTCATCATTAAAATTATGCATTCATTCATCATTTAAATTCTTCTATTTTTTGTTTATATTAAAAAATAGTATACAAACATATTTAAAATTTAAAATATCTGTATTTTGTTTTTTCTTGCACCAATTTTAAATGTGACTTATTTTGACAGTTCTTGTAAGAAACTTTTCGCAAAATATTGTTACAGAAACACTTTTTCTCGCATCCTTCCAATAATTGCTGGAAAATTAATTAAATGATAGATAATTCTCGCAACGGATAGATGCAGAAACACTTATGTAAGAAAACCTATTTTTTGTTTCATTAAGCACTGTTTCTGTCCCGATTTACTGGTTTTATGCGGAAAATTTTACGATGCGAGAAACTCAGAAGCGGGCTACAGGACTCTATTGCCCGGCTACGGCGCGGCGAGAACGCGCGTACTACTTGGTTTTGGTAGGGACAGAAGAGACTGGGTGATAGGGACTCATGCGGGTAGATTGGGTCTTTGTAATAATGACTACTGTAGAAGTTGTCATTTTCTCTGCCATTACCCTGGTTTCGGTTTAAAAATTTTAAAAATTTTGGGAGACAGGAAATGCCATGTTTGGACGATATGTCTAGTGTGTATCTGAAATCGATCTCTCTGTTTTGCAGGGATAGTAGCTTAAACTTGTCACTGGCAAGGTGTATCACAAAGGGACCATTTTAAGGGCCTAAGTGAGCCGGCCTCGTAGCGGCTGCCCATTAACCTAACCTTACCTAGTACTTTAAATAATAAAGCGAAAATATTATAAATTTCCCATGTGAATATATTAAAAACTCATAAAATAAGGGCTGCATGAAAATTGTTTCATTAATGTATCTTGCCAAAAGAACATTTTTAATAATACGAATTTCAAACAAGACGATTGAAAGGTAAAACCAATGCAAAATAAGAATTATAATATTTGGTTTTTGTTTTGTAATTGTTTTGGAATATACCTTTTATATATTAAAATCAGAGAAAGCAAACTCAAAATGACAATTATCTAATGCTTTAGCAATTGTTTTTTAACTAAGAGTCCTTAAAATACTAAGAAATACACACATGCTTATATTTTATTTTAAATTGCCTATATCTTAAGGTATATTACAATATTTATAGCCAACATCATAAATATTCTAGTCTCATAAATATTTACAGCAATTGACTAGAAAGAAATCCTTAATAAACAAAACAATTCAAAAATCCTTAATGAAAATTTGTAGCCAACTTTGTTGCAATTGTAGTCAGTCCACAATGCAAATAAATCATAACCCTTATTTAACACCACAAAATGTTGACCAAAACAACTTTTCAAAAACAGATCCTTTTTCAAATGTTTTTTTTTTTGCTTTAGAAAAAGGACAAAATTTGAAAAAGTGGCTTTTAAACACGTACGTTTTGTTGCCGAACGAGACATTTATTAGGAAATTTTTCCAGCAATAAGAACAAGAGTTTTTCAAAATTATTTACACTTGTTTTGAATTGTGTATGGAATTTCTTCCCAGTTGTATAGGGTGGTGAATAAGTAACGTTACGATGTAAAAAGTGAATTAATTTTTTGTTTTTCAGAATAAAATTTGAAAAACTTATGAAATTAATGATGTAGGGACTCAGCACAGGACGAAGCACCGTGATTGTTCAATTTTATTTTAAAAGTTCGTATGTATTCGCTTATTCGGGCACAAAGATCATATCGAATGATGAGCGATGATGCCTATTTTCACATCAGTGATCATGGGAACAAACATAAAAACACAAAATCTAAGAATAATCAAATGCACCCTTTTAGATGCACATATATTTTTTACAAAACGACGAACAAGTTGAGGTTTATTAATATGAAAAGGAATTGTGTTTCGTACAAGGTGGAACTATAGCTTACACAGCTCGTCCAAAATGTTCGCGTTTTTTGTAAATTTAACTGACCACCGATTTAACGGCTCACGGTTTTTTTTAGGGCTCGTTGAAGGAATGTACCTCAGTTAGCTAAGAAATATCTAACAACTTAAGGCAAATATTTAAGAAGAAGTCGGGGAGCTGAAACCTGAAATTCTAAGAAAAGTAATGGGAAATGCTATGGAAAGAGCACATCAGGTCGAAGCAAACAATGGCCACTATTTAAAAGAACACGACAATGGCACTCATAATAAGGCCGATTATAAGCTGAACATATTTCCAACCGGTGGCATGTCATAGCGTCCAGTGACACAGTGTCCATGGCCGTTATGACGCTCAAAAAATTGTCATAGTGTCCGTGGACAATATGACGCTTTTAAAAGTGTCATAATGTCCATCAGAGCTGTACCGTTATGTTCACGAATGTAATGACACTTTCGACCGCGCGCAAGTATTTTCTCTTATAAAAACCACTCGTCAGCACCAAACGTATAATTATTTTATATGTATTGTGTGTATATTATTCAACACCATAACTTGCGTTTGTATCCATATGGATACATGCAATGTTTAAAAAATCAGCACAGCTTTTTTCCGGCTTAAAACAAAAACCAATTGATGCAAAAAGTTAAAATAAACCTTTTTCTTCATGTTGGATGTGTGTTTTTTTTTAACATGGTCATATATATATATATACATATGTTATTTGATAGATAAAAAACCTTTTTTAAAAAAAAAAAAATTAAATATATAAAATGTTTTATTTTAAAATGATATATTTTTCTCAATTTTGTCAAAATACAACAGTTTTTCATTAAAAATGAATCATAAGATCTCAAAAAACAATAACATGCCGATATCTTACCCAATTCTTTGACCTGGAAATTATCAGATGCCTCCAAAGTTGAATGTATCCTTATAGGATACAATATAGGGAAAGGGTAACCCAAATCCTAATTTTAATAAACGCCAACGTTATATAAATTCAGAAAAAAATTAATGAATAAACCATCCATAACGCTACGCGCCACCCTGTATATATGCAGAGAGAGAGGGAGAGGAAGATATTGACACCTTTGCAAAGCCAAATGCTTATTTATGTTTATAAGCATGGAAGAATATAAAATTACCCAACGGTTAAAGATAAACAGCCATATTCATAAAAAGTTCTTATTTTAAGCTTATAGCATGTAATAACTATCAAACGCTTTTTGTCTAATAAACCTCTTATAAAAATTTGTATTCATAAACGTACATTAACAGTTTTATTACTATTAACAGTTTGTGGCGATTTTGTGTTTAAGTATGGCAACTTTCTTTATATTTTGCTGCCATTTTATTGCTAGTGATGCAAGAAACTTCTATTCGGTTCACATGATATTCTATATTAAATTGTTTTTTATAGTTTTTTTTTTATTGTAGAACTTAAAAATTATTCTTATCAAATAAAACTACATTTTATTTTAGTTTCTGAACAAAATCTTGCCGAAAGGTATCATAAACACTTTTGTTTCATCCTTTTTAAAATATACGATAAGAAAGTATTCGAATAAAAAGTTTGTTTACTTTTTATTAACATCAATATTATTATGATTTGTTTATTCTATATTTTTTAATGTTTTTGAACACTAATTCATTAGTTTAAACAAAAAAACAACTAGTTTCAGTAATTTAATAAGTTATTAATGATAATATCTGCATTTTCCCCTGAACATATTCTTTTAAATCATATAAAAATGTTTTAAATAATTAACCATATAACTTTAAATTGGTTGTCTAAAATAAAAAAAAAATTTAGTTACATGTATTTAACATGCCCATATTAATAAATAAAATAATATCATAAAATGCAGACACTTATCAAAATTTCATTTTATTTTTGGTTTAAAGAAGGGTAAATCGAACAATACATTTTCTTACTTTATGAATGGTTTTTAAAGGTTTAATAGACTATTTTTCGTTTATGAATACAACTTTAGCAATTTTGCCTTATATTTGGTTAATTAACCATTAATAAATTTTTATGAATACGGCTGAAAGATCTTTCAATTTGAATACTTTTAGTGACACTTATAATTCAACGTTATAAATCTACAAAAAACGTCAAAATAATTTCATTATGCTACAAAACTTTACCTCAACATGTTCAAAATTTTAATTTATTCCCGGGTAATCAATGGTGACACAACTTAATTTTCTGGATTTAAAAACCAAAATATTTTATGTTGCTACTTTATGCATAATCAAGTAATTTTAAGAAGAAGGCAGAAACTTCTAGGAATAGAGAAGGGATCATAAGATTAAAAATTACGTTACACATTACATTATAAGGGAAGCAAATAGTCTGTTTCAAAAGTTCAGCATAGTTTACTTAATCAACTTTTTCTAATCAACTTTTTCTTGGATTGAAACATTCGAACAGTAAATTCTGCAAATTCAATTAGTTACATAATCAATTCAATTCTAAGTAACTTCATTGAATAGAGAAGTGGTCATAAAATCAATAATAATTTGACACATTACTTGGTAGTGTAGGAAATCAATTCTTTAAGTAAATTTATTCTTTGTATGTTTTAAAAGTTCGGTCGTGTTATTTCAATGTTATCGATGGAAAAAAATCCACTTTTTCTTTAAAAATTAAAGCTTTTTACATTACCAAGTAACGCAAAGTAGAAAATTATTTAAAATTTTTAGATTTTCTGTTAGCTTGTGTTAAAGTTATGCATATTTATGACTAAAATATTAGTATTTTTCAACACTGGCAGAAACAATTATACATATATTATTTTCGAATCAACAGAAACCATTCTAAGTTTAATTACATAAAGTTTTGCATGAGAACCTGCCATTGGGTCTAATATCATGGTGCATTTTAGCAACTGCGTGACAAACTATGCGTATACCAACTGCCCCCGAGTGTGCGAGGCACAATCACACCGATGTAACGATTTTGAGTGTATATAACCATATAACCTTCACTGCCTTTAATGCCAGCAGCTTCTGTTGAATAGCACCAACACCATGGGATCGTCCTCCCTTAGACCAAACTCTTTCACAGGTGGTGAAAAACCAGCCCTTTAGTGGGATTTTCAGGATTTCCTGCGACTTTAAGTTTAAACCACAACCACCACGGCATCTTCCGTTGAACCGCTAACCTTTAGGTGAACAAGCTCAACCTTTGGAGGTACTAATTTTAAAAAGGGTAAAGCCGTCGCAAATACAGTTATCCTGAAAGACAGGAAACATTTCCCGCTAGAGAGAGGCCTCAATAAATAGTCAGACCGGTGTCATTGGAAATTTGTCTCCGACTGCGTCAAATGGTATTCAAAACAAAACTCAGATTAATTAAATACACAAAACGTGGACTTTTTATTAACATAAACAAATATTTAACAGAAGACTGAACAAAGAATATTAGAGTAAAATATCGTTAGCTGTCTAATGCAGCCTGTTCTTTTATCATGTGTCTAGGGAAAAATAGTTAACTAATTTGAATAACAAAGGTGTCAAGATTTGAATCATTTATTTTTACCATTACCAGGTAATCAACAGAGAATGGTCTTGGATTAACTAATTTCCTGGTTATGATCGAACAGTTTGTCTCCTTTACATGACAACGTAATTAGAAGTATCAGCGACTGAAACTAAATGAATACAATGTGTTTAGTAGTCATATATTTGAGAAGGAGTCCTGAGTAAGCGTCCTTAATTTATCTGAGGGCAGTTAAAGTAAGTAATAAACTATATTCAACCAATAAAACGACAAGCAATTACTTACAAATGACTTTCTCCTAGGTCATATTCTTAGTTCACAAGTTGTACAACTCGATAAATCATTATGTTGCAATAATTCCTCCGAGCCGCAGGATACTTTTTAACGTGAGCCATCATACCAAGGCGAATTTACACCAGGTGACCTTATCTTGCTACGTTAGAAGCAGCACATTACTAACCTTGTGTCAAAATGTTATACCGTTCATGTGGTTCTGGAGAATATTTACTAAATTTTATTTGTTTCGCTTAAAATAATGAAATTTAAATTTTTTTAAATCATTAAATTTCAAAATAAACAATTTAAAATTAAAAAGAAAATGAAATATTTGTTTAAATTGTTTACTACTGTGTTGTATTATTTTTGACACAACGTTAAAATATTTTACAGTGTTCAAAATAAGACCACCTTGTATGAATTCGCCTTGCTTCATACGTATTCAAAAAAATACGTACATATGTGAATGTTTTTAAATGACATTTCATTTTCAAAATTTTGTTTCCAAATACAGGGCTTTAGCTATACAATGTTTCTTCTCAATTACAGTTGATTTATTTTTGTTTTCATGAAAACAAAAGGCCATTGAAAATAGACACACTTTTTAATAATTTTAACAACTTCCAACCGTTTCATATGAGAGATCAGAAAGATCTTAATTTAAAAAAAAACCTACAAATCTCAAACTAAAATTTTTATTCTCAAATTGGGGCAGTTTGTGAACGTTTTTTTTTATAAATTTTTTCTCAAATTACTCTAATGCTACTTACAATTAAATCTTAAATCAAAAGAAATTTGAGTAAAAAGGATTTGAGTAAAAGAGATTTAGACTCAAACTGGATATAGTATGGAAACCTTTCACTGTCCAAGTGTTCCACAACCTCTCATTTGGGAACCATTGCTTCGAACTGAGAGCAAATGGGAAATAATTCATATCAAACTGAGTAAGTAAACAATTTATTGATAACGACTTGTTATCGAAATGGTTACCGATAATAAAAGGCGCCATTAAATAAGTCCCAAAAAAAAATTAATTTTTTTGATGACTTTTTTTGTATAAACTAAAATATAAAATAATTCCAAAAAACTATTTTTGAACTTATTTTATTACTGACTTTTGGGGAGTTATTTCATTTGAAATAAGCCCGCAATACCAAAATTAAATATGTCCAACAAATTATTTTTATGAATTATTTAATTTTTCAATTTATTAAAATTATGGTTATTTTGTTGAACTGATCTATGGTTTTTAATCCAAATTTTAATATTTTAATTAGGCTTAAGTTCATCAAATTTAATTTTCATTAAATTATTTTTAAGAAGAAAGGAATTTTACCACATGGAATTAATTAAAATTAATTGATAATTTTTTATTCTTGACTGGATCGAACGCAGGCGTTTACGGACAGGTTACCCTTACATGTTTCAATTGCAACCACTCGATATCTTCAGATGGTTTTGCTGTTTAACACTCGCAGCTATCGACGACTGCTGGCAATTTATACAAAAATTTTAAACATTGCAAATTATATCCTTTTGTATTTTGTACCTTACTTAAAAAAGAGGATAGTATCAAAATCCGAAATGTCAAAATCAGGTTTATTTGTAAAATCCGAATTTTATAAATTGGCGTCTTTAAATCCCGAATTCGACAATCCCGAATTTAAAATTGCCGAATTTAAAAATACCGAATCGCTAACTAAAGATTTTTTGCACATCCGCCCTTCGGTCGGGCGCAAGGCCTTTCTCTTCTATGGTATCACAAACACCGGCTTCGCTAAGTCCCTTAAAACAATGGGATTATATCATTTCATTTCTGTTTAAGGCGTTGCTTCAATCCATTTGGGATTTATATGTCTTTAAATCAAAAAAAAAGTTATTGCAAAATAAGACAAATTTGCCTCATATTTAAGCACAAAATTAAGATTAATTTGACCTCAAATTGGGAATTATTTAACCTAAATTTTTAAACAATTTGATTTTGGTTTGAAAAAAAATTAATGTATTTTCGGCTTGTTATCAAAATATCAAATTACGGGATCACATACAATTAACGAAAAAGGCATTTGATTTAATATTTAAAAAAAAACAGCTTATATTTTTTATGAATTCATGAAATTGAAATTTTATTTTTTCGAGGTTTGAAAAACAGTTGAAATTTATATTCGATATCAAATTGAATTCAACCTCAAATCGAAAAAAATTTTAAATATTACCAACTATTTTAAGTTGTAAATTGTTGACCTTTAGTTTTGTTGTTTGTTAATTTTGTTCGGCATTAGGTCATGAATTAAATAAATTTTTAAATAAAAAATGTGTAAACATATTTTGTTTTAAAAATTCTATTTTATTTCCCAATATTTCGGCCGAATGAACAAAATCAGTTCTGGTCATCTATGATATTTTGGAAAGTTGCTTACAAAATTCATGTATGACGCCAAAGAAAATACAGCATATGTCATTGATGATTTAACATTGTCAGTATGTTTCATGATGAATCATCATGACGTTCGCCATCCGGTAGTTTAATCTCTCATTTGTGTCTAAGTCAAGTATGTGTAGCATCTCCAACGTAAATCTTCTAGCATAATGGTTCTCCTCTACTAATATTTTAGCATCATCGAAATTTGGTGTATGTCCAGTCAGTGCACAGTGGGCCGCGAGTGCTGTTTTTTGCTCCAGTGGTTTGTCAGTTGCTTTTATATCCGACTTGTGTGATGAGAGTCTGGTTTTCAATTTCGTTTTAGTTTTGCCTACGTATGTCTTCTGACATATGTTGGTATTGTCAACTTAACAATGAATCTTGTATACTACGTTATTGTTTTGTTGAATAATTTATTAACAGTATTGTTACATTTGAAGGCTAACTGGAACTTGTCCTTATTAAATATATTAAAATTTTTCATTCTTTCAGAAAAGTTCGGTATATAGCTGATAGATTTAAAGATTTTCTCCTCCGTTCTCTAGTATAGGCTAATTTCATTGTTTATCCCACCGTGTCAAGTATTATTTTTTCTCTCTGGTTTAATTTTGTTTTGTTCAAGTGATCGTCTATTAATGTTATGAGTTTTGTTCTATTTTAAAAATGTAAACATTCGAAACATTATTAAAAAAGTGTTGTTTTCCCAAATGGAGAAGATTTTTTCTCAAGTTGAGAAATGTAGTTCAAAGTTAAGAAATGTTTTTTATTCAAGTTATTCTCAAAGGTTTTCAAATATAAACTGCATATTTTAAATCGTATATCTATATATATAAAATTGTAACGTTACTGACTGACACACTGACTCACTCTATGATTCATCATCGCATTACCTAAACGCCTGAAGCTAATAACTTGAAATTTGGACCAGAGATTAGTCACTCTCCAAATCGATCCACTAAGACGGGATTTTTGGATATTCAAATGTTTAGGGGGTAAAAAAGGGTAAAAACGGGAAATTACGGTAACCTTATATCTCCAAAACTAAAAATACTTATCGTTGTTCTTTAGAAAAATAAGTGGACAGGTGTCTGGTACTTTTTTGAAATTCGGCCCTTTTATGGAGTAAACAGGTAAAACCTGAATTTTGGTACTTTTTAGCCACCCCATCTATCTTTTGAACCAATAAACATAGAACCAAAGTTTATAGCACATTCGAAACTTGTCAAGAAAATACGAATACGAATTTGGTACTTTTTCGAAATTCGAACATTTAAGGGGTGAAAATCGTAACCATTTTTGGTACTTTTTTTACAAAACATTTTCCTCCATTGTTTGACATATTCGTTCTAAATTATGGGCTCCCACTACAATACTGAAATTTTTGATACTTCAATGAGGGGAAAAATAGTACCAAAAAATGATATACGGGAAATTTGATATTTTTGTTCAGCTTTTTGGTTCTACACTTGGTATTTTTTTAACTATCGTTAATATTGCACCTAGAAACATAAAATTCAACATGTTATGTCCTGAGTGGATAAGTATCTTTGAGGGAACTTTTTGGTACTTTTTTGTTCTTTAACTGGTACTTTTTGAATTTCCGTTAGTATTGGACCTAGAAACATAAAATTCAAGATGCAGTGTCCTGAGTGGATAATAATCTATAAGGGGAAGTTGTTGGTACTTTTTTGTTCATTAACTGGTACTTTCTGAATATCCGTTAGTATTGGACCTAGAAAGATAAAATTAAACATGCAAGGTCCTGAGTGAATGAGAAAATAAACATTGGCATACAGATATGTCCACGAAGAAAAAGAAGACGCTAACGAAGTAGCTGGTTATATGTTAGTTATATATAAAATTATATACATTTATTTAAGTTATTAATTAATTTTTAAAGTGATTTATTTAAAGAAACACGTTAGTTTTTATGTTTGAAAAAAATTTTAAATTTTCTAAAATAAACTATTTTCGAGTATGCAAATATGTAAATATTTTAATTAAAACGATTGATTAATTTTTTAAGTTTTTAAGCTTAATAATGGTTTAAGAATAGCAAATGACAAAAAAAGTTGCATTTATATAACGCTTTTCTCAAATCAACATCAAATTTTATAAAAAAAAATATGAATCTCAAAATGAGAAAAACGAACTTAAAATTTGTTGGGTATTTCTTTTTGAAACATGTAAAAAACATTTATTAGCATAAAAACTGCAAAATCATATTCTTGAATGCAAAGTTTATGTTGCAACTTGTGCAAAAATATCTAAGGTTTTTTATGTATCAATGTAGTGCATTTAGTGTTTGCAGTGTTGCCAATACTTGGAGTCCAAAAATGGCTAAATTTACCAGAAAAAATGGCTAAAAGCTTTTTTTTAAATAAAAACACATTAGAATTCAATAACAAAACATAAATAATACATTTAAAGCTGTTTACGATGAAATTGTAAGTTAAGATCAATTTTTTAAATAAGAATAAACGTCGTTTAATATTTTGATTGTTACAAATAGAACTGATGCGGTAATTCTTATACGCTTAACAGTTTTATTTGGTTTAATATCTTTAGTTTTTCTAAAATCTTTATGGATGAAGTTTCCTGATTATCTGGCCCAAGCAACCAGTGAAATGCGCATTGGAATAGCTTATCCCATCAACAATAAATTTCAGTGTTTTTATCAAAAATAAAAATTGGGAAATTAAGCACGAATAATAAAATCATTTAAAATTACATTTTGTATTCCCACGAAAATTATTTTGATAATAAACTGGCAAGTGCACGGCCTAAAAAAACTGACTGGCAGCCCGCTTTATATTTTGTTTGCGAAAACAGTAAAGCGAGTTGCTTTTGTTTTTTCTTAACCTACTTACAACTACAGTTATTGTTGGAAGAATTCCAATCAATTGTAGTTGGGAATGTAAGGAGAGATGAACTCACTGTTTATTGTTGATGAGTTGATAACGAATAACAAAATCATTTAAAATTTTGAAAGATATTTAAAAAATTATATCATCGACAAATTTTATGTCGTTATTGTTCATCTCATAGGAATCACTCGTGCGTATTAGTTAAAAAAATCTGAAAAAAATAATCACGACATCATTTACCCAAGATTTTGATTCCAGATCTACAATAAAATACAAGTAAGAAAATATAGTCGGTCAACACCTTATTAGATCCTGTGTACCAAATTTTATTAAATGATCTGCAAATTTGCGATCTGTACTTTACGCACAAGGTTTACATGGATAGCCAGCCAGCCGGACAAACATCGTTAATTCGACTCAGTAAGTGGTTCTGAGTCAATCGGTATAAGAAAAGGTGGGCTTAGGACCAATATTTTAAGGTGTTACAAACATCAGCACAAACGCATAGTACCCTCTCTACTATTGTGGCGTTGGTATAAATATTTCATTGATAAAATCGAATTAACGGTTGCTTAATTTAACCTATTTCTCAAATTACATTTAACGATGTTTACTTGGCGAAATACCCTCTCTACTTAAGCATTAGACCATGGAAGTGAGAGCAACTTTATAGTAAATTCTGAAATTTCTAAAAAAAAATTTGTTGCCGTCTGCATCTATTTATTGACATACTTGCAACCAGAAAGAAAAACCTATGTTTGTGTTGATCCATTTTACAAATTTAATATTGGAATACTGTTCTTTTATTTTGAAAGATGTTTCATCATTATCGTTTATAGCGATTTTCAACATTTGTAAAAGATGTGATTTAAATTAAAGGCGTTTTAATTGTTAAAAATGTTTATTTTGCTTTTATAAATTTTTATAATAAAATAAAAATTATTCTTGTAAAAGAAAAAACGGCAAGAAAAATTGTATGGCTAAACAAGTTGAAAAATGGCTAATGGCTAAATGCATTTTTTAATGGCTAAACAGGGTAAAAAATGGCTAAATCTAGCCACTAAATGGCTAAATTGGCAACACTGCGTGTTTGTAATATGAACATTTCTATTTCCTTTTTAGCAGGACACTTCTAATTAAGTTGGAATTATCATAGTTTTTGCCAAGCCTCATCTTTCTTTCATTGTAAAGTTTTTTCTGCAAAGATTTTTCCAATAGTTATTTATCGTCTACACATAGACAAATTTGAAAAGGATTTAGTTTTTCTTCTTGAATAATCATGTAATTTAAGTTTTTTACTATGCGTTAGTGCAGTAGCTCGAATTGTATGACTTCATTCAATTTTGTCATGTTTAGAACCTCTTTAACCGAATCATGTTTATTCATAAATTTTTTCATAAAAATCCTTTTATGTCATTTCCCTTGCTTACGTGCATGAAATTACATCATCGGCAAATGTAGTGAGTTAACCAAAAAAAAAAATCCTATGGATATTGAAACTGATTGTTTGCTTAAGCAGAAAATGTTCGAGAACATATGCAATCAAAAATTATTATTATTTATAAGATTTCTCTTTGACGTGCTCAATTCATAATTTTTTTTTTTTATTTTTGTGTAATCATTATAAAACTAATCAAAAAGTGTTATAAATTTCAATTAAAAAATGTTTTTTAATACCTTTGGCAAAGGGCTAGAGATGTTTTTTAATACCTTTGGCAAAGGAGGCAAGGTGGTGGTATATTAACCACACTATTTTTTCATGTCTATATTCTTAAACATTTTTTCTGCCGTATTCATAAATAATTAAAATGGATTTGAAATGCATTTTAAGAAAAATTTGTATGAAAATTTTGCCTTAAAACAGATTTCAAACTTATTTTATTTTTTATGAATACGGCTGTTTATGTTTTATAAGTTAATCGAACTGTGTTTTAAACTTTATTTTTTTTACTAAATTTGTCACAGCTTTAAAAAATTACCGTTCTAACAGCGTGTTCATCGATTTCGAACGTTAACGTTCGCGTAGAAAATTATATGTAAAACAAAAACAATATTCGAAAATTTGTTTTTGTTTTTAATGTAGTTTTCTATGCGAACGTTGACGTTCGAAATCGTTAAACAGACAGTTACTAAAACTAGTACTCTAAACAATAACAAATTTTAGTAATCAATATAACATTTTATTTAACTTTAAAATACTAAATTAATTATAAAACTTTTGCTTGTTAACTTCTTTTAAAGACGTTTTTTTAATAGATTTCTATTAAAACATTTATGTTTTCATTTCAAAAAACCCAAATGCCGAAAAATCCCGATATCTCGAAAATTCCCGGGATCCCGTAAAATCCTGGGATCTCGAAAATTCTGGGAATTTGATATTTTGAAATGCCGAATTCCGGGATTTGCGAAAACCATTCCGGATTGGCATCCCAAGTTTATATATAAACTATTTGACTCTTGGTGTAAACTTTATTTAGTAGTGAAAATGATAAATTTCAATAAACCTAATAATTGAAACTCAATAGCAAGAAAAGCTCATACTTACAAATACAAACGCTAATTGATATGATCAATTTCTTTGCAATCTGAAAATCAGGAGTCTAATCACCGTATACGATATCGAGCAAAATTGATCTCTGAATCGAAAGTTAAACCATACTGCGTTCGAAACGATGACAGAGTTGTATTTATAAACAAATGGGAAATTTGATTAAAAGTTGGTAGCACTGCTATTAAAATACCAATATGGACGAAAATATCCCACAACAAAACAAAAAATAAATACTATTCAATGTATGAAAAATATTATAATTGTGTTTTTAATAAAAATTTATTAAAATAACTTTATATGGCTTTTTGTTTGTGTAATTTTTTGAAAATTTTAAAACCACAAATATTAAAACATTTTCAATAATAACGTTAGTAAACATTTATTTTATATGACTTATAATATTATAAGGTTTAATTTGTTTCTTTTACACTTTTAATTATCTTGAACTTTGTCATTTGCACTTTGTCACTAACAAAATAGCTTTCGAACAATTTCCTAACGCTTTTTACATAACTGACGCTCGTTTTCGTAATACGAAGTTGGAGTTTCGAAAGGGATTTTTATTGTTCGTAATAGAGAGTTGCCGTTACGAAAGGAAAATTTGTGTTTTCGAAAAGGTATTAACAACTTCCGTTCATTCGAACCAAATAGTACGAAAATCGTAATACACAGTACAAATTGTTCGACCTCGTTAATTATTTCTTTCGAATCGAAATACGCTGTTACCCCGCTGGTCGTGTTCGTACCTAACAGTTAAATTAACCTATGCGGTAAAAATTGTTTGGTAATTTCAACGTTAATTTTGCCTACGTGTTTTTTCCTTTAAGTTTTATTTTTAATCAACGGTCGAAAATGGATGGTGTAAAATACACTACAGTTCAACCAGTAGGCAAGACATACATGTTAAAATTATCAAAAATTTGTTCCACCATAGATATCTATAGACAGCTGGATATCGGGCATTAATTGAAGTTATTTTTTCATTTTTTCTGTTTCCCAAAAAAAAAACTATTTTGAAAACTCAACTATCAATAGAAAATTGTTATTGTCTCAGACATTTTGCATCAATAATTTAATATTATTCCTAATGGTGTTTTCTTTTCTACAACAAAATGTCACATTTTATTTAAAAAAATGCAATTTGGTGTTCGTTTCTTAAAAATGCTTTGCTCCCTAAAAGGGCGGTGTGTTTTATTATAAAAAAAAATCACCCTTAAATGTCATATATAAAAAGAGAGTGTTGATAATTCCCTGTAAAGAGATGGCTTCTGTTTATATATGGGGTTACCAGACGAAGTTGGGAAAAATCGCCTCTTATCAGGACAGTAAAAATTTAAAGTTTTAATAGTTATTTTTTCTATTATTTTATAGTAAAAACAAAAGAAAGTATTACATTGTTAATGGTAGGTTGTCAGTGGTATAAAATTTAAATAAATTCGGTGTTAAAAAATTATTTTTGAAAAAAAAACGTCCAATCAAGAAATCGTAAAAACTTGGTGTTAATCAATCGGCAATCTGGCTAAGGTATTTTCTTGTTTACATATTTTATGATAAACAAACTAAAGAAATTGGAACTTCGTCATTCATTTTGTTTATTTAATTATTTATTTAATATCAATCTATTAACAAATTAAGGTTTATGTACATAAATTTGTTTTATATTTTTTATATATTGAAGAACAAACTTTTTGTCAGCTGTTAAAAACAAGGCTACCAAATTTTGTGTTTTGTTATCGTCAAATAAAAAATGGCAGTTTTACATGTTCGGCAAGACATTTTATACATGCACCTTTTAAAATGTGTTATTTTTTTTGATTAAAAGAAATTGCCCCCTCATAAAATTTAACATTATGTACAGCTGCTTAAATTTATTTATTAGTGTTTAACAACTTTAATTATATTCTTTCTAGGCCTTTTCATAATGGAAATTGTTGTTTAAATATTTTTATTTATTATTTGCTGTTTAATAGTGGTGGCTGTGGCAAAAGCTCTTGTGCATCTGGTCTTTAGCTGCTTAAGCCAACCTGCTAAACACATTCTAAGTATTTTCCATACACGTGGCATGAGGTTAAACAATATTTTACATTCTTCTTTAATAGTTTTTTAAGTGAATTTCTTATATTTCATACCCCATTTCTCTTCGATACTTTAGTTGCTGTTATTGTTTTTTCTTTTATGCCGCATCGATCGCTTCAGAAAAAAATTAAACAACATGAAATATAACAAGAAATTTTCTTTCGTCGTGCATGTTGTATTTTACCCCCGGGATATTGTTAGTATATATTTTCCTCTTAAGTTGATAGAAAAAAATCAAATTTTTATTTTTCATATATAATCTTCTCTTTTTTTTTAGTAAATTGCAGCACAAATACCGACACTTTTATACAATCATAAAAAACTTGCAGCAGCTGCACACCTACAATTATTTTTATTTTTTCTACTGACACACACACACACATTCACATTATAGCACATCATAAAAATAACCCATTTTTAATGTGGGTACTAGACCCTTTCTCACTGTGTTTAATTCCTCTCTGTTTTGTTGTTGCAATATAATTTTTGTTTTCTGCTATTTGTATATACCCTGCAAATATTATTGGACCACCTGATCCAATTTCATGAAATTGACTACTCCATGGACTGGTCCGATGTAATGTAAGCAAGGACCATGTCATTGTTAAAAAGTGTTTGTAGTGAGACAACATATCTTCGATTTTTAACGACATGTTTTCGTTTTTAAACGAAGTTAAAACTAATCCTCTTGTGTACACAATGGAGTAGTTTTAAAACTACTCCTTTGTAGTCCAAATATGGGTTATATGGTCCTGCCCTAGGACATCGTGATGTTAATTAGTCCATGTTTTTTCCATACTTTTGAGTTACTTTTGGACTATAGCTAGTCCCTTGTGGGCTACTCTTTACACGCGTGTTTGGACTGGTCCTATTATTTGCAGGGTATTTTTGCTCTCAGTACTGCTACATGATGCGAAGTTAACCGCATGAGAAAATTTATGCAGCAGCACAACACATTTTCCTACTCATAATGGCAATGAACCGTTAAAAATACAAACCAATTTAAAGCATCCATATAAACTTTATAACAGCAGCAGCAGCAAAAACAACAACAAATTAGTGTAGGTAGAAATACATTTACATATATTAATGAATATGGGGTTTTACCGGTAATTTTGATAAAGAAAATTTTAAAAATAATATGATTGCACAGCCCATGTTCTGTAATTCCCGCGTCGAGAATCTTTTCGATTAAGATGTGTTAAATGAAACAATAATGCCATGATTGAAACAAACAGCTTTTGTTTTCTCACTAAACTCTGTTTTTAACTTCTTTAGCGAGTAAAAGCTGTTACGAATGGAAATTACTAGCCAATTTACAGAAAAAGTGTGTCAGCAACATTTTTGTGTGTAAAGTTCCCGCTTTAAAATGTCAAACATACTTACAAATAATAAGTAAGAATACCTTATTTGGCTACGCAGAATATTTAATAACCTCCACCGAGAGCTTGAATATGTCAAGATTGGACTGTATATGGTATCTTTAAAATATTAGACAATATATATAAAATTACCTTAAATCATTGTTATTCGCTGCCAAATTTAAATAAAATATCGTGATTTTTTTAAGAAATATTTTTAGGCGAATTATTTTGATTGATTGTTCTTTATATGGGGCCTATGGTAACTAATGGACCGATCTTCACGAAATTTAGAGGAGTGATTTACAGTTATATATAACCAATTTATGCTAGTTTTTGGAACAAAAATATAAATTTTTTAACTCTTTTTCTTGTGCTGGATTTCAATCTCAAAATGCCGAGGAGAACTAGAAAGAGTTTGACACCAATTTTTTTCATTTCTGTTAAGTCTTTCGAAATTGAACGTGTTTTCAACAGATGGATAGACAGAAAGTTATACATGGCTTAATCGAGTAAGAATTACTCAAGGACCCGGAATATATTTATATACTTTAGGGGGTCTTTGATGAATATTCAAAAAGTTCAACGCGGAATGACAAACTTAGTATACTAGTGGTGGTGGAGGGAATAAAGATGCGGTAAGAAAGTATTCTTGCTCGCAATTAAAAGTTGACTTAGTGGAAGTTTTAAGGCTGTTGCGAATACCGAACATTTGCTTTTCATTCAACTTAAATGTGTTTTTTTACTACAGGACTTTTAATAATTTCATTTAATACATTTGTAAAGTTTTAATTTTTTATGGATACATAAATATTACTGTTGTTGTATGCATGTGGAAAGTATTAGCTTTTGCCTTGATAGAATACTTTGCATTTAATTTCTTAAAAATGTCAGTGTTTGTTTTTTAACCTTTGTCCAGCGGAAAAATTTTACAACGTTAAAAGGCGGTATGGGTACAATTGTACCCTTATATACTTAACGCGGCTTTCCTTTTAATATAATTAAATTATTCTGTTCTTATTTAATAAACAACCCAACAAACACGAAGTCAAACCTATGATATGAAATGACTTTATCATTTGACATCAAACGCAATTCTCAAACGTTTTTCAATTGTTTGATTTAACATTTAAATACAAATTGATAATGATTTGAAAATAAACATTTGATATCAAATGTTTTATCAATTTGATGTCAAATGTTTATTAAATGTTAAAATCAAATCAAAAATAAACTTGGCAATACTAAAGCGAAAAATAAATGTAAGCATTAAAAATGGCGATTAAAGTTAAATTTTTTTTCCTTGTGGTTACATGTGTTTTACTATTAAAAATAAATTTTAAAATAAAGTGAACAGTTTATTTCTTGTGAAAAATAAAAATTATTTGTGAGAAATTACAATGATTAAAAATACGAAAAAAAAGAAAAATAATAAAACGGGAAAGTGAAGAAAGTTTGTTGAACGATCGCGGTGCTACAATCCTCAAAATAAAAGGGAGCCAAGTATTTTGTCTTTCCAAGAATTAGAGGACGGAAAGAACACTATTTCATCTTTACGCTATGGTACCGAATGTTTATCTCAAAGTTTGTTCAAATAAATAATAAATTTAAATTAAAAAAATTAAATAGTTTTATTTATATTCCACATTGTATTATAATCCACACTTGAAAAACTTTTGAGAATTACGTTTGAAAGCAAGTTGAAAATAAAGGCATTTTTCAATTTGAAAATAATTTCCCCTTTTTGTTGAGAACGCTATGATTTTCAAATGATTTTCAAATCATTATCAAACGTTTGTCGTTTGAGAAAACGTTTGATTTCAAATCATTTTCAATTTGAAATCAAACCTCCGTGTTTGTTGGGTAATGATTGAACAGTCCCGTGGCTAAAAAAAACTTATTTTACTTACACATGTATACATTTTTTGCAATTATTTCTTGTTTTTTTCTTTCGACTTATATGATGGTACAATTGTACCCCTTCAGCCTTTTAGGGATATCAAGTCAAGAAAGACTTATTTCGGTATGATATAATCAAAATCTTTTTTTGTAAATTTCAAATATGTAATCCGTAATAAAATTTTAGAGATGTCAGAAAATTTTAGATATCTAGTATTAACAAAAAAAAGTTATTGCAATTTAAAAACGAAAAAGGTACCTCTTCCGCCGGACAAATTGTAAGCACTGTAGAATTCTTCTTTGCCATTTTGCACAACGTGCCATCTTTCTAATAATACGGCAGAACTTCCCTGAACTTTATTTAATTAAAAACTCGAAATATAAACATAAATGCATTGTCTAAGTGGTCAACACACAAACAATAAAATATTTTTTTTTTGTTTGGTCTAGCACGGATCCTAACTAATGCGTTGCATTGTGTTGAATCTAGAAAATATGTTGCGAGAAAGAAGGAGAAAAGTGACAGCTAACAATGGCTTATATTTTAACAAAATTTTTATTGTACAAACTTTTTAGAAATAATGCAAAAATTTGCAAAAAAAAATCCTTAAATTTTCTGTTGCATACGGGAGGTATGTATATGCCTGCATGACCAAAATAGCAACCGTTCTGTAGTTTTTCTCTTTAAATTTATTTTTGTATAATATGTTTTCTCTTACATTTTTCTTGTTATTTTTGAGAATTCTGCCTAAAGGATCACTTTGACGTCATCGAAAATTAAAAATTAAATTAAATTTACATAACTTTTTTATATTAATGCCCCTATTGCAGATCTCCACTCAACTCAGTTTGGTCGTGTGAGAGTAATCCCAACTTATACACAACCAAACTCATTTTAGGTATTGTGATACCCAACTGTTTTTAGATGAGTTTGCTACAAAGTTGCCAACTTAAAATATCACGTTTGGCAAGTAAAAATTTTATAAAATTAAATAATTTTTTTGAACTACAAGTGTTTTTAACTGTTGTGTCAAATGAAAAGTACTTACAATGGCTATAAATGTCGATTTATTGTATCATGACGGAAAGGAAAACACTTGCATATATGTGTTATGTACAAGCAGACATATTCGTGATCATTCCAACCCTCTTGAACTTCCAGTGCCAAGTAAGAACTTATAATAAGTAGAGAAACTTTCTTGTCACTTAATGGTTGAATATTTTCAACACCAAATACTTGGCCGGTTGGTGCCACTTGCAATGACAAGAGCTGCGAAACTGTATCCCCAAGGCTATTTAATGAAACTTCTTGTGATAGGTTTCGCCCTGTCGCTTGAGAGTTTCTTTTATTGTTGTCAAGTTTTTTTTTATACTTGCCTTGTAGTGTATCCAAACCTGTACCAAGAATATTATAATTTTATTTATTTATTAGTTCAGTAGATTAAGAATATTAAAAGAGTCTAAGAGAAGTACTTGTCGTTGCCCCAAACTATTTAACTCCACTGAAAACTCTTCCCATAACTTTTTACATGCATTTTTCATCATATCGAACTTTTATTTTTCCGCTAGCAATTTCAAAGTTTCTTTAAATAAGCTGGACAAACCGCTCAACTTTTGAAAAATAGCGAAAAAGTTATTACAAAAATTTATACACCGAACTTAAAAAAAAAAAAAAACTTTAACTGCCAATAACACAACTACTTTTTAGCAGTTGTACGTATTTAACATTTTTGTCGACAAAGTTGAAAACGGCAATACCACAAAATAGCCGACACACAACTGAATAGCCAACTGCCTGTTGATTGAAATTGGCAATGTGAATTTACCAAAGACAACCAAACTGATACAAAAGTAGAGAACCGCAATAGGGACATACATTTTTTGCAAACTTCTTACACAAAAATATTTGAAAAAGTGATCATAATATTAAAAATTTCCAATTATAAATTTTAAAATTGCAGCAGTGTTTTATTTCAAAACAAACCCTTTCCCTATATATTTATACCCTATACCATAAATCGTGTAAACCACCATACGCTATATATAAATTTTTTCCTAACATTTACCTCTCACTTAACTTTCGCTCATACTGGCCCATTCACACGTGTATAGAAGAGTATAAACAAACACATTGTTTTTGTTGTTGATGCCTGGCTATAAACAGGAAATGCCCTTAGGGCTACGTGCAAAAAATATTTAACGGATGTACACAGTTGCGTTTTCCGTAAATGGATGCTAGTTTGTGTAATTTTGTGTATGTGTTTGTATGAGTGTGTGTGTTTTTGTATATGTGTTGGTGAAAGTAAGTGAAAATGAAGTGCCTACATACATATATATAGAGGTGGAATTATATGTAGACAATGTGCTCATACTGTATATAAATTCAAAGCAATATTTACAGTTACAAAAGTAACAATAACTGAAACAGCATCAGCAACAGTAAGTGTTTATTTGCCAAAACATTATAAATGCAATTGTGTGTAACTTACTACAACAGCCTACACTCATATGAACAGCTTAACGATTGAAAAGCAATAAAAAAAGATACCACTATTTACTCGGCGATCCAGCTCCTGTACTACTACATGTGTGTTGGAATGTGTTTGAGTTATTTTTCCTATAGGTTAATTTAATGCATGGTTTCTTTTTATTATAATGATAGTTTTATTTTATAACTTCGTTTTTAGAAGAGGGCTGGTACGAGAGGGATTTCGAACATTTTTCTTTTTTTATTTTAGATTTATTATTTTAAATTTGCTGTTATTTTTTTGTTAAAGTTTAATATCCTTTACCGATGGTAAAATGGTATGTATATCACTGTCATTACGTCTGTTATTTCTACAATATTGATTTTGTATCCTATAAAATACACAGGTATATATTCTTGGTTTTAATGAAGGTTGAAGTTAATCTAACTATATCCGTCTGTCCATCCGATTATCCGTCTGGTCGTATGTACGTTGAAATGAATTTTCAGAAGACCCCAGTTATGATAAAGTTTTATACTTATATCATGTATTGTCCTGATTTGTTTGGTATTGATATTCAGCCTGATCGGTCGACAAATGGCTGAGATATGAGCACAAAACCACGACTTCCTCTAATTGTTGTTGTTTTTTAATTTTTTTTTTGTATGCCTAGAGAACAGTATTAAGTACAAGCATATTGGTTATGCAAGCACAATATCCGACTAAATGTGGGCGGGATTAGATAAGTGGACGTGGTACAAAATATATATTTTTTTATATCTAATGACCGGTATTTGTACAACTTTCTGTTATTATCGCACCATTGTTTAAGGTATAAAAGATTCTTACATGGTTTAATATCCCAATAAAAAAATAAAAAATAAAACAAGTAAGGGTGCTATATTCGGCTATGCCGAATCTTATATAACCTTCACCATGATGATATAAGAACAAAAAGTTATATACATAAATAACGCTCTTTAGATATAAATAAATATTAATTGAGCTACGCCAACTTTTCATTTTGCCATGCCGAAGAATATAAAAAAAACAAAAAACGTATAACATATGTACCTAAGCCCGTTTCCTCTTTTGCCAAAGTTGATCTTTGAAATTTGTTTTTTAATCTTAAAATCGTTTTTAGAACATAAAAAAATTAAATAAAAAAAAATTAAAAAAATTTCAGTATAGAACTTAACAACTCGGCTACGAGTGCTTTTACTGAAGAAGCGTTAAATTTATATATATTGAGTCTATGAGTTTGTTTCTTTATTTGAGCGGCATATCATGTACATGCATTAATGTGTATGCGTAAAATTAAACACCCTGCAAATAATATGCAGTCCAAACACCCGTGTAAAGAGTAGCCCACAAGGGACTAGGACTAGTCCAAAAGTAACCCAAACGTATGGAAAAACCATGGTCTATTTCACATTACGATGTCCTAGGGCATTACATCGGACCAGTCCATGGAGTAGTCCATTTCATGAAATAGGATCAGGTGGTATAATAAAAATTGCAGGGCACATTACAAATAAAATCCACCACTTCCCTGCAAATATTATTGGACCACCCTATCCAATTTCATGAAATGGACTACTCCATGGACTGGTCCAATGTAATGCAAGCATGGACCATGTCATTGTTAAAAAGTGTTTGTAGTGAGACGACATGTCTTGGTTTTTTAACGACATCTTTTCGTTTTTGAACGAAGTTAAAACTAATCCTTTTGTGTACACAATGGAGTAGTTTTAAAACTACTCATTTGTAGTCCAAAGATGGGTTATATGGTCCTGCCCTAGGACATCGTAATGTTAATAATACCATATTTTTCCATACGTTTTGGGTTACTTTTGGACTAGTCCCTTGTGGGCTGAATGTTACACGCGTGTTTGGACTAGTCTTTTTATACGGTTAAAGAGTATGTGTTTTGTGAAATGTTGAATTTATGCCAGGCCTGGAAATTGTTGATTTGTTTGGTGAATTTGTAAAACACTTTTTAGAATGTGATAGCTACTACCACTAATTTAATTCTTCTGAATGATTTACATGTCTGGGTTGACACCATGAACATTTTCTTTCAGAAAGTCTGAGTTGATGAGATGAGTGATAGAGGCGAGAAGAAAAGCATGTTCTCTTACCCTCTCACCAATAAATTTGGACTTTCTAAACGAAAACTTTCATAGTGTGAACCTAGACACTATGCTTGATTCATTTAAATTTATTTTTTAAGCTTTTTTAATTAAACTATATTAACATTTCATCTCAAATTAAAACTTTCCTACCTGGTTTAATTTCATGGTACCAACCAATGAGAATGGCAAGTTTCATTAAAGAAGAAGACAAAATTAAAAAAACCAAAAGTGAAGAAAAATGATACCTTAAATTGTATAGTTTGCTTTTTTGGTTTTATTTTTCATATTTTTTTAATATTTGTTAAGTAGAAATTTGTTAATCTTCATAAATAGTTTCAACAAAGTGAATTGACATTCAATTGATATTTTCCTTTTTGACATTTAGCAAAACGACAAAGTAACGATACAACAAATTTGTCTATTCACAAGTGCATAAACAAAAATCGTATATTTTAAAACTACATATAAACCATACGATAGAGCTTGTGAATTGGACAAATTTAAATTTTTCAACAAGGTTTCTTTTAAATGTGCTAAATTCCCATTTTATACTCTTGAGAAACTGAAACGATAAGCTATTCCTATGCGCATTTCACTGGTTGTTTAGGCCAGATCGTCAGGAAACTTCATTCAAAGATTTTAGAAAAGCTATAGATGTTATACAAATAAAATTGTTAAGCGAATAAGAATTATAAACCTCCGTTTTACATGTAATAATATCAAAGCTTAAACAAAAACAACAACAATAAACAGTGAGTTTATCTTTTCTTACAGTCCCGACTACAATTGGTTGATTTTTTGTCAACTCTAAATGTAGTTGTAAGTGGGTTAAGAAAAAACAAAAATAAAACCAATTTTTCTTATTTCCTTTTTTTAACAACGAAGTTATAATTGGAAAATATAATTTTGAATTTAAATGCATTTATTTTATTTAAGTCCAGCAGGATTACCAACATCAAAGTGATTACATTGTGTATTAAAAAATGACACCTTTGGGAAATTAAATCTAAATTTTTACTTCGCTTTTAGCTGTGGCTTCTTAGCCAAAGACCACTTGCTCTGGCACAATGAAAAAAACCAATAAGACAATACATTAAACACAGCAATTTGTTTTCACTTTGTGTTTTTGCATATTTTGTTTTTCTTTTGCTTATAATTTATATAATTTTTTAAATTATTTTCCACTTAGTATTCGTTTAATTTTTTTTAATTACAACTTTAATTAGAGCATAACACATTTCCTATGCAGGAAAAAAAGTCATGTGGCTCAATGTAAGTTTATTCACTTTATGTTTTATGCCACAATACGAGTTATAAGACAAAGTAAGTGTCACCAATTGTCTACACAAAATGGCAAGAAACAAAAAAAAAAAACCGATACAAAAGTGAAATCTACTTGGCATATGGAATGGTGATTTTCCACTTGAATTACAATTTTATTAAGTCCCACAGCGTTTTGGTAAAACATTCATTCTAAGAAGAAAAAAAGACACAACACAAACACAACAACGATGATGATGATAAAAACGATGTTGCTGGCATTGCTTAAATCAACTTTTGAAAGAACGTTAAGAAGAAAACTCTTGTCTGAAATAATACAACAATAACAAAATAATCAACATAATAAAATGGTCGGTATCATACATTTTAATTTTTTTCTTTCAACTGTATTGCTGCTTTCCTTTTAAATAAAAGTTGAGTTAAGGTAGAGCTTTTCCTTTCTTTTGCTTTCGCTTTATTTATAAAGCAGCAACGACAAGTGGTTGATGGAATGACTTTAATGAAATTATGGTTTTGAATTGTTCGTAACGAAAATTATGACACACTTTAATTTAAACTTTTATTTAAATTTTCACTTAGGAGGTAATTTTGTTGTTCACTTCACCTTGCGTTGAGAAAATTTTCATACAAAATTTTCAAAAATTCAAAAAACTTTATATGAAAATTTTCTTAACGCAAGGTGAAGTGAACAACATAATTACCCCCTTAATATTTATGGTGTGAAAATTATTAAAAATAAATAAATTTTTTCGCTAGAAGTAAAGAAATAAAAAAAAAATTGATTTTGCAAAGATTAATCTTAATGTTGTTGATATACATATGTAAAATTTTAATTCATTTGATTAAATTTTTAATTAAAACTGATTTTATTTTTGATTAATGGTTTAATTAAAAACAAAAATTGGCAAAAATGTTTTCTGTGCATTCTTGAAAGCATTAAGTGTTAATTTATAGTCATATATGCTGCCTTTAGGAAGATATGTTGGTTTACAGTGTAAACATTTCTTGTATGTTCTTCCAAATGCAACCGAGCAAGCTTTGACAAAGCATATGGCATTCTTAAAGACATCCGTTTAGCAGCTGATATGCAAATGAAATTAATGATGTTTTGTAAAGTTCAAAATAACAATGCATTATATTGTCAGTGTTTTAAGCAGTGTTCAAAAAAAAAAAAACATTAAAAATCGTTTCTAAGTGTTCCGTTCGGTAGATTTGTGGAAATCACAATCGCTTATGTGTATAGTAAACGCATAAAGAAACAACGTTTCTCTGCTTGTGATTTTCGATCCAAAAAATAATACTGTTCTTATCCAACTCAACAAAAAGATGAGAACACTTAATTGCGTTCTGTTAAAACAAAAAAATCATAAACTTCGTTGCGCTCGGTTCGGCACATTAATGTGCGTTCGTTTCAGTTGTGCTTAGCACACATATGGCTGGTAAAAAGACCAAAAATGTATTTACTAAACAAAAAACATATGCGAAAAAAACAAAACGCCATCGAAACATAAGAAACATAAACCAACAAAACATAAGCACAATACACACACAAGTTATTCGTGCTGTAGTCGTTGCTGAAATGTTTAGTTAGCTCATTTCTTTATCAATTTTAAAAAAGAAATACTATAGATAATTAAGATCTAATGTATCTCTAGAACACCTCTACAATTTCTTTGTCTTATACCGAAGAACAGAATTATATGTGAATCGGTCTATGAAAAGGTGGCTTATGACTTAAAAACAAAATTTCGAAAAATCAGCTGTCAAATATAAACAATGTATTTCGTCAGCTTCTTGGTAGTTGTTCTCCTTCGTTCTGTTTCTGTTATAAACTACACTCAAAAAAAAGTTTTACTAAAATTACCAAACGATCTGCTGGCCTAATATAAGCAAATTTTCTGTAATAATTACTTAATATTGGTAAATAAATATTTTTTGTGCAAAATAGTTTTTTTCATTTGCAATTCCATGTATTATCTTCAATCTCGATTTTCAATAAAATTCTGTTTTTCTTTCATTTGTGCTCTTCTTTCTCCACATTTTTAGTACACTTCTAAGCAAGTTAGGACTTTCTGCTTTTCACCGAACCAAAAAAAGTGAAAGTGAGTCATAAGCCACCTTTTCATAGACCAGGTCACATATAATGTTAGTTACTTTCTTGAAAAACCTTACGAACGCTAAGGACTGTGCTCGAATACACAAACACTAAAAAAATAGATATTGTTTTGGGATGTGTGAGCCGTACGCTAAATAACGTTTTGCTTCCCTGCAAACAATTCCCATCGCCGAATCATCGCTGGCAAGTTGTCTAACATCGCTGCGATGCATCGCGTGGAAGCTAAATGTGATCCTCTGGCGAATCGCGAAAACGTTGGCATGTGTCAAAACCGCGATTCGTGTACCGCGATTTACGTGAACATCGTGTACCGCGATTCCCTTGAAACTAAATATTTATTTTCCCTTTACGTTAAAAAAACAACAAGACAAAAAAAATCTATCGAAAGTTATAAAAAAACACTGATGATTGCCGCTATTTGTGTGCGCTCGCTTATTCATCGCCTAGTTGTAAGGCGTAGGCGATGGTTAACTATTCGTATCCCCTTTGAAGGATCGCGTTATCATCGCAAAACAAGCAATAGCCAAACAATTTCAAAAATGTTTGTGGGGTTATTTTCGAACACTGGTTGTAAGTAGAGTTTTTCTTTTCAGGGATTATTTCCCGGGATCCCGGTAATTCCCGCTCAATAAAAATCGATGCAAAAAATATTTTTTTATTTATTTGAACAAAAAACATTTCCTGAGATCAATTAAATAAGTATTTATACATGCAATCAACTTTTTGATTTCTTAATTAAGATCTTCATGTTCAAAAGTACACATGGGCAAAATTTCAATTATTTTGTAGGATGTTTGAGGTAGTGGAAAGGGTATTATGCATTTGTGATGATGTGTATAACACCTTAAAATATTGGTCCTAGACCGATCGACTCAGAATCACTCTCTGAGTCGAACTAACGATGTCCGACC
Source organism: Pollenia labialis (assembly GCA_949318255.1). NCBI lineage: Eukaryota > Metazoa > Arthropoda > Insecta > Diptera > Polleniidae > Pollenia > Pollenia labialis. The sequence continues at coordinate 145,944,458 of OX439141.1, forward strand.
TGGTGGCTGGCTGGCTGTCCAAGTAACCTTCTGCGCAAAGTACAAGTCGGAATTTTGCAGAAAATTTTCTAAAATTTGGGACATGGGTTCTTATTGGCACAAGGACCAAGCCTATTGAAAATTGGCCGAATTGTAGTATCACAAGGAGGAAATTTCTGCCTCTCAAAAACTATCAAACCGATTTTTAAGAAATTTTAATCATAGATAGAAACATATTTATGTGACCAGATAAGCTATGCAGTTTTTCAAAAATAGTATCACAAGGGGAGGTAGGAGGCAATTTCTGCCTCTCACAAACTTTCAACCCGATTTTAATGAAGTCTATAAACCCATATTTATATGGACACATAAGCATGATGTGTTTTTAAATACTGTGGTGTAGGGTATCATATGGTTGGGCTTGACCGACTATACTTTCTTACTGGTTTTTCTTTCGATCTGTGACATTATGATTGTTTAGGAATAAAAACTTAAAAAACTATAATCGCAGAGAACTGATGATTATATTAAATTCGTAGTAAATTCCTAAAAGCCACCTTTTAAGTTTTAAATTATTCTCCTTTTAGGTAAAAAAAGGGCCTAAGCACTTATTCCCACAGAATTAATTCAAATCCAACACCATTAAAATAAAACCAAAAAAGTTAAATTATTAAAACATATTATTACAAAATATTTCTTATTAAAACTTAATTTAAATGATTTCGTTATTCGCAAGGCCCATCCACTTATCAGGTCTGCTTACTTGTACAAAAACAAAATACAATTCTTTTTAGTTGTCAAAAATTTACTACCGCATATACAAAGCAAAAGGAAAAAACGTGTATGTGTGGCATACCATAAACGTATACATGCACATGTAAGCAAAATGTAAACAACTAAAAAGAACATAAACAATGATCATCAGGCTTCTTGCACAGGCCTTTTCAATGGGCCTTGGTTATTCGTGACTGAACTGAATGGCAACCTGCTTTATATTTTTTTTTGAAAACAATAAAGCAAGTTGTTTTTGTTTTTATTTTGTTTTTTCATAATTTTCATAATGTAGTTGTACAATTAATGTTGAAAGAATTCCAATCAATTGTAGTGGGGAATGTAAGAAGAGATAAACTCACTTTTGATGTTTTTGTTTAAACTTTGATATTGTTACAAGTAGGCCTGTTGCGTATAATTCTTATACGTTTAACAGTTTTATTTGGTTGCATATCTTTAGTTTTTCTAAAATCTTTGGATGAAGTTTCCTGACGATCTGGCCTAAGCAACCAGTGAAATGCGCATAGGAATAGAGTATCTCATCAACAATAAATTTCAGTGTTTTTTAATGAATAAAAATTGGGAATTAAGCACGAATAACGAAATCATTTAAAACAAAATATTTCTTTCAAAATAGGATTTTTGTTCAGAATAAGCATATACAGAATAGTTTTAAAACACATTTCTAATTTTAATCAAGAAGATTTAAATTAGAAATCGTGTGTCCTTTCTACACATGTTTGCCTTTATAGTCAAAGGAACATAGTATAATATCTAGGAGACCTTCAATTTTCTAAGTACTTCCAAAACTTGTAATTCCTTTTTTAAAAAATATAATTTTCTTAGAATCGAATAAGGGTTTTCTTTATAAATAACTTTTATCATCATCCCTTACAGAATCTTATCCGAAAAATTTTTTATGCAGCTGCTCTGTAAATAAAATCATTATATTTTTTCAAGCAAGTCGGCACAACATTTTTTGGTTTTCATAAAATGAATCTAGATACTCTTCTTCTTACAAAATTTCTGAACATTAACCATTAAACATTGCCTTATTTATCGGATATGAATTGACATCTCTTTGGCGTTTTGCAAAAATTTGTTAAATGGAGAAATATTTTTTTGGTGTATTTCATAGACTTTTTTCCAGATGATAACGATTAGAAGCAGTGTTTAAACCAAACAAAAGAGAGAAGAATTAAAGCTAATTAAAAATGATTTTTTTTTTACTTAGAACTTTTTGCCTAACGGCTAAGATCTATTTGTTGACACAACTTATTTACAATTATAACAGCAGTAAAGTTGCCATAATTAAATTAAAAAATCCCAGGAATTGCCGCACAAATTTCCCAGGATTTTTTTCCCGAAAAATATGGGGGATCCCATGATTTTTGTCCTGGAAAATCCCGTATGAAAAACACTAGTTGTAAGGTATAATTGCTTGATTTATTGTAAACATTTGATCATAAGATTATGTAATCTTTTGACGTGTTCTATTTAACAAAAAAAATTTTGGCACTTACCATGTGATTTGGCGACATTTTTTAAAGCTTGCACAAGAGTAAAGTACAATTAGGCTTGAACATTTTAAGCTCTTTTATACCGCTATATTACGAGAGATAAACTTTTTTAAACAATAACAAAACCAGCTGTTAATCTCGTGCTGCACTCATGCCCCTTTAATTTAAATGAGTGTAGTACATGAAATATTTTTTCTTTTTAAGGGGAAATCATGAAAAAAGAACGTATAACGTTTTTAAAATAACACATATTTTTCAGAAAGGTACACTCACAATATTATTACAGTAACGGACTGTAGTTTATTTAAGAAATATTCCGTTCAGTCATTTTTAAATAAATAAACATTTAAAATTCCAAGCAAATTTATTTTTAACTGATTCTAACAGTTATTCAAAAAACTAAGTGCATATTAAAACGGATTTTCAGTTGCAGTTAATATTGTCCGTTGATTGAGTTAAATTCTTCTTTATGTTGAAGTAAATAAAAATGTAATTTAAAGCAACGAACAGTTCATTTAATTTTTACTGTCAAAAATTCAACCGCGAATTCCGTAAAAACAAATCAATATTCAGTTATCTTTTATAAATTAATTCTCAAAAAATTAACTACATATTCCGTAAAATCAAATAAATATGCAGTTATTTTATAAAATTTTACTGTCAAAAATTCAACACCATATTCAGTAAAAACAATTAAATATTCAGTTATTTTATATAATTTTACTACCAAAAATTAATTTTTACTTATCTATAAAAAATGAATTGCTTGTTTTGTGTAAGCAATTCCCATTTTCTATTTGTTAAAATAAAATAGTTAAATACATCAAATTTTAAAAGTAAAATAATTGCGAAGCCATATCGGTCATGCTGCTGGTGTCTTATAATTGAGAGTTCTTCTGTAAACAACGTGGTCAGTACAACAAAAGTAAAACAAACGTGTAGAAAAACAAGCGGACAGGTGTATGTCTGGTATTTTTTAGAAATTCGGCTCTTTTGTGGAGTAAACGAAAATTTAATAAAATAACTGAATATTTAATTGTTTTTACTGAATATGGGGTCAATTTGACAGTAAAAAATTGGCAGTAAAATTTTAATAAATAACTGAATATTTAACGTTTTTACTGAATATGGTGTTGCATTTTTGACAGTAAAATTTTACAAAATAACTGAATATTTATTTGATTTTACGGAATATGGTGTTGAATTTTTGACAGTAAAAATTAAATGAACTTTTCGTTGAAAATAAATGAAAAATAGGTAGACCGGTTTTTAATTGAACTTTCATTTATTTTATATTACAATTTCAGTTAATTTTACGTACAGAATATTGTGAGTATACATAATGAAACGTAAAAGACAAAAAAATACTCTGAAAAGAAAACGCTATTATAGTCGTTATTTTCATATAGCGTAAAAAATGCAGGATTTTTGTAGAAGACAATCCTCAAGCTCTTAACGAGTAACCACAACATACATTAAAGTTTACTGTTTTGTGCGGTTTACGCGCTCTTTTGAAATGATCAAAGATATGCCGTTACGGTGCATGGCTATCCCGACTGAATTTATGCTTTCAAAAATTAATTAGCTAAAAATCAACGACTTTTGATTCCAACAAGACGGTGTAAGTTGCCATACAGCTCGCTTTACAATCGATCTATTGAAAAACCAATATGATGACAACTTTATTTTCAGAACTAGGCCTTTCCACTAGCCCCCTCGTTTGTGGGATTTCACGGTTCCGGATTAATTTTTTTGGAACCATTTAAAGTAATTGATTGATGCCGATAAACCAACAACTTAACATAACTTAATTTTTTATCGATAACTTTAGTAAAATTTTTGACAGTTGGCCATTTATCTTAATACAGCTGAACCCTTCGCAATTGATAAATTTTTCTATCACTTTATATTTGCACCAAAACTTAAACAACTCATTAAAAATGTAGTGTCATAAGGGCTTAAGTCCTTGTAATAGTTTTAAGGAGCTTATATTGGAATCTTTGCTTCCTGCATGAAGGTGTAGGTTGACAATAACTTGTGGAGGAAGCTTATCAGGCGTAAACCGAAATCGTAATGGCTTTACGAATATTTCGTGGCCATATAATTTCTTCTCATTGTCTTCAAAGTTCTATAGCAGGGAAAATATAAAACTCAAGTATCTTTTTTCTTGTCAATAACCGCTTAGATCAGGAGAATATACAAAAATATCCCTTAATTTTAGTAATAAACCCAAATTTGGCAGAAGTGTTCTTATTATCAGAGATTTATCCGCAGATCCCAATACAGTGATTGATTGATAATAAAAAATTCTATTTGTGTTAAAAAATTTATTGAAAAATATGCTTCTATATGCAACAACAAAAGCTTTTTAAAACAATCCTGCGAAATATTCAATAACATTTTTAGTAGATATATAGTAATATATGGTCATAAAATAGAACCAACAATAAAAAAATATTTGAACTATCTATTCATTGTCTTGGAATTTTCTACTTTATTTACATTTTACTGTTGCAAACGCCAAACTATATCAAACTTACCACCAAATTCCTGAAACTTTAAGCAAAAACCAACATTTTGCTCAATCTTTAATATGAAACAAAATTGAATATCAAGATAATGAACTCACTCTAAAACCCAACTTGTATTGTTGCGGTCTTCTAAGTGTTGTTAGCGGTGGCCGACCAACGAAAGTAACAAGCTCTCAAATAAAATAACAATATAAAAAGGTATTAATAAAATAAAAAACACAAACAATAATAAAAAGAAATGAAGAAAACACAAGTTTATTTCTTATTTTTAGATCTTTCCCAAACAAATAAAAGAAATTACATTTTATTGTCAATAAAACTGGAGGATGAATGTTCTTCTCTTATTGCAATAATACTACAACTTGTACATCAATGTGGCAGGATAAACAAATACATACAAACAAACTCACTGTGATTGTTGGTGGTGATGACGCAGATAAAAATAAACACACAAAGAATGATGAAACTAGTTGCCCTTTAATGGTGTTCTTTTGTTTTTCTTTCTTTCTAAACGCGGAAACGGAAGTAGACAAATTAAGATAAACATTAAGAGACTATTTTGTACAAGTTTTGTATGTTTTGTTACAGATAATGGATCTGATGTTGTAGCTATTATTGTTTAATGATGATAAACATTTTCAACACTAACATACATATGTCTAATGTGTTGAAAGAAAGTTTTTTGTTTTTAGACTTTGTGAAAGGAATTCGTTAATAACAACTTACATATCTTTATTGGAGGTCAATAGGTAGAGTGGGAAAATTTAGTGTGCAATCTGTTGATTTCAAACTGAAAATTAAAAATAACGATGTTATGACCTATATTTACGTAGCTGTAGAAAAAATATAATAAAACCACAGTGATACAAAAAAGTTTCCCTGTTCCCCAGTTGGCCAGACAGTCGTCGTCGATGGTGTATGCATAAGTTGTTCCCTATCAGTTAGGTTTTCTAGAAGATATTAAAGAAGAAATTGTCGTCTTGTTTGGTGTCGTCCACCAAAATTTATGTGTGCCAGTATAAACCACAGTGTCTTAGATGTCGACTTATATGAAACTATATGTGCGACAGTTTAAGCGACATTGTCTTCGAAGTTGTCTTCCAACAAAACCTTTGTGGGCCAGCTTAAACGACGTCAGTATAAGCGATATTTTCATCCATCAGAGCTATATACGAAAATATGTAATCCTAAGTATTCAATAATGTATTCTATAAAAAATTTATTGAAAAACCCAACCAACAAAGAAAAGCAAAGTAAAAATATTCATTGAAGTGAGAGAATCTAAAAATTGCCTTGTGTTTTGCAAGTGGGTGAAATACTATTTTTAGTACAATAACAATGAATTGAAAATTTGATCAACTGTATGCACCATAATTTTTGACGATATTGTCGTGCACGCAGCCGGTAGCGATGAATGATGTCGTTGACGATAAGAGTAGCGATATTTCGATAATATCGTTATAATTGCACAAATTAATCTTTATTTAAAAAACCCTGATAATATTATCGTCTGAATGTCATACCAATTGTGAAGTCGTGCTATTAATACTTCAATACTGTGCACATGAATTTATACTTTATGTTTTTTTTTAAAAAAAAAGAAGAAAAAAAAAATTTTAGAATAGAAATATTTAAAACGTAAGTCAAAAAGAAATTTTATTTTTGGAGAAAAAAAAAAATTCGATGGTGGAAAAAACAGTCGCTTTAGTTTAAAGGTACGATTTTTGTTTGTTTTAAATACGAAATATATAATTATTTTCCCGGAGGTCAAAACGAAATACATCCTTTCCTCACTGGAAAGTTTTTCCAGTTACGGATAATTTTATATCTGTTTGGCGAAAGATATTATACAAAAGACTGGATAAATTTTAATACAGGACTATATTGTAATAACGTTGTCCGTTTCTTTGGGTCATCAAATTGCGAACAAAATTAGAATTCTTGTAAACAACATAAAATTTCTGCTAAATATTGCTCCAAAACGCAGATTATGAGGACCTATTTCTCAAATGTTAATTAAAGCACTTGAAGGATGTTAAATTAGAAATTACATACAAATAAATTCATCATCTTAAATTACTTGCTGGAAAAAAATATATTATACAGGCCTGTTCTGAAAATCACATTTTTTGAAAGTGATTTCAAATCACAAGAAAGGTGTTCTGGTCATATTATTTTGTGATTTCAAAACGTTCAGCTACGTAAACAACTTTTTGAAATCACTTTGTTATTTTTGCGACTATTGTAAGTTGACCGTTATAATAAATTTCTTAAATAAAATACTCCACGTGTTGTTTATTAATTTTTTATGCAATAAGCTATTTTATTTACAACAAATCGTTTAAAATTAAGAAAATTCGATGAAACTACAAAATGATATTTGCTTTTGTGACTTCTGTTGTGATTTCAGGTTTGTTTTTTTAGTTGAATTAAAGTTCGCTTTTTTGCTAACAGCGGCATGAAAGCAAAGTCTTATATTTATTAAAAATCGTAAAAGCTGTAAAGAATCACAGGGAAAAATCGCTTCTATCTCTAATATGGCTAAAATTCGCAAAAAATTCCAAACTTGGAAACTAACCTTAAAATCTATTTGAAATCTCTAAATGGATTAAAAAAATAAAATCTCGAAAAATAAAACAAAAAAAATTTGCACAATAGCGAAAATTCGCAAAAAAAATTTATATTTCAAACAAGCCATAAAATTGATTAAAACTCCCTAAAACTGTAAGGAATGGCAAAAATTCGGTAAAAATTGCTAAATTAGCGGAAATTCGCAAAAATTTGCTAACAGCGGCATGATAGCCGAGTCTACTTTTTAATATAAATCGTTAAAGCTGAAAAGAATCCGAAAACTTACAGGAACAAATCGCTTCTATCGCGAACATGGCTAAAATTCGCAAAAAAAATACAAGATTTTAAACAACCCTAAAACTAATTTGACATCGCTAAATCGGTTAAAAAAAACAAATTGTCGGAAAATAACATAAAAAACGTAAAAAATTAGCTATAATTTTGAAAAACAACCCCTTTGTGTTTACATGTGCTTTCGACAATTGAAAATCACATCGAAAAACACAAAAACGGTGTGATTTACAGAACACCACAAAATCACACGTGTGATTTTAAAAGCACATGTGATTTGAAATCACGTGATTTTCAGAACAGACCTGATATTCAAGATTTCAAATTATAAGAAGAAACCTTAGAAATATAAACTTAATGGGAAGAAATTTTTGTAAAATTGTGCTACACTGAGAATTTAATCACTAAAAATCAGTTAAGTAATTTAAAGTAAAACTAATTTTTTTTTATGATATCAAAATTACCAAAATGTTTTATTAATGAATTTTTTTTTAAATTGTTTACATTAATTGTCTAAATTTTAACGTCTTTCCTCAACCAAAACAATACACCTGTCATATACTAAGTGAAAATTTAGAATATACAGGTCTGTTCTGAAAATCACGTGATTTCAAATCACATGTGCTTTTAAAATCACACGTGTGATTTTGTGGTGTTCTGTAAATCACACCGTTTTTGTGTTTTTCGATGTGATTTTCAATTGTCGAAAGCACATGTAAACACAAAGGGGTTGTTTTTCAAAATTATAGCTAATTTTTAACGTTTTTTATGTTATTTTCCGACAATTTGTTTTTTAACCGATTTAGCGATGTCAAATTAGTTTTAGGGTTGTTTAAAATCTTGTATTTTTTTTGCGAATTTTAGCCATGTTCGCGATAGAAGCGATTTGTTCCTGTAAGTTTTCGGATTCTTTTCAGCTTTAGCGATTTATATTAAAAAATAGACTCTGCTATCATGCCGCTGTTAGCAAATTTTTGCGAATTTCCGCTAATTTCCGCTAATTTAGCAATTTTTACCGAATTTTTGCCATTCCTTACAGTTTTAGGGAGTTTTAATCAATTTTATGGCTTGTTTGAAATATAAATTTTTTTTGCGAATTTTCGCTATTGTGCAAATTTTTTTTGTTTTATTTTTCGAGATTTTATTTTTTTAATCCATTTAGAGATTTCAAATAGATTTTAAGGTTAGTTTCCAAGTTTGGAATTTTTTGCGAATTTTAGCCATATTAGAGATAGAAGCGATTTTTCCCTGTGATTCTTTACAGCTTTTACGATTTTTAATAAATATAAGACTTTGCTTTCATGCCGCTGTTAGCAAAAAAGCGAACTTTAATTCAACTAAAAAAACAAACCTGAAATCACAACAGAAGTCACAAAAGCAAATATCATTTTGTAGTTTCATCGAATTTTCTTAATTTTAAACGATTTGTTGTAAATAAAATAGCTTATTGCATAAAAAATTAATAAACAACACGTGGAGTATTTTATTTAAAAAATTTATTATAACGGTCAACTTACAATAGTCGCAAAAATAACAAAGTGATTTCAAAAAGTTGTTTACGTAGCTGAACGTTTTGAAATCACAAAATAATATGACCAGAACACCTTTCTTGTGATTTGAAATCACTTTCAAAAAATGTGATTTTCAGAACAGGCCTGATAGATTGTTTTTAAATCAAATTCTACCAAATTCCATCGATGGATTTTAAATGGTGAGTCAAAGATTTATGAGTTTTAATAAATTCTTTTATTTGTATTCTAAAATTTTCACACACACTTGATATTCAATAATACGTAAAGCGTATACTTTAATCTAATGCACTTAAAGAAAATATATATACATATACATATATATAATTTTATAATTTTTTTTTTTAAATTTCTTTTAACCTTTTTCGATTATAATTTAATTGTTCTGTAAAAATGTTATATATATTTTTTTTTATAATTACTTCTTTATCCTTATAAATTCAGTTTTTTCCACTTAGAAAAATTAGACAATAATTATTAAATTTTTTTTTATAAATTTATAATTACTTCAAAGCAAGATAATTTTTTTGTTTAAATGTTTCAATTTACACATATTTAAAAATTTTCTTCTTGAATAAATGTAACTTCATATAATGGACTTTTAAATTTTGATTTTATTCCACGAAAAATTTAGATTATTATAGAAAGGGTAATTTTGGGCTATCTTAAACATTAAAAGATAGCATGGTTGGGTGGGTAATGACCTCGAGAGTGTATACCATCTTTTAACTCTCTTATCTAAACTTCACCTTGTTATTATATAATTTTTATTTATAAATTATTATTATTTTATTTTTTTTGTTAGTTCATTTTATTAGTGGTCAATATTATAGGGTATTTTGCTACCTAAATTTAATTTTATGGATCTGGCTATAACCTACTTTGTTGCAAACAAAGATTCCACCCCATTCCCTGAGCACGGCCGGTTATATAGGTAGCAGTGTTTTTCAACAAATAGGAATTAGGAATTTTGAGCCGTCACACAATTTACTTTATAATAAATGTTCAACCTTTGTAATATCTTGTTCCTTATCTTAGATATTTTAACCCTGCACGGTTACTCTTTGTCGAATCGACGAAGCTCATTTACATATTATTATATAACTTTTATGTATGCAATTAAATAACACTCTTATTCAACAACGTTAGCTGATGCCGTTAGCTTGTGGTGAGTGGACGTACGCTGGATACTTATTTTTTCAAATTCAGATAATTTATCCAAAAAACATCGACGTACTGAAAGTTAGTGCGATTAAAAGACAAAAGGGAATTTAAAAATTTCGAAATTAGGAATTTTATACGGGAACCATTTCAAATTAGTATTATTCTTGTATAATACCCTTCGCGGAAGGTAAATATAAGGGTGTTTATAATTTTGTCATTCCGTTTGTAATTTCTACAATATTGATGTAAGATATACATTATGGGTCCATATAAGTAGCGAAGATGATATAACGATGTCCGGCTGTCTATTAGTTGAAGTGCGGTTTCCGAAGACCCCTGATAAGATGGGACTTGGTAGTTATATATTTATGTCACATATAGTCCGGAATTATTTGCTATTGAAATTCAGCATGATCGGTCCATAAATGGTTGAGATATGAGCACAAAACCAAGACTGCCTCTAATTTTGCCCAGAAAACTCTTGTTGTTGTTGCTTTTTATTTTCTTTTTATGGATGTACATATATCTGGAAAACGGCAAGAGCCAAAGTTTTCAAATTAGGTACAAGCATCTTGGCTATCAATACACAACATCCGAAGATATTTGGTTGAGACTTAACAAGTGGGCGTAGCCCTTCCCAAACAAAGACATTATAGATATCTGTAAACGCAGAGAACAAATATGGTTGGACATGGTAACGGCAACATCAATAATAATATATTGTTGTCATTAACAAAAAATTTTTATATATATTAAATATAAGCAATATTATAGTTACTGTAAACATATCAATGTTTATCGCAATCTTTGAGTAGTGTTGACTGAAAAATAATTATTTTTCTAACAACTAAATAATGATAACTTTGAAAACATATTCAATTACTTACAAGCACAACATGATAACTTTCTATAAGAGTAGTCATAATATGATTAAGATGCATTCAAAATATCTTAACTATAATAATATTATGATAGCGCCATTTGTCAAATAATTTAATACCAGTGCTGTCGTAATATTTTAAAGAATTATTAAAAAAAAGTTAACGAATTGTTCATTAAATAGAAAATTGTTAAATAAAATAGTATTGTTAATAACCTTTTTATTTTTTTTTCTTTGTGAAAGTGCAAAGATATTGACCATTACATGTAAGTTTAATGTTATTTTAAAAGAAAAAGTAAAAAAAAATATTAAATAATTTATAAATAATTGCGACCTACGACAAGCGATAACAACGATATTATGATAAACTACGATAATATTATGATTACAGAAATCATAATATGATTCTTTCGCAGATGCTGTGATAACTTTTAACTAATTATGATTAACATGATAATAATATGGTTTCTTCTTAACTTATTATGATTAACATAACAATTATATGATTCCTTCTTAACTTTTTTGATTAACATGACAATAATATTATTACTTCTTAACTTATAATGATTAACATGATAAGAATATGATTAAGGGGAAGTTATTATGATTTAGTATTACGAATATATTTTGTCATAATATGATTCAAGAATAATTATAGTATAATGACTACAATCATGAATCTTGCCATTATATCTTGCTCTTAAAATATGCTTACCACAACCATGTTTGTTCTTTTCGTGTACATCTGAAGAACGGCAAGAGCAAAATTTTCCAAATTAGGTACAAGCTTATTGGTTATCAATTCATAACAGCCGACAAAATGTGGGGTGGTCGTGGCACAAAGTAAAATTATTTATATTTAAAAATCGGTATTTATATAACTTTCTGTTATTTTTGCACCATGATGGTGGGTATATAAGATTCGGCATAGCCAAATATAGCAATCTTAGAGTCTGAACACAATGTAACGATAACTTATTGCGGTGCGAGTTTTTATAAGATTTTGAAGTAAAAAACCGCAGTGCGGAACGGCATAAAATTAAAATCTGTTTTATTTTCATTGCGGACTTTCTTTCTCTCCCAACAAAGCAAATTTAATTCGCATTGTCTCTCAATTTTTGACACTTGTTCTCTTTCTGATGCTGCCATAGTTTTTGAATAATTGGCTACGTTCACAACATTATTGAAAACAATGATAAAAATGTATGCACAAATAAATTAATAAAAATTTAAACAAAAAATGACAACTATTTCCGTCGCCGTCTTCCGTTGTATATGTTTATTTTTCTCTCCCGCAACGAGAAATCGCACCGCACCGCAAACATTGTGTTTAGACTCTTAAGGTACGTTCAGACTAATGAAAAATTTGACAAAAATATTTGTTCTGATATTTGCTTCAAACTGTGTGAAACAAAAAAATATTTTGTTTGATGTTCAAACTAAGCTCAAATATTTGACAATTTTTGTTTGTTGAAACAGTTGGCAAATAGTGTCAAATAAAATAAATTAATTCATGTTTGCCATGCGTTCAGACTAAAACAAATATTTGCATCAAATAATTATTTAATTAAAGTGTTCAAAAATAAAAATATATTTCACAATAGTAAAAATTCGTGCAGAAGCCTAATTATTTGTTTTATTCTGTTGGGCTGCATCTATTATATTGTTAGAACAGGAGTATGTAAAAGAAAAACAAAATTGGAAGACAAATGGTTAACGGAAACATGGCTAAAATTTGCGAAAAATTGGTAACAACCCCTAAAATATATGGTTCGGTTAAAAACAAAATGTCGGGAAAAGAACAACAAACAAATGTTGCAAAAACAGCCATAAAATTGACTAAAAGTCCCCAAAAGTATAAGGAATGGCAAAAATTTGGTGAAAATTGCTAACTTAGCAAAAATTCGCAAAAATTGGCTAATAGCAATCCCTAAAATTTATTTGAAATCGCTAAATCAGTTAAAAAAAACAAAATGTCGTGGAAAACCCAAATAAAAATATGTTGCAAAAATAGCGAAAATTCGCGAAAAGTTTTGATATTTAAAACAAGCCATAAAATTGATTAAAAGTTCCTAACAGTATAAGGAATGGCGAAAATTCGGTGAAAATTGCTAAATTAGCAAAAATTCGCAAAAATTGGCTAATAGCAAACCCTAAAATTTATTTGAAAGCGCTAAATCGGTTAAAAAAAAACAAAATGTCGGGGAAAAACCAAATAAAAAAATGTTGCAAAAATAGCGAAAATTCGCGAAAAGTTTTGATATTTAAAACAAGCCATAAAATTGATTAAAAGTTCCTAACAGTATAAGGAATGGCGAAAATTCGGTGAAAATTGCTAAATTAGCAAAAATTCGCAAAAATTGGCTAATAGCAAACCCTAAAATTTATTTGAAAGCGCTAAATCGGTTAAAAAAAAACAAAATGTCGGGGAAAAACCAAATAAAAAAATGTTGCAAAAATAGCGAAAATTCGAGAAAAATTCTGATATTTCAAACAAGCCATAAAATTGATTGAAAGTCCCTAACAGTATAAGGAATGGCAAAAATTCGGTGAAAATTGCTAAATTAGCAAAAATTCGCAAAAATTGGCTAATAGCGGCATGATAGCAAAGTCTAATAATTATTAAAAATCTTTAAAACTGTAAAAAATCCGAAAACTTACAGGAAAAATTGCTTCTATCGGGTATATGCCTAACATTATTTGTCGTTGTTTGCTCTTACAATTTTTTTGTAATATCAAATAAATGTTTGCTCAAAAATTACTAAAATATTTGATTTTTTGTGTTCACACTATGTTCACATTGGACAAATATTTGTTTGCCGTCAAATACTTTTATTTGCTCAAAATCAGCTGTTATTTTATTTGACACTCAAAAATATTTTGTGTTCAGACTACGTTATTGAAATATTTGATGTTTGCTTTCAAATATTTCATCAGTCTGAACGTACCTTTACTTGTTTTTCTGAAAAATTTTATTAAAATTATCGAAAATGTTATCAATATTTCCTTTTGGAAATTGGAAAAGACATTTTTCGGGCTTTTGAACGCTTTTCGTTTATTGAAGGAAACAATAGTTATATTCCCACGGAATTTCCAAAACTAACTTTACTGATTTCTAAGCCCGGGTTTGCACTAAAATTTCGACATTGCCACTGTCTGTATAAAAATAAAATTTATATGTAACAGCAAAATTAAATAAAAGTTACGATGTGTATGTGATTCCAAAAATAAATCTTATTGTCACTTTATTTAAATATGAGCTTTTTGAATAAAATAAAACCTTATCTTATTTCCACAAACTAACCAGACCCAATCGCTTGAACGAATGTATAGATCAACAACTTAATTAAGTCAATAAATTAAATGATATTACGCCAGAAGAGTGCTGGTGGATGTCAGTAGTGTCTGATGTTTTATTTGCCGGCAAAATTTTAAATGCACACCAGGGGAGCCATAACTTGTTGGTAATTTAAACCATATTTTTATTGGTTTCTTTAAAAATAAAATACACATACTTACGTAAAAATACTTGCGTATTTACATACAAACTTTTGCAGAAACGTAACAATATAAACACCAAAAACAAAACAACAAGCAACAAAAAAACAAGGACAACAAAGCCAAATAACAACCGACAACAATTTACTACAGAACAACGTATTTACACAACCACCCACTGAATAAGACAGATCAACGGATGGCCGGATAGACTGATATACAAAATACTAACCAACCAAGTAACCAACCAGTCAGCAAACCAACAATAAAATAACAAGCAAGTAATTTTAGTCATCAAGGTCGACCATATGCTACCCCACAGTACTTCAAGACAATTTTCGAGAAAGCATTACAATCTATTTTCGGGATGTATGAATTTGTATGAAATATATGGATAACTTTGGACGGATTTAAATTACATTTGATATGATTATCATTGCAATAAAATATGTTAGGACCAAATAATGAAATAATGAACCGAGCCTAACCTTATTTAGTAGACTTGGTCCTACTGACAATTTAAACGCACAAAACAAATTTCATTAAATCATCTCCGAAATTGCGACCAGTACTTTGCACGCAAGGTTTGCATAGACAGACAGCCAGACAGACGAACGTCGTTAGATCGACTCAGAAACAGATTCTGAACCAATCGGTATAATAAAAGGTGGATCTATGATCGATATTATTCAGTGTTACACTCATCAGCACAAACGCATGACAATACGGGGTGGAGTAAAGTGACGTTTTGAGTTATTTAATGACCGACATTTTTCTTTTTGATATTATTTAACGTTAGCGTTTATTAAAATTAAGTTTATAGATTGGAAATATAATCAGGTTACGTTTCGACGGTTATCAGTCTTATTTTGCCAATTATAACCCACATTTTTAATCAGATTATCACTACTAGTAGCTATCCCGCAAGTTGGAAACGGGCCAAAGTCCATCCCATTCCAAAATCATCTTCCGAATACCGTCCAATTGCTATACTACCGTATCTATCAAAGGCTTTTGAAAAATTACTCCATACTCAAATAACTAAATATCTCAATAATTTCAACCTTCTTACATCAAGACAATCTGGATTTCGTGCCAAGCATAGTTGTACCAAAGCTCTCATTGACGTAGCTGAAGATCTTAAAAAAGAGCTAGATTGTGGTCATAGAGCTTTGTTGGTGTTACTTGACCACTCAAAGGCTTTTGATAATGTTGACCATGTTGTTTTAACGCAATAACTTGAAAAAACCAAATTTTTTTTCCTACGTCTTCGAAACCGTTAACATCCTCCTTCTCCTAGACTTCGACTAGAGGAGTACCAAAGGGCTCAGTTCTTGGACCTTTACTTTTATCAATTTATGCTAACGACTTGCCAGATCAGTTGCAACACTGCAATATCAGAATGTATGCAGATGATGTTTAACTGTATATTAGTAATTAAAAAATGAACTTTGAGAAAAAGTTACACGAAGACTTAAAAAGTAAATCATTGTGGGCTTCTAATGGCTTAAGCCTTAACCCAAGCAAATCAAAGTGCATCCTATTACATAAAAGAACACAGCACCCAATTGAAATACCTCAAGTCCACGTTAACAACCATCGAATCGAAGCAGTGAGTAGAGGTAAAACCTAAGAGTTATCTTCAATAGCACGCTAACGTAGGCAGATCATGTCGCTAATGTCTGTGGAGAAACATCATCTATGCTACGTACTCTATGACCCACACAATACTGTACACCACTCAAAATCAGGCTGCTGCTTGCGAAGTTTTTTCAAGCTGTTTGCAAATGGTGAACATATCACCTTCTACGCAAAGACAATTCTCGGCGTTCAGTTCCATGATCATATAAAAATACGAACATTGGTTTTCTTGCATAAAATCATATCTGTGGCATTAAGTCAAATTCAAAAAGTTGAAAAAAATTTTCAATATTTTTAATCAGGCCTAAGTTCATCAAATTTAATTTTCAGTAAATTATTTTTATGAAGAAAGGAATTTTACAACATGAAAATTAATTAAAATTGTTATTGATAATCATTCATTCTTGACTGACCTGAGATTCGAACCCAGGCGGCTGGTTACCATGACATGTTTCGATCGCAACCACTCGATCTCCTCAGATGGATTTGCCGTCTTACACTCGCAGCCATCGACGACTGCTGACGTCAATAGTCAAATATCAATCCTTAAACCAAATTGTATTTTAAAACAAAGAAAAAAAAAGTACTTTGGACTTCAAGAAGAATTATTGACATGGGTACGAAAAAACAGAAGTTAGGAAAAACATGTAAAAAATCAATTTAATGGATAATCATTCAAAAAAGCAAATTTCGATCTACCAAAGGTTAAAATACAATTTGGTTTAAGGATTGATATTTGACTATTGACGTCAACAGTCGTCGATGGCTGCGAGTGTAAGACGGCAAATCCATCTGAGGAGATCGAGTGGTTGCGATCGAAACATGTCATGGTAACCAGCCGCCTGGGTTCGAATCTCAGGTCAGTCAAGAATGAATGATTATCAATAACAATTTTAATTAATTTTCATGTTGTAAAATTCCTTTCTTCATAAAAATAATTTAATGAAAATTAAATTTGATGAACTTAGGCCTGATTAAAAATATTGAAAATTTGGATTAAAAACCATAAATAGTTCAACAAAATAACCACAATTCTGATTGTTGAAAAAAATGTTGTTAATCATACGAATTTTCATTCAAAAAACATTTTTGCTTACATTTTTAAAATTTTGTATTATTAACGAAATTTTTCTTGATTTTTGGTTTTTTTATTATTTGATAAAAATGATTTTTTTAGCGAGTTTTTTTTAAATCTTTTTTGCTGTTTTATCTCGACTTAAGATGTTGTGAGGGTGATAGTTTTTTTTTGTACAGGGGAATTTTCTTACACTTTTGATTTTATTAACATTTTTCTTTGGCTGTAGAATAAAAAGTTTTGTTTTGAATGATATAAAGTTAGCTTTGATTTTTATTATTCAAATTAAAAGAAAATTTTCATTTCAAATTGAAAATTTTATTTGAGGTGAACGATCACAGCAGATTATAATTAAAATAAATTATTTTATATAATAATTTTCTTGTGCCAAAGAAAAGGAAAGGGGGAAAAAAAAGGAATATTTAAAGAACACTAAGAAGATTTTAGAATATATCGAATTGGTAAGTTTTTTTTTCTGTGCATATGCGTATATTATTTTTAAATTCTAATTTGGGTTTACTTTCTTTAGTAATTTCTGGTTCACTTGTGAACCTGTACGAGGGATAATCAAAATAGAAAAAAAGTAAAGAACAGGAAATATTTTCAATATTCGTTTTCATTGAATTGGAATAACTCCAAGCAAACTGGGTAAAATTTATAAATTGGCCACAACAGCAAAGATTCACCACCAATTAGTAAATTATCTTTGAGCGGTTATTCCCGATAATTATAGTGGTACCTTCTATATCTGCTTCTTGATATTGGTATTTGATAAGGCAGATTTATAAACAACCATAAATTTTTTTTTTCCTCTTATTTTGATATACGATTAACTAAATCTATTATTCTTGTTAATGGGTGACCACATTCCAACAAAATCGTTCGTTTATTTAAGTTAATTTTTTTTATTTCAATTGTTTACTTTTAATTAATTTGTGTTTGAAATCCTTCTTTATTCTATTTATTTTCTAATTATTGAGTTTATTTGTATTTGAATTCATTTGTATTACAGTTTCTGTTTTTCCTTTTAAAAAGATATTTCAATATTTTTGATAAATTGTATAAAAATCATTAATTAATATCAATAATTTTTGAATCTCGGTTATTTAGAAATCAATTTAATTTGGTCACCTTAACTTTTTAACATGTAGAAACTCAACATAAAAACACTTCTTAGAAAATACACTCAAAACACTTTCATTCAGTATCAATCACACTCAAATATCCACCCCAATAAAAACACTCATACCAAAATATTAACACACATTTAAATTTAAAAAAAAAAAAAAAAAAAAAAAAAAAATACACATTTAAATATACTCAGTTAGTGTGGATTATGTTATAAGTAAATTATTTAACATGCATACGTAACGTACTCCACACAACATCCACAATAGCAGATTTAAGAATTGCATAAAATAAATAATCAACGAAAATAACCTACTGTCAATGGGCGCCTACTGACATCGGGGGATTTAAATCAAGTAAGTGGATTACTTTAATGTTATAACATAAATCAGCCATTTTTAAAAATAAACTCTTACAAATTAATTACAAATATATAATTATAAAAAAAAAAAAAAATAAATATCACATTCAGTTCTATGCATTCACATTCTTAAGCAACACATTTTATTTAAATTTTTTTTTTTTTAATATATAAACATTTTATTAATATTCCTACCAAATTTTTGGAAATAATAGTTATAGTTATTTAGTATACTTATATGCAAATTTATGTATAAAGAGGTGACCAAACTCAAGTTTTGTTTATCTTATTTTTGTTAAATGAATTTTTTTTATGATTTGTTCGCGTATTTTAAAACTTTAATATTTTAAATAAATTTTGATAATTGTAATGTTTTCAAACATGAAATTTTAAATTTGTTTATTATTTACTATGAAAAGTAAAGTTAAGGTATGGGTTAGGTAGGGTAAATTCTATTTAGGTTTATTTTTGGGCTGACAGCAAACGATATATTCTTGTCAGCATGGTGGGTGGGCCTGGCCTTAATGTAGCAAATTCCAGCTTATGCTACAAGCCAACCATCAATTACGTTCTTTTACTATCCTTGTTTTAATTTATTTTCTGTGTTGGTCATTGATATTTTTGGCTACCTAAGTTAAGATCTTTTGTAGCGATTTCTTTTGTTATTTGACATTAGGAAGATTTGGGAACATTATACACCCCCCCAACGACGAGCACGGCCGGATTATAGGTAGCCCCGTTCCCAAGGAGGAATATATAAACCTGAAGAATCGTTACAGAGATTTTTGGCGCCCAACGTGGGGCCTCAGTTTTCGTAACTTTAAAAATTCTTGTGCACTTTCATCCCGATGCTAAGGGCCTTAGAATCTTTTGTGTGCAGTGATTATACGGATATTTTTTTTTTTATTTATTTTATTAGTAGCTTTTGTTTAATTATTTGTTACTGTGGACTTAATTGACAACTGTTTTCGTACGGTTATCAATTCCTAGTTGAACATTTAATGGACTTAAGTTATCAGGGCTTGGGTTCGAACTTGAGAATTTTTGTTCTGGTTATAATCGGTTCAACACTCGTTCGACTCTTTTCCTTTTTATTTTCTTTTATGTTTGGATTTTCGTTTGAAATTTATCTTTACAGTTTTATTTGTCTGGATGTATGGACCTAAAGTAATTTTCGATTATTCGGTTACTTTCCTATAACAGACAGTTAATCCCTTTTAAATCTTCTTATGACACATTTTTGTTTTGGACCTGATTCTTTTGAGTTTTAATCGAAAGTTTCCAACAATTTTGAGTTGTACTTCTTTTATTTGTTCAACGTAATTATGGTTGGTATTCGGACATAAATTTGTCTATTATTTTTTTTTAATTTTCTCAAATATTTTGTTTTGATTTTATTTATGATTTTTTTTTCACACTTATTTACCCATACCGAAACTTCACTGAGTAGTAGCTAAAATTACCTTTCTGCCAATTCTTTGAAAATAAACCTTTTGTTCAGTTTACGCTAATTATTTCGAATTAATTAGTTTTTCATTTAGAATTTTAATTATCTTGGATTGATTTGTTTAATTTTTACTCTGACTTTTGTTGTCCATTGTTTTTCTCTTATTCCAAAGTTTTGTTGTTAATTTACCAAATGCCTTTAGTTAGGAGTGCTGAAAATATTCCAGCAAGTTTAGAGCGGGAATCTGCTAATGCTACTATGATTATAGATGAAGGCGCTGGTGGGGATTCAAATCTTACCCCAAATACGGTTGGAAGGCCTAGAACTCGTTTGCAATCACGTAGAGATGCTCGAGTGCAGGAAAATTGTAATGTTAGACAGTTTCGTAGTATTGTGAATGAATCTTTAGGAGGATTTAGAGAGGAAATAGCCAATATGGTTTCAGAAGGGCTTCGCACCTTAACTTTGCCGATAGAACATGACAGACAACAGGAACATATTGAACGTGAGGGTCGAGATGATAGGAGCATTATTTCTCGGGATGATCGTGATAACCGTGATTTAAGAAATTGTAATACTGATTTTAGTAGAAATTCTGAAAGAGTTCTCAATGTGATCCGTAATTGGAGAATTAGATTTTCTGGGGATACGTCGGATGTAACAGTAGACGAGTTTATCTATAGGGTAAACACTCTAACAAATTCTAGTTTAGGGGGCGATTTTGGTTTGCTAAGTGAGCATGCCCATATTCTTTTTGAGGGCAAGGCTTTAAAATGGTTTTGGCGGTTTCATCGCAGTTGTGACGTCATGAATTGGAATGATTTGTGTTACGCTTTGAAAAGACAATTTAAAGATTACACAACGGATTTTGATATTAAAGATGATATCTTCCGTAGAAAGCAAAGACAAAACGAAAGTTTTGATGACTTTTATGATGCCATTTTGATTTTATGTGATAGATTGCGAACCCCGTTAACCGAAGTCGAACTGTGTGAAATTATTCAGCGAAATTTGCGACCAGACGTAAGGCATGAGCTCTTACATTTGGAGATAAATCGAGTAGGTGAGCTAAGACGCGCAGTGAGACGTCATGAAAAATTTATTAAAGACACGACCTTATCGAATAATAACAAACGCTCGTATCAAAAGCCTCACATTTCGGAGATTGATGCGGATAATACTATGTTAGATAACAAAGATAATATGGAAGAAGTATCAGAGATTTGTTTATTATTAAAGACTGGAAAATGTTGGAATTGTGACAAGGTCGGTCACACTTTTATAGATTGCTTGGAACCACGAACAGTGTTCTGTTACGGTTGTGGAGCGAGAAATATTTATAAACCCAACTGCCCAAAATGTTCCAAAACTCGGGGAAACTCCTTGAAGGATGTCCGGACTATGAGGAACGGACATCCGAAACAAAATTAGGAAATGCAAATAAACCTTGTGAAGTGAATTTACCAGCTGAAACTTATATCCCTGATATGACAAAATTACCGGAAGAGACTCAAAATAATATTTTTCATCCTTTGCAACGACCCTTGCATATTCGATTAGAAGAATATAACAAGGCTAGGGCTAGAATTTTTTGTGAATCTGTTTTTAAACAGAAGCCAAATAGATCATCGATGAGAATTAGTGAATTTTTTAGACGTAGAAAAGAATTTCGTAAGCATGTCATATCTACATTAGTAAGCAAAGAGAATGACAACAGACCATATATTAAATTGGAGTTATTAAACAGATTCCGTTTTGCGTTAATGGATAGCGGCGCGAACGTTAATGTGATAGGCGGAGATTTGTGTACGGAGGTATTAGAAACTGGAAACTTTAAGCATGGGATAGGAAATGTTAAAACAGCTGATGGGCAAAAACAACGTGTTACAGGAACAGTGCTTTTGGAAATTACTTACAATGGACTAAGGAAACCAATTGAATTTTTCCTTATACCATCGATAGCACAAGATGTCATTTGTGGTATGGACTTTTGGGACAAATTTGGAATACACATTTTTACAAGAAATACTGTTTGTGAAATTATTAGGGATGAAGATCCGGGAAAAATTCCTTTGTCAGCGATGCAAAAACAGAAACTTCAGGAAATAATTAATTATTTTCCAAATTCTGAACGTGACGGCTTAGGTTGTACAACATTGTTGGAACATATTATTGATACTGGAAATGCTGCCCCTATTAAACAAAGGTATTACCCAATATCTCCAGCTAGGGAAAAATTGTTGTGCGGGGAAATAGACCGTATGCTAAGTTTAGGTGTTATTGAAGAATGTCCAACTTCTCCGTGGTCATCTCCGGGTGTTTTAATAGTGAAACCTAATAAAGTGCGTTTTTGCGTGGACAGTCGAAAATTAAACTCCGTGACGACGAAAGACGCTTACCCAATTCCAAATATAGACGGACTAATTTCGAGACTTCCTCCAATTTATTTTATTTCCAAAGTGGATTTGAAAGATGCATTTTGGCAAATCAAATTGGACGAAACCTCAAAACCAAAGACTGCTTTCACAATTCCTAATCGGCCGTTGTATCAATTTACAAGAATGCCGTTTGGATTGTGCAATGCACCGCAGACAATGTGTAGACTGATGGACCAGGTCATTCCGTATACTTTGAAATCGAATGTTTTCGTTTATCTTGATGACCTTTTGATAGTTTCGAAGGACTTTGACGAACATTTGAAGCACTTGCAGGAGGTAGCATCTCAACTTAGAAGAGCGAATTTAACAATTAACGTTAAAAAAGCAGTTTTTGTATTCGTAATGTTCAATATCTTGGTTATGTAGTTGGTGAAGGATCTTTAAAAATAGATCCTGAAAAAGTAAAAGCGATTTCTGAATTTCCTGTTCCTAAAACTGTTCGACAAATTCGACAATTTCTAGGCATGGCCGGCTGGTACCGACGGTTTATAAATGATTATGCAGAGATTACATTTCCACTGACTGAATTGCTGTCAAAGCGGAAGATTTTCGTTTGGTCAGATGATGCACAAAAGTCATTTGAAACAATTAAATCAAAATTAACAACTGCTCCAGTTTTAGTGCATGCAAACTTCGATAAACCGTTTATTCTTCAATGTGACGCTAGTACTTATGGAATTGGTGCAGTCTTGGCTCAGTTGGATGAAAATGGAATCGAAAGGCCAATTGCATTTATGTCACAAAAACTCAACAAAGCCCAAAGGAATTATTCTATCACAGAACTGGAATGTTTAGCTGTAATTTTGGCAATCAAGAAATTTAGAGCGTATATTGAAGGCCAGGAATTTAAAGTAATAACTGATCACGCTAGCCTCAAATGGCTTATGAGGCAAAAAGATTTATCGGGGCGTTTAGCCAGATGGGCTCTGAAGTTACAAGGTTTCGTATTTACAATAGAACATCGCAAAGGTAAGGATAATGTGGTTCCAGATGCATTATCGCGAGCTTTTGATGATAACGCAACTGTGGGCGAATTGGAAATACAAGCAATGCCATCGATTGACCTCAATTCTGAAGCATTTGATAGTCCGGAATATGATAGATTAAGAAAAGAGTTTGCAAAATCAGAGTTACCAATTTATAAAGTTATAGATAGATTTATTTATAAGAGGACGAATTTTTCATCAGGAGACCTTGATGAGTCTGATTGCTGGAAGTTGCTTATTCCGAACGAACTGCGTAAAGAAGTGATTTTTGCAGCTCATGATTTACCAAGCGCAGCACATGGTGGTATTGCTAAAACTGTTCACCGTATAAGAAAATTTTTCTACTGGCCTAAGTTGGTTAGTGATGTTAAGGAATATGTCCTTAATTGCACCCTTTGTAAGACATCTAAGGTTCCAACATTCTCACTTAAACCACCAATGGGAGAAATGGTGGATTCTGAAAGGCCTTTACAACGTCTTTATATTGATATCATTGGTCCTTTGCCTCGTACCAAAAGTGGAAATATAGGAATTTTTATAATTCTCGACCATTTCACAAAATTTACTTTTTTAAAGCCTCTTAAAAAGTTTGTTGCTAAGCCTATCGTCGAATATTTAAAGAATGAAATTTTAACTTGCTTTGGTGTTCCAGAAATTATTGTGTCCGACAACGGAAGCCAATTCAGATCAGCTGAATTTAAGAAATTAATGGAAAAATTTGGAATTAAACATCAGTTTACTGCGGTTCACAGTCCTCAATCTAATTCAAGTGAAAGAGTAAACAGATCCATTAATGAAGCTCTGCGGTCATATGTTCGCAACGATCAGCGTCAGTGGGATGAATATTTGCCAAGCATCAATTGTGCAATACGCAGTTGCGTTCACCAAACAACTGGGCATACTCCTTATGAGCTTTTATTCGAACAAACTATGATAACACACGGTCAGGACTACAAAATTTTACGTAATTTGAAACTTTTAGCAGACACAGATACGAAACTAGAAAGACAGGACAATTTTACTATACTCCGAGACTCAATACGGGCAAAGATTGAGGAGGCATACAAACGTAATGTCAGATCATATAATTTAAGATCAAGGATTCGTGAATTTAATGTAGGCCAAATTGTTATTCGTAGGAATTTTTCTCAGAGTTCATTGGTAGATAACTTTAATGCCAAGCTTGCGCCTACTGGGATAAAAGCTGTCGTGAAAAGGAGAATTGGTAAAGTAAGTTACGAACTGGAGGATGTAAATGGAGGATATACGGCAATATATCATATGAAGGATATCTGGTTATAATTAAATATTGTATTTACGAATACCAAATTGGGTTCTTGTCACCTTTTTCAGATTAAATACGGCAGCAGGCTTTGCATTTCATCTGTTTTGTGAGGGTGATAGTTTTTTTTTGTACAGGGGAATTTTCTTACACTTTTGATTTTATTAACATTTTTCTTTGGCTGTAGAATAAAAAGTTTTGTTTTGAATGATATAAAGTTAGCTTTGATTTTTATTATTCAAATTAAAAGAAAATTTTCATTTCAAATTGAAAATTTTATTTGAGGTGAACGATCACAGCAGATTATAATTAAAATAAATTATTTTATATAATAATTTTCTTGTGCCAAAGAAAAGGAAAGGGGGAAAAAAAAGGAATATTTAAAGAACACTAAGAAGATTTTAGAATATATCGAATTGGTAAGTTTTTTTTTCTGTGCATATGCGTATATTATTTTTAAATTCTAATTTGGGTTTACTTTCTTTAGTAATTTCTGGTTCACTTGTGAACCTGTACGAGGGATAATCAAAATAGAAAAAAAGTAAAGAACAGGAAATATTTTCAATATTCGTTTTCATTGAATTGGAATAACTCCAAGCAAACTGGGTAAAATTTATAAATTGGCCACAACAGCAAAGATTCACCACCAATTAGTAAATTATCTTTGAGCGGTTATTCCCGATAATTATAGTGGTACCTTCTATATCTGCTTCTTGATATTGGTATTTGATAAGGCAGATTTATAAACAACCATAAATTTTTTTTTTCCTCTTATTTTGATATACGATTAACTAAATCTATTATTCTTGTTAATGGGTGACCACATTCCAACAAAATCGTTCGTTTATTTAAGTTAATTTTTTTTATTTCAATTGTTTACTTTTAATTAATTTGTGTTTGAAATCCTTCTTTATTCTATTTATTTTCTAATTATTGAGTTTATTTGTATTTGAATTCATTTGTATTACAGTTTCTGTTTTTCCTTTTAAAAAGATATTTCAATATTTTTGATAAATTGTATAAAAATCATTAATTAATATCAATAATTTTTGAATCTCGGTTATTTAGAAATCAATTTAATTTGGTCACCTTAACTTTTTAACATGTAGAAACTCAACATAAAAACACTTCTTAGAAAATACACTCAAAACACTTTCATTCAGTATCAATCACACTCAAATATCCACCCCAATAAAAACACTCATACCAAAATATTAACACACATTTAAATTTAAAAAAAAAAAAAAAAAAAAAAAAAAAAATACACATTTAAATATACTCAGTTAGTGTGGATTATGTTATAAGTAAATTATTTAACATGCATACGTAACGTACTCCACACAACATCCACAATAGCAGATTTAAGAATTGCATAAAATAAATAATCAACGAAAATAACCTACTGTCAATGGGCGCCTACTGACATCGGGGGATTTAAATCAAGTAAGTGGATTACTTTAATGTTATAACATAAATCAGCCATTTTTAAAAATAAACTCTTACAAATTAATTACAAATATATAATTATAAAAAAAAAAAAAAAATAAATATCACATTCAGTTCTATGCATTCACATTCTTAAGCAACACATTTTATTTAAATTTTTTTTTTTTTAATATATAAACATTTTATTAATATTCCTACCAAATTTTTGGAAATAATAGTTATAGTTATTTAGTATACTTATATGCAAATTTATGTATAAAGAGGTGACCAAACTCAAGTTTTGTTTATCTTATTTTTGTTAAATGAATTTTTTTTATGATTTGTTCGCGTATTTTAAAACTTTAATATTTTAAATAAATTTTGATAATTGTAATGTTTTCAAACATGAAATTTTAAATTTGTTTATTATTTACTATGAAAAGTAAAGTTAAGGTATGGGTTAGGTAGGGTAAATTCTATTTAGGTTTATTTTTGGGCTGACAGCAAACGATATATTCTTGTCAGCATGGTGGGTGGGCCTGGCCTTAATGTAGCAAATTCCAGCTTATGCTACAAGCCAACCATCAATTACGTTCTTTTACTATCCTTGTTTTAATTTATTTTCTGTGTTGGTCATTGATATTTTTGGCTACCTAAGTTAAGATCTTTTGTAGCGATTTCTTTTGTTATTTGACATTAGGAAGATTTGGGAACATTATACACCCCCCCAACGACGAGCACGGCCGGATTATAGGTAGCCCCGTTCCCAAGGAGGAATATATAAACCTGAAGAATCGTTACAATGTTTTGTCAAAATACCACAGATATCAACTCACGAACCTGCCCAATAAAAAATTTTATCATTTTGCGAAGCACTAATGGTACATTTTACGAAGCAGGTTTGTAAGGGAGAATACTAAAAAATAACTGTATCAAAACATTCAGAATGTAAGGCCGATCGTTACATACAACAATTTTTATATGCGCTGAATAATGCGCTTTATGTATCAAAAATGTATTGCTTCAAAGTGGGAACTCGCCATATAAAATTCATGTCTTCCATCAGCGCAATGGTAAGCGAAACGTTTATGTTTCTCCCTTACAAACCTGCTTCGTTGGAAGCTCCATTTTTTATTGGGTGATTACCTTTATAGCTGGCTTAGTTTTAGTCGATTTGGCAGAAACAGAACTTTAATACACCATACGCTAATATCAAATTGACAGCTCTTCGTAAATGCAATACGTCTTTGGAATACTATTCCTCCAATCATAAGGAAAACGCTCCACTTTTTGGAAAAAGAATTCTCAATTTTTATTTTAACTAAAAACACTATGCACTTTTTTATATTTACTTCCTGATAATTTAAAATTTGTATGACTAATGCCCGTAATTTCTACAAAAAGAAATCTAGCTGTGTAAAGAAATCTATGGAGTAAAAGATGCCATATTTTAAAACACGTTGGCCACATGTTGGTTGAAATAGATAAATTTAACTGTTAGGTACGAACACAACCTGCTTTCTTTTTGTAGATATTACGGGCATTATACCCTGTATGTTATTATTTAATCTTTTCCTTTTACCTGCTCAATAATTATAACTTAATTAAAATATTTTTTTTTTCATTTTTTTTGTTTTTGTTCAACTATAAACCATATAACTTTGTCCGCACTTCTATTATTATAAAAAACTTATGTTTTGTTATAGCAAGTACCAACAAATAAATAAATAAATAAAATACATTAATTGTGAATGTCGTTGTCGAAGTCGAATGCCAGTCATTTTTAAAAATTAGAATAATGATTGTTCCATGTATTTTACATTTTCATTATTTTAAAATTTATATCAATAAAAATTTCAGACGACTTAAAGTTCGGCCTCGACAACGACTCTCATAACAAGGCCGAATATCTTTCTAATGATGTCCATAATTTTCCTCAACGTGACGTGCTCTTTTCAGAGCATTTCCCATAACTTTTCTTAGAATTTCAAGTTCAAGAGCCTTTTCGATATTCGCCATAAGCTGTTGGATGGTTCTTGGCTTATGGGCGTACACCTTACCCTTTAGGTGACCAAAAGAAAAAAAATCAAAAGCCATTAACTAGGGCGAATGCGGTGGTAGGTGAGTTGCAAAAATGCAAAAAACGTATTAAGCCTTTGCTGAGTCATAACTCAAATTTGAATTTTCTAGCACCTTAAAATTTAATTCTTCTCTTTAAAGTTGAGTACATTTATAAGATATTTATATAAAATCTTAACACAATATAAAGAAACGTTATGAAGACTAACTCCACGTTTTTACCTAATAGGCGGCAATAGTTCTATAGGGGAGAGATAAACTACACTAAATGACATCTTTTTGAAACTACGTTTTTTATACTGTTGAATTTAGAGTTTTTCTTTTATCGATGCGTGGGAAAGAAAAGTTGGAAACAACACCAAGTCAAACTTACTTAGTGTTGGTTTCCTCTGAATTTGTAGACAATAAGGAGAATGTGCTTCGAGGCAAAGACCATCAAGTGTCCTTTTTGTGAAGTTAGGTCTTTTGATTTTAATATAGATAAATTAAAACACTGCAATTTTGGTTTTATTCTATTTATGTAGTCAAATGTTTCGACCATCTTTGTTAATGATTCTCAGGAAAATTAAATATATTTTTATTTAAACATGCAGATGCGCCTTCAGTTGTTACTTGTATATGTTGTATAACACATTTGGAAGAGAAAAGTTAGGTACGATTTGTCTCAAAGGATTTAGCAATACCAATACCATCGTGGGAGGAAAAGAACACCAAAAAAGAAGTCCAATTTAATAAGCTAAGGTATGTTACCTTATGTGACGTAATTTTATTAAAAAATCATATTAGAGTCAATAATCGGACAAAGGCAAATTTTTAAAACAGAAAAACAAGCATTTGTGATTTTTAACGTGTTTTAGCGCTCTGCTGTCTCTATGTGAGCTGTGGCACCATCGTGTTGGAACCACAATACTGGATTGTTCTCTACTGCGGGCATTAACAATTTTTTAATCAATGCCCGGTATTTAATGTCATTCACAATAAACGAAACTTGTTCGTTGTTATCTAAAAAATATGGTCCCAAAGTAAAATATGTGCATCTAAGTAGGTGCATTGATGTTCAACAATTATTGTTGGATTTGGGGTGAATAATATTCTGCAATTTTGTTTACTCACTTAACTTTAAGATGAAAATGGGTCTTATCGCTTTTAACTCTACAGGATCTTTGTTTGTGAAAATTCAAATTTTGACTTTCAAAATAAATTGAACAAGTTTGGTTTCTTGTACTGTCCTGAGTCTCATACATTTCTCAAGTTTTTAAGGCGTATCATAACGTTAGTTCTGCGCCACCATATTTACATATATTATTTCTCAGTTATCCTTAGCAAAATTAATATAAGCTAGTTGCTATTCTATAAGGATGATTTTGTATCCAAAGGCTGAAATATAGTCTAAAATATGCCCATTAGTCTTTGTAACTACGAAACAGTTCTTTTAGTCTATTCGGCACATCTTTAGAAAAGTAAGGAGTTCTTATTATGCAAACCTGCTAACTCCCTTTCAACACATTTTAGGGGACAGGCAAAATCTCTATTTACTTAAAAAGTTGAATTAGCAGGTTTGCATATTAAGCCGACGATGTGTTAATTGAAAAAATTCAGTAAAATAAATAACAAAAAAAAAATTATTCAAATAAACGCGACAAATATCAAGAAGAGATCGATTCTCCGGTCAACAAATTTTTACGTTAAAAATCATAAAATTTGTTTAATAATCCTCAAAAGATCTAATTAAGGCTGCTAAGCATTTATATGTTTTCCAAAACTAATTACGTATATAGTTGTTCATATACACAAAAAAAAATGTTTCATGTGCAACCAAAAGATTTTGTCCTCAAAAAGTGATAAAAAAGTTATGTTTTTTATTGCTAATTCATAGAAATATTTTATGTTAATAATTGCAACAAAAATTTTCGTGGTTGTTGCAATCGCATTAAAGTTGATGGTAAGTAAAAAATTTGAAAACGTAAAATCGTCACTTACGAACGTAATAAGACAATTTTTTTTAATATTACAGGAAGCAAAAAAAAACTAACTTTTTTGTGTTTAATATTTTTTTTATCTGCAAACGCAATTTTGTGCTCTGACCTTTCAGTTGTCTATAAGCATACTTTTTTAAAAGTATGGTCTGGTTTGATAGTTGCGTCACATTAAGGACTAATAACATTTGCTTAGCAATTTTGTATTTTTAACTAGGACTTGACACAATATCTTGCTTTTTTTTCTCGTTGTTTTTTTTTATGTTAAAGACGTAAAGCAGCTTAGTCCATATTTTTTTAAAATTCAGTTGTTGACGCAGTTCAATAGTACACAAAAAACTCAGTTTTTTAACAAAAAAATACTATTTTATATGTTTTATTTGTTGTTTTTGCAATGGAACGCAAAAGTGCTTAGTTCAATAATGTAAAAAAAGTACTACGTCTCCTTTTTATATGAAGTTTTAAAATTTGGTTGCAAAATTTAAATAAATAAGTTTAATCTTGTATATTTTTGCTAATTACACTGGTCTACAAATATGGACAAAAATGACTGCAGAAACGAAGCAAGTTTTTAACTGGGTACGCTATATTCGAATCTGGTACACAAATTGGTCTATCACGCCTTGTTCATATTTTATCGCATGCTGGCAATATAGTAAAACAGTCAATACTGACACTACAATTACACAATTATTTATTTGACAGAAGCCCAGATTCATTCTAAATCTTCATAATAGTAGCGTCTTAGCATTTTAGGGGATCGTGTGTTACTGATTCAAGCTATTTGTGCATCGTGTGTGGAAAATATTTGGTTGGAAAAAAGGATATGCAATATCAGAATCATTAAAATATTCATTTTAAACTATTTTGGTTTTGTAGTCAGAAATTTGGAAAAACCTTGGATATCGACTATGTTTTGCATTTTCTTCGATAGCATTAAGATTTTTTCCAAAAAATAAAGTGCAGTGAGCGACGAACAAGGGGAGCGTGCTCATCAAGATTGAAAATTTAAATAAATTATTAAGGATTATTTGTATGAAGGAAGGAATTTTACGACATGAAAATCAATTAAAATTGTTATTGATAATCTTTTATTCTTGACCGTGGCCGGGGCTCGAAAATTAAATTTGATGAACTTGAGCCAAATTAAATTATTAAAATTTTGGATTAATAAACCATTAATAGTTAAACAAAATAACCAAAATACTAATTATTGTTAAAGCTAAGGCACGAGCTCTATGTGTACATTTGTTTAAATTATGATTTGAATTTTTGTTGGGTACACGGCCATTAGGGTCATGTGGCAAACGATTCTAATATGGTACGAAAGGATATTCCTTCTCACATGGACGTCTACTTCTGGGTTAAGACAGGCCAAGATATTTGCGACTAGTTAGTTGTTTTTTAGTTTTTCAAAAATACAAAAAATACAATTAGCACTATAATTTTATATTTAATATAAAAAAGAACATACGACTCTGACAATTGTCGTCAGTCGAGATTTGTGACTATGTCCCGTGGCAAGGCGGGCATGCTGGTTTTTCTTTAAAAGGGGGAACAAATCCTACTCGTTGGCCCATTTTTAGAGCAACGTGTTCTTAAATACCACCAGTTTATAATAAGTAATGTCAGTTCAAAGGTGTGCAGA
The DNA here is from genome assembly GCA_949318255.1 of Pollenia labialis. Classification (NCBI taxonomy): domain Eukaryota; kingdom Metazoa; phylum Arthropoda; class Insecta; order Diptera; family Polleniidae; genus Pollenia; species Pollenia labialis. Next base: position 145,976,678 of record OX439141.1, read on the forward strand.
TTTTGTCAAATTGATGAAGAAATGTCAAAACAGCCCTGGGAATTTTTTAAGGGGTGACTGATGAGCCTAACAATACACTCGCCACTATTGTGGTGCTTTTATAATTAAAGGATCTTTTTAAAAATCTTCAAGCTACAATATCAAAAATCGTAAAACCTTTTAAAAATCGCAAACTATAGCAACAAATCATTGAAACAATTAATTCTTTTACCAAAGTTTTTAAAATTCGCCAAAATCCAAGAAACTCACAAGGAATTATTTGTTGTTTTTTTTGGAATTTTGGCGATTTGTAAAAATCCATAATAGAAAATATGACCAAAATCGCAAAAAGAAGTCTTAGTAGTAAAAAGCAATCAAAACGCTAAAATTTTAAAAGAGGTACTTAATTTAAAATAAAAAAAAGAAAAAAAAATTCCAAAAATCTGTAGTAAATCCTTAAAATAAGAATTGCCTAAAAATCGATAAAAAAATTCCCAAAACTTCAGCTCATTATAAGTTTCACTTCAATTTCAATTTTGGTTTAAGGATTGATGTTTGACTATTGACGTCAGCAGTCGTCGATGGCTGCGAGTGTAAGACGGCAAATCCATCTGAGGAGATCGAGTGGTTGCGATCGAAATATGTCATGTTAACCTGCCGGCCAGGGTTCGAGCCCCGGCCACGGTCAAGAATGAACGATTATTAATAACAATTTTAATTGATTTTTATGTCGTAAAATTCCTTTGTTCATAAAAATAATTTAATGAAAATTAAATTTGATGAACTTGAGCCGAATTAAAATATTAAAAATTATTAAGGATTTTTGGGACAAAAGCATTTTGGGAGACTATTGCTGGACTCTTATACGTAAAACACAACCAACAAAATACAAGCGACTTTCAAATAACACAATTCACTTTTGAAAATTCATTGATTTTTAAATGAACTAGTGATTTATTATGTTAAAACGAATAAAAACATTTTTTGTTTCTCGAAAACTTGACGTGATAGAGAGAACCAATTACAGATCTGAATTCAGCATTTGAATTACCCTAGGAAATATATTTGGCTGCTCCAGTCCAATACCTTGTTGGCTAGTGTTATCAAACTACATTTTTCTTTTAACTTTTGCTTCTTTTATTCGGATCTTTAAAAAAAATCGTATACATTTTCATAACTCTTTTTTTTATAAATTGTGTGTTAAATTACCATTTTTCTATTCAATTAAGTGCTGAATTCGCATTTGGGTTTATTTTATAAAAAAAACTTTCTCAAAATTACACTACTTTAAAAATCAAATTTATTAGCGACATGTGATAATAAATGCTTTGCTAAATGTATAAGTCCAACATTATGTAACTATTGTGCAAGAGATTCTTGAAATTGGCCGAACGTAAATTAATGACCATGAACACTTTGCCATATGTGAAGTTTAGATCCCTTTCCCTAAGCTTTCCCAAATAAAGTATCCACTAGGGTTTTCAATTAATCGATGTTTTATATTAATCAATTAATCGCGCAAAAAATTATTCGAGATCAAATTTAATCGAATTATGCGGTTAATCGAATAATTTTAATTTCAACTACTTTAGAATTTTAAACATCTAGACCAAAAAAAATTATATATTTTGATATAAAAATATAAAAAAAGTAATAACAATTTATCAAAAAGTAGTTCATGTTATAAAAAAGGAAAACTTTTAACATGAAAAATATCATTAAAATCTATGCTCATCTTCTAAAATAATTTTTCAAAAAGAGTTTGTATACAGTTTAAATGTTTATGATGAAACTTGATTAAGAAAATAATTTTTCAGTTATTGTTGACGTTGGCGAAATTCCCCTGATCTTTTTCTTATCTTAACCAAAAATTAGTAGTCTTCCATTATTCCAGTTCTATCTCTTTTTAATTTTTTAAAAATTTTAATATTTTAAATAGACGCCTCTGTTATGTCGATCGAAGCACATCTCTAAGCCTTAGACAGAAGGTTCGTCAGACTTGTCAGCCTCATAGCTTCCCAGCAAACGTGGTGATCATACATAAGCATGAGTCTTACCACCGGTGTGTATAGTTAACCTACTACAGAAGCATAATAAGCATTAAAACCCGCCTTTAATAATTTCTTTTTTGTTCTGTATGTATATTATAATATTAATGTATTATCGAGGGGGTGCTTTAATACCATGGGAGATAAAGCCATGATGGCTTTATCTCTCATTAATTTTGAACCAACTGAGGTAATTGAATAATATATAGTTTTTTAAATTTGTTTTTTAATCAAATTGCAAGTTTTTTATTTTAATTCATACTTATTTTAAATCAAAACTGAAAATATAATTTATTGAAAAACACATGTACTAGAATATGCTTTAAAAAGGAGAGATATGAGCTATAAACTTAAAAAATGCTTTAAAAATGCTATTTTAACAAAATTATGCCAAGATATGCTGCAAAGAAAAATATATGCACTAACAAATCAATGTAAAAATTCATAAAAGGCTATAAAACGGATGAATGTATTGTTTTTGCTTTTATTGGTCTCACAAGGGAAAGCATGCAATTGCATATTTTCGGTTTCCCTGGTTACAATTGAGGAATTCTATTTGGAATGTTTTTTTTAGAAATTTTGGAATCCTTCTAGTTATTAATCTCAAGAAGTGGTAAATCTTATCTTTTACCAAAACCCATACGCGATCATTAATAAGTTTTATATTAAAAAATACGTTTCTCTCAAAGAGCAACATGCTATGACTTAACGACTTATTAAACAATTATTTGGGGTAAACTTATAAACTGTTATAACAGCATTAAAGGGTCATTAACAATCACAACATGGTTGCAAAGATAACAAGACTGCCGAATTAAGCAACGTATCGTGGAGGTATTCAAAATAATAACATGGTTGCTGTAGCCATAATATCAGATGCATATTTCCGGTAATTTTTTTTCTGTCTATGTGTAGGAATTATTGCTGAGATTATATGTTGCTTGTGTGGAAATTTGACTGATTTTAGGATACGATAGTTACTCATTCCTCTCCAAGTCTTCAGTAGAAATCTTGATAGATTTTCTAATATCAGGCTCTTATTTCATATTTAAAATCAATTTAGCCATATTTTTTACAGCTGAAAGCAAAGTCATTAAATTAAAGGCATCTAAACGCAATAATCAATCTATGTCAAGAACATTTTCAATTAGATTTATTTTTATTATAAATATTTAATCAAATTTCTATTACCAACCCAATAATACAAGTAGAAAATCAATTAAATAAATTTTAAAGTGTAATTACCTATAACCCTTTTCATTGCAATCATCAAATATTAAAATAATGATTTCCTCATGTTCCTCAAAATACACTTTTTTACATTAACCTTAAAAAAATCCAACCAATCAAACCCCTGGATGAAAAACATTATTAAATAAGAAAAACAATTATAAAATGTCAATGTTTAATAACCCTCTATTATAGATTTTATATCGTAATTAATTGGTTTAATTGATTTGAAAAAGATTTGAACCATTTATTCCGGTATATTTAATATTAAAGTAAGTATGTATTTATAAATGCATAATTTTATTATACATCATCATTAAAATCAAAACAGTAGAGATAGAAAAAATAAAAAAATGCATGATATGAGGAGGTTATAACAAAACGATATAATTTTAACAGATATTAAACTGTTTCATTTTGATATAAAACATTATTTTTGGTATGTAATTAATCGTAGAAAAGATTTTCATGCAAACCTACCCTTGGGCCTATAAACAGATCTCTGGTCATGTCGTAGCTAGCAGTTATCTTTACCTACCCGATAAGACTGTTTTGGTAATTTTAACGTTAATTTTGCCTACCTGAATTAACTTTCGAAAATCTATGATGTAAAATACACTATAATATAACCCGCTGTTAAAAAATACGTTTTAAAATTATGAAATGTACGTTACACCAAAGATACCTATTTTTAGAAATAACGTGCATTAGTGACAAACAATGCGTTAACCGCCCTGAGTGATTGCGCAAGCTACACACCCAAAAAGGAATTTTAGTGCACTATTTTGCAAGATTATACACTCGCCCCTTGTTAAGAAGCTGGGGCTATCTAACCTCCACTTCTTTTGGAAAAAAGCTCCCGTCAAGACGTATTCATCGCATACATCATCCCAAGAGATCAGAACCGTAGAGGGCACTTAAGTCCTCGTATATCGACAAGATTGTAACCCATGCGAAATAATAATAATTTCAGTTAAAGAAAATTAAATTTTTTAATATGAGTAAATGTTGCGTATCTCGACAGCGAAATATAATTTTATTATTTTAAAATTTTTCTTAAAACCCACTAATATATTAACTACTACTACATATTAAAAATTTACACACACCACTGTCTAAACACTTTAAACTAACGATTATTAATGATGTTTTTTTTTTAATAAAAAAAAAATGCAGGTAACAAAATTAAACAAAAACTGAACAAATTATTCTAATGATAATGGTTTTTTTAATTTTTTGTTTGTGCTGCTCTCTAAAAACATAGACGCAACATGTATTCATTAAATATTGAAAAGAAATTAGAAAATCATAAATTTCAATCATGATTTGTTAATAAAAGCAAACAGCAGACTAGAAATAAAATTTTTCTTATTATTTTCTATTTTTTTTCACCAGTAATTCTTTTAACAATGTTTTCATAAATTATTATATAAAACAAGTAATTTAATATTATTCTTTAAGGGATGTTTTTATAAGAATTATTTTTACAACAGACAGTCATAATGTTGATGTTTATTTTTGTTGTTTAATTTGTTTTCTTTACTGTTGTTTTTAGAATTTTTTTTTAAGTGACAGGTACTAATTGCTTTCTTTTTACTTTTTGCCAAATATTACAAGTTTAAAAAATCATAACTGTACTCTTCATTAAGCGAATTAGACATTTTTTTAAGTTGTATATGTTGTTCCGGTTGGTACAATACTTTCTACTTGTTTAGTTTTATACTTGATTTAAATTTGAATTTATTAGTTTTTTTAATTTGGTTGCCTTTGGTTTTGGAAATTTTTTTGGAAATTATTTTGCATTGATGTATTGTTTTAATATATTCATATTTATTCTTATTTGACCTTTATTTTATAACTTCTTTTAATTATTTAAGCTTGAGGTCGTTTTTTATAAAAAAATATATTTATTTTCTCAATATTTCGCTAACCTTTGGTTAGCATCGTCAGGAAATTAACAAATTTTAATAATAACAAAAACGATAACAAAATTATGAAAAAATTTTTATCAGAAATTAAATTCAAAAACCTATTTGTCATAAAAATTTTTTCAAAAACCATTATAACAAAAATAAAAATTTAACTAAAGTATAACAATTCATATAAACTGAAAAAATTTCCTATCTATAAACCTAATTCGAAAACCATATTTACAATAATAAAAAAATATTTTGGCTAATGAAAACTCCTATAAAATAAAGATTTTTTAAAAACTAAACGATTAGGTTTATAGATAGGAAATTTTTTCAGTTTATATGAATTGTTATACTTTAGTTAAATTTTTATTTTTGTTATAATGGTTTTTGAAAAAATTTTTATGACAAATAGGTTTTTGAATTTAATTTCTGATAAAAATTTTTTCATAATTTTGTTATCGTTTTTGTTATTATTAAAATTTGTTAATTTCCTGACGATGCTAACCAAAGGTTAGCGAAATATTGAGAAAATAAATATATTTTTTTATAAAAAACGACCTCAAGCTTAAATAATTAAAAGAAGTTTTAATATATTTTTATTGATTTAGAATTTCAAGTTTTACTTGTTTAGGAAAACAAAATTGTATCGGGTAGGCCATTCTTTTGGAAATAAAATTTTGGGTATTTTTTGTGACTGGGGAAAAAAATAGGGAGTTTAGTTTTGATTTTGAAGTGAAATTGAAGAAAGAGAATTTTATATGGAGACCTGAAAAATAATATTATTTATAAATTAACAAAAAGGATTGTAAATTAGAGAAGTTAAAATATGGTTAAAATAAAATTAAAATCAAATATAGTGCTTTTACAACTAAAATAAAAGGATATTGGAAATAATAAATTTTGTTTTTGAAATAAAAGAATGAAGGAATATTGAGTAAAGAAAAAAAAAAATTTAAATAAAGGGAAAATATTCAAACTTTAGGAAAACAAAAATAAATTTCAATAAAACAAAACGATAACGTTAATAAAGAAGGATTAAAATAAAGAAAACTAAACAGTAATAACCAAAAGTGTTTATAGAAATCAAATAAAAGAAAAAAAATATAAAACTGTCAATGAAATAAGTTAAAGAAAATATAACTATTGTGTGCTGAAACAAGAAAAAAAAGAGAAAAAAACAAAAAAAAGATATAATTTGTTCAAAAAAAAAATTAATTAATATCCGGGTTTTATGGATAAACTGAAATAACCTATATTTTTATGAAGAATCGTGGAAGAAAATTATTTAAAATTTTGCACTGCTTAATTGTTTAAATTAATTTAAAACTTGTCAAATTTGTGAATTGCGTGACTCTGTTTTGGTAAATAACTATGTATTAAATAAACATAAATTTGAATTACTTTCTTTTGACGGATTTATTCCCTTTTAATTATTATTTGTGTTCTTCGTTATTTATTTGGCTTATTATAATTTATAATTTTTCTTTTATATATATACAATAACATCTTTAAATTTTGTTTGTGAAACGCTGATATGTACTTATCATCGTGGGACCAAGTTGTGTAAGTTATATATATTGTTAATTTAAATTTTGTTTTCCATATCTTTTTAAAAAAATTTTTTTTTTGTAAAACTACTGCTCGATTGCTATTAACATTGTATGAAAGCAACTTTGCAGAAAAGTTTTGCAAATTAGAAGATTTTAATAAAAATTGTTATGCATTTTGAATGAACATAAGAACTGAATTATTAAATTTGGGTTGTGAAGTAAAAGGGATAAATGATATAGAGTTGTAGTACAGTTAAAAAATTTCGCGATAATATTCAAAAATTTCGGTGAATATAAAATAAATGGGTTGACCATCTAACCCAAAACAGGTATTCAAATAAGGAAGTAAAAAAGTAACTCATTGATAACAACTCAAAAGTTTTGTTGTTGGAAATCGATGACGTTACAATGTTAGCTTTATCAAACAATAAAATTTTTGAAAATCACCAATAAATAAAATTGCAATGGTTGTTAACGTAAAAAAAATTACAAATTTTGTATTTTGAAAAATCATGATAATAAATAAATAAAAAAAATTATCCAACAAGTTTTCTTAAGTTCAATATGGTTCGACTCATATGAACCACATGTATTCGCACAATTGCTTAAGATAACTAACGCATTATATAGTTTAGGGTCTTAAGTCTTATAACACATAGTCACATAGCAAAATGAGACATAGATCATAAAAATCGATGAACTCTTTTCACTTTTATTAACATCTAACATTTATTAACATTAAGGTGAAGCAAAAAACTTCCATAATTAGAACAGCAGAAAACATTCACATTTTAAAATATATTTTTTTTGTTTGGAAATCGCGAGTTTTATCAACTTAGTTTTCTCAGAAAATGTTGAACAAACTCAAAAGTTGTGCATCGATTACAAAGAAATAAAGCTCATTTGATTTGACTAAATGTTTTTATACCAAAACTGTGATTTTTGTCGCATTTTTAGTTTTTATGAAATTTTGAAGAACTAATTTTCTTTTTTTTTAATATTGTTATTTTTCAATAATTATATACATACTTACTTCAAATCAATTTTTAAATTATTTATTGAGGTACCATGACCAAACTAATGATGCCGAAGTTCTTCTTTTTGGGTCTACTTTCATAAGCAATTATCAGAATTGAGTTCCGAATCAATCACCTGAAAAATGTTGTACTGTGTAATAAGTATTGTGGTTATTTTGTTGAACTGGTTTATGGATTTTAACCCAAATTTTGATATTTCAATTAGGCTATAAAGTTCGTCAAATTTAATTTTCGTTAAATTATTTTTATGAAGAAATGAATTTTACAAAATGAAATTAATTAAAATTTATAGATAATTTTTCATTCTTGACTGCCGCGGGGCTCGAACCCGGGCTTTCACTGAAAGGTTCCCCTTTTTCAAAGCTTGATATCGTTGAAACTACTTCGGAAATTAAAAACCATGGCTCAGAGATACTATCGTTGACGTATTTTGATGAAGCTCATTTTGATCTTGGCGGGTACGTAAACAAGCAAAATTGTCGCACTCGGGCCACAGAAAACTCTCACGCATACATTGAAAAGCCGATGCACCCAAAACGAATCACTGTTTGGTGCGGATTTTGGTCCAGAGGCATAATTGGGCCATTTGTCTTCGAAAGGAGTGGCCGTTACAGTCAATGGCGATCGTTATCGGGGCATGTTGAACGAATTTTTGTTCACAAAAATTGAAGAGGAGGATATAGGCAACATTTGGTTTCAACAGAACGGCGCTACGTGCCACACAGCCGAAGCTACATTCGATGTTTTGCGCCCTGTTTTTGAAGATCGCATTATCAGCCGCAGTGATGTTTTTTGGCCACCTCTTCTATTTCATAGCAAAATGTTGTTCCGTTAGTACCAAAACTGACCCTGTGTCCCATATCACCCCGTCTCTATATCTAGATAATATTCAGCAAAGAGAACTCTTATATAATTATTAACCTCATAACTAATATAATTTTGCATTGCCAATGTGTCCCAGATACAGAACACTCTCAAAAATAATATCCGGTCTCAACCAACTACACTTTCTTACTTCTTTTCTATTATGTACTTTATGTGATTGTGTGCGTAAGTTTTGTTCTATTAAACAAACAATAAAGTTATTGTTAAATAAAATAGAAAAAGAAAATGACTGTGATGTCGTTTTATTAAAACTATTGTTAATTTTGGCGTAAAACATCACCACTTAAGTCAGAAGTGGTGAAATGTACACCCTTCCTTAATTAAAAATATAGCGTATACGTTTATAATTGTGGCGTTCGCATCATAAATAGAGTTTCTTTTAAGCCCGACAGAACTCTTAATTGTTAAAAAACTACGCAGAGTATTTAATTTTATATACAGTTATTTTTTTTTTGAAAGATTAGAAATTTATTTTAAGCATATAAGCACCGCCGCTGTTCTGTTGTGCTAATTTTTCGAGAATTTCTAGCCGTCTATAATGATTAACACGAACAATGTTGCACTCCAAGGACTAAGTTGTTGCTGGTTTATCAGCATAAAGAAGTCCCTTTAAGTAGCCATTCAGGAAATAATCTAGAGGTTTTAAATGGCAATGACCTTGGATTGAAAAGTTGAATATACAATTTACATGGAGAATCAAAAGGATTCTTGTTTCGTGTACTTGTGGGGAATTTCTGTGAAACTTGTCTCCCTTGTTCCACTAACTAGTCGCCAGATCCAAAATAAATGTTTAACAGTTTTTATATGGTTACCTAAGGTCACTTGTATTTGAACTGTGCAATCTACAATATAAAATGTTTAAGTCTTGGCTGACCACAAAAGACAGGATATTCTCACAGTACACTTACCAATTGTCTAGTAATTTCTTATTTAAACAAGCAGATTTGAAGTTTCTACGCTTTATGGGATATCTTTCTTTAATTCTAGGATTAAAGATTGATTTCCTGCCAGACCTAAGGGCCTGATTTTGGAATTCATTTCCCCAAAAGTTTTGTGTGTTTAGGTTACGATCCCTGTGCTAGAGAATTAGCAATGACAACATTTGTAGGTCGAAAATTAAAACTTTTTTTCGAAAATAATTACCAAAACTTGTGGAAAACTATAATTGAAATAGTTAAAAAATTGAAATACTACTTTATATATTTTTTTAAGCTTTGATGTTCTTGGATATAATACGATTTTAGTTTTCCGAATTTTAATGTTAACTCGTTGATAATTTTATTAAAAAGGAAATTATAAACTTCATGTCGCTTGTAGAAACTTAGTAGGTTACTTTTCAAATTCAGTTACAGAGTAATTGATTTTATTTGTATTCGATCAATACCAGGTACTTATACGTGTACAACCGAATTTTTGAAGGTAACACCAAATTTTACTTTTATATTTTTCATTCATTTTGCTGTTTTTACTTATTAATAAGTGACCCATATCTTTTATTGCTAAATTTAGAACCAATTGTAAATCTTATTTTTATTAATGAACATTTTTTTAGTACTATTAATATTCCATCCACATTTACTTATTACCTATTGTCTGCTTCAATAGCAACATGTTTATATGCATTGTTTTCATTTATTAAACGTATAAATGATTATGAGTGATTATTTAAGTGGTCGCAACATTGGGTATATGAATAAGCACTTTCGTTTACTTATTAGTTTTTTTATTCTCTGTTGTTTTTTTTTCATAGACATTAAAATTCATTGAGATAAAAAAAACAAAATTTAGCAGTTACCCAATAAATCGTTCACTAAGGATGATAATTGGATGGTCCATTTCTCGAAATCAATTAATCGCAAAATTTATACAAAATTTTTAAATAGCAAGATTTTGTTTGTCGTGCTTTATTTCCAATTTTTATTCTTGATAAAAACACTGAAATTTATTGCTGATGGGTTAAGCTATTCCTATGCGCATTTCACTGGATGCTTAGGCCAGATCATCAGGAAAATTCATCCAAAGATTTTAGAAAAACTAAAGATATCCAACCAAATAAAACTGAAACAAGAAAAACGAGAGATGTTTTACAAATAAAACTGTTAAGCGAATAAGAACTATAAGCACCAGTTTTACTTGTAATAATTTCAAAGTTTTAACAAAAACATCAACAATAAACATTGAGTTTATCTCTTGGTTGGAATTCTTCCAACATTAATCGTAGTTGTAAGTAGGTTAAGAAAAAATTAAATAAAAAAAAGCAACTTGCTTTATTGAAAATAAAAAAATAAAGCACGTTGCCAGTTCAGTTTTTTTAGGCCGTGCACAATTTTTTTTTATATTTACACAGTATCAAGAAAAATAGATGAATTTTCTAGAAATAAAATTTTTAACCGATTTTTGTAAAGCAGAAAAATCTTTATAGGTATCTGGAAGCAAGAAATGTACATGAGCGCTAATATAGGCACTGGCTATAACATACTAGCAAGAAGGAGCAGACAAGCGAAACTCATTGAAGTAAGTTAAAAAAAAAATATTGCATAACTTCACAATATTCCTTATAAGTAGGCAGTTTGTAATAAACATTAAAATTACATGGAAGCAGGTTGAATTGCAATGTTTTTTTTTCGATCATTACCGAACAGATACATTACTTTTTTTAAACGCAATCACTCATCAATTTGTTTTTTAGCCGAGGGGAACTCGACATATAAAAATCATGCCTCTTGTAAGCATTTTTACTGGGTTGTTTAAAAGATTAGGGCAACATATCTCAGTAAAAATAAATTGGGTATTTTGAAGCACTTAAGAGAAAAAGCGCATAATCGATCGCTTCAATAAGAGAGCTTTTATACCGCAGTAAATGATAAGGAATAAAATACACAAAAAGCTACCATTTAAGTGCTGACAACGAAGAAGGGTTTTAAGCGAAAAAAAATATGTTATGGTTTACGAAATTTATTGAAAAAAGACATTTAAATAAGTAAAAGCAAAATATTACAGAATATGTTAATATTGGTAGTTCTTAAAAAATCACTTTAAGAGTGCTTTGTTTGCATGTTAAAAGAAGCGCTTATTTCCAGCAGAAAGTAGTCCTCCAAACCGGGAACACCCACAACAAAAATCAGGCATCGCATCAGCAGATTTGAAGCGATTTGAGCTGGATCTGGCAACACCGCGTGTGATTAAACGTCGAATTTTAGCTCTGTGCAAAAGCTTACAAAAAATATAATTATTTATTTTGTATAAAAACATTTTCTTAAATTAAAAGAATAATATTTTCGTGAAGAAAAAACTTAGATATATTTGTGGCTTATAAACAATGGCTAGTAAAACTCGTAAAAGTTTAAATAGCAAAATTAAAATAATATGCAAACAATGCAAAACACAAGTGTTGGAAAGTGATGAATCTTTACAATGCGATGTTTGTGAAAAAACTCTACACGCACTTTGCAGCAAACTTGATAAAAAACAATACGATATGCTTATAAAAAATCAATCTCTCGAGTATAAGTGTATGTTTTGTGCGCCAAGTGAGAATGTGTGTGCAAATGACATAGCAGAAATCAAAACAAAATTAAATCAGCTAGATAAAATAAAGGAAACAATGTAGTTTATGTCATCCCAATATGATTCTATTTTGAAGGGTGTGAAGAAGAATGATAAACAAATAAAAGCTTAAAAAAAACAAAATGTTACACTGAGAGAAGAGGTGAAGAGTTTAAAATCAACAGTGAATTTTTTAAATAATGCAAGAGTTCAAAAAGCCTGTATATTTAATGGAATTAAAGCAGATGATGAAGCTAAACAAATAGGAGTTGATATTTGTAAAGATGGAGTGGAAGAAGCGTACTTTTTAAATCGTAATAAACCAAATAGCAATAAAAAACAAAATGAAAAAAAATCTATGGTCGTGAAATTTGCCAACAAGAAAACCAAGCAACAAATGGATAATCTAAAAAAGGTTTATGTGAATGATTTTCTTTGTAAGGAGTCATTAGAACTGTTCAACCATGCAAAAGCGTTAAAAGAAGTTGATTTTAAATTTGTATATACTAAAGGAGAAAATTTTTATGCTAAAAAAGATTAAAAGTCAAGACAAATAGCCCTAAAAACAATGGATGATGTAGATGCTTTGCTGTGCAAGTCGGTTGGTCGTGGAGCAAAACAAAATATTTTGGAAGCTGTCGATTTGATAGTTCTGATGATGAAGACGATGATGATTCTTAGTTTGAGTCCCCAAATTAAATTAAATTTTTAGGTATATTATTAATTGTTTAAATTTTTTTTAATAATTTTTTCTTTATATGAATACTAAGTATTTTTATAATTTGAATTCTTTTAATACATACATAAATGAATTTAAAACAAACTCTTTTAATGTGTTATCAATAAATGCAAGAATTATCTCATCTATTGATAAATTTAATAAGTTCAAGTCAGCAGTGGCTAGACTGTCAGTATTGCCCGAGATTATTGCGGTTCAGGAGACGTGGTTTGATATGGAAAATGTAAGTTTGTACTTGATTAACGGATATAATGTGGAACATTGTTGCAGAGAAGATAATTATGGTGGAACAACAGTATATTACCTAAAAAATAAGATACAATGTTGTTGTTTCTCAAAGTAAAGATTTTTTGGAATTAATTTGTATATCGTTGCCTGATATTAAAATGAATAACAAACCCGTAATAATTGCATCCCTATATCGATCACAAAAATGTGCCTTAAAACTGTTTTTTGATATGGTGCAAAATGTACTGATTGAAGTTCAAAATTCCCCATGTGTTTTTATTGGTGTTTACAATATTGATTTAATGTATGAAAGCAGCTCCAGCCAGTCACTTAAGAATATTTTTTCTGAGTTTAATTTTATTTCTTGTCACAAGACCTGAAAGTGAGTCATGTATTGACTGCGTTTTTAACAATATTTCTGATCTAGTTTCAGTAAACTCAATTCAGAATATAATATCTGATCATAATATAATGTTTTGTCATTTTAATATAAATTTTAATCGAAGTGAAACTATAACTACGAGAAAAAGTTGGATAGACTACAGAAAGTTTGGTTCCTATTTATATGAAAACTTATGTGTGTCAGATCAATGTGCCCACCTAGTAACAACTCTTTCATTGGCAGCAAGAGTAAGTTCTAAAACAACAACAAAAGAGTTAAATATTCGTCATGAAATTTGTCCGTGGATATCAAGGGAATTAGTTTCTTTAATAAACTTCAAAAAAAGTTGTTGACAGCAAGAAGAAAAAATAAGCATGATTGAAAAATTTCTGAGCGTCTCAAACGAATAAGCCAAGTTATAAAAAATTGTAATAAAAACTTGATGAATGATTATTATATACATAATATAAATAAATGTAACGGTGATTCAAGGAAAACATGGCAGTTTTTAAACAAAACACGTGGAAGAAAAGAAAAATCAATTAAGGAAATTATAACAGCTAATAATGACGTTGTTTATTTAGATGTCGAGAAAGCTTCTGCGTTTGATAACTTTTTCTACAGTTCGGTTCAAGATATGAGAGATAGCATACGACAAGTTTTTGATGATGATATTAATATGTTTGGTATATTGGTTCATGCTTCAACTTGTTTTAAATTGGAAACTATAGACAGCACAAAAATTTAGTTTATTTTGGACAATTTGCAGACTAATAACAGTGCTGGTAGTGATAACATCACACCCAAGATGCTGTTGATCCGCAAATCAGCTGTAGCAGAAATAATAACAATAATATTTAATAAAATGATTGATGATGCCAGATATCCAAACGTTTTGAAAACACACAAAATCATTCATTTACCTAAGTGTGTTGGTTCAAATAAAATTGAAAATTTTCGTCCAATTTCCATTCTTTCCATTATTGATAAAATCTTTGAAAAAGTTTTGTTTGAACAACTAACAAATTATCTTGAGGTTAACCAAATTTTATTAGATCGTCACTATGGTTTCAGGAAAGGTAGTGGAACTGAGGAAGCTGTCATAAATGTTGTTGCAAACATCTGTAGCGGTCTTGATGCAGGATACAAAGGAGTTGCTGGAGTGTTTTTCGATTTATCAAAAGCATTCGACTTGGTAGATCACAATATACTTATTAAAAAACCTAGTTAAAGACTATTTAAGTAACAGGAAACAATTTGTTCAAATAGCAGATTCCAGAAGTTGTGAGCTTGATGTTGCTTGTGGGGTTCCGCAGGTCAGTGTTCTTGGTCCCTTGTTATTTAAAATTTTTATAAATGATTTAAAAAACATACAGTTTAATGGTAAACTTTTTATGTTTGCAGATGATATTTGCCTTTTTTACAATTATAAATACGAGAAAGTACTTCAAACTCAAGTAGAATATGATGCTGCAATTTTATCGGAGTTTCTAAGAATAAACAAATTAATTTTGAATGTAAACAAAACCAAATTCATAAGATTTAAGCCATATGTTTCACGAAATGAAGAGCCGATATGTGTTCATATTGATGGTGAATTAATAAATGAATCAAATAGTGTTAAATACCTTGGCATAAACTTAAATCATAATCTTCTGTGGGAAAATCACATCAGCCGCCTCAAATCGAAACTATCATCAGGAATTGGTATTCTTTATAAATTTGAAAATAATCTAAATGTTGATACGAAAATGTTAATTTACCAATCCCTTATTCACTCACACTTGACTTATCTTCCAGTTATTTACGCTAGTAAAGCGAATTCCGTTTGGGATCACTGCAATCAGCACAAAATAAGGCGTTGAAAATAGTATTTAACCTTCCATTACAGTTTGGAACAAGAGACTTGTTTAAAAATTATGCTAAAACGATACTTCCGGTGAAAGGTCTTTGTAAACATCAACTATTACTTTATGTTTTTAAATGTATTGCAGGTATTTGTTCACACACCATACAATTTAGTAATAATATAACACACACAGGGAGAATCACAAGACATGCGATGGACTTAAATTTAGTAAGATGCAGACTTGAGTTAACTAAACAGCGAATTTCTTTTGCTGGACCTAATGAGTACAATCAATTACATAATCACTTAAAAAATATATCAGTTTTATCAACTTTTAAAAGTAGTTTAAAACTATTTTTATTGCACAATGTTGAAGTACTTCTTCTTTAATTTTGAAACCGTAATATCTTTTTGGATTGTTTTTATTTTATATAGAAAATTGTATAAAGTAAAATAACTATAAATATGTAAATTAATGTAAATATTTTATGCTGCCTATTGGCCTCTATAAAGCCTTATTTGGCGCTGAGGCAAAATATAATTATTGTTTGCTAAAAATTAATTGAAATAAAGATACAAAATAAAAAATAAAAAAAATAAGTTCTTCCTCCAACCGCCATAAAACAGAATTGGTACATTAACACTCCTGAATATTTTTATATAACTCATGCTAGATAACGGAGCGTATGAGCTATATTTAACGTCACGTTTAACAGAATAGTACATATACTGCGTTGGAGATTGTTTAAAAAAAAGTAATTGATTAAAATACCCAAACTATTGGGCTGCACTAAAACAAAATGTAAGTTTTGAAAAGAATAGTCTAGAAGAAATCATAATATTGGTGAATTTTCTAGAAATTAAAATATATACATTAAATATTCGAGCTTAAGGTCTTATTTTAGTAAAGCAGAAGAAATTTTTTGGAAGCAAGAAAAGTACATTAGCGCTGATATAGGCGCTGGCATACTACCAAGAAAAAGCAGAGAAGCGAAAACCATTGAAGCAAGTTAAAAAAAAAATTATGTTTAATGGCAACCATAATATTTTTGTGGCTTCATGATTGAGGACCTATTTAACCATAATATGATTTCCGGGGAAAATAATATGGTTAATTAACAAAAATAAGTCTACAATTTTTAATTAATAAGAGTTTTGTTGGAGGTCACCATATTGAAAGGAATAAAGGAGCATAATTTGGTTTTTTCTTTCGTTAACTAACATTTTAACTAAGTTTTGTTGCGTAACTTTGTTTGGAAAAAGTGGAATAAAAATAAGAAATTAAGAACTTGATTTTCTCCATATATTTTTTTGCACATACAACCTTGTAATATTGAGCAAGCGATAGAATGAAAACTAAATGTAGATATTGAAATTGAAGCAAAACGTTTGGTAGGCATACAGATATTCAGAATATTAATCTGGGTAATTCCATATGTGACTGAATCTACATTTGACATAATTTGCGTTTTGTTTTGTCCTTTATTACGATTAGAAATATTTTTTTAGTATCAATTTAAACATGGCTATGTGGAAGTTTTAACAATTATCCGATAGAAAAAAATGGCAACAAACGATATTTTGAAATATCATTTATTTAGTAAAATGTAAACGTGACTGACACTACATGCAAAAGGAAGTCGAGTTTTTTTGAACTTCAATAATTTCCTCTGGACTTTCGTAATAACTTTAATTTGTGTTTTTATCGAAAGTTCAAGAATCAAACTATGATAACATGCTGAAATAAAAGCGGTAAGTTATTTAAAAAAATATATATTAGTTAAATAAATTGTGACTGACACTACAGCCCAAAACGTAACCGACACAACACTCACTTTGTGTAGTATAAAAGTCAGTTTTTTAACATGAAACGTTAGAATTGAAATCACAGTGCATAAAATAGGAACTCTAAGATTATTTGAAAGATACAAAATTGTAATTTTTGAATTCGTTAAAATGCTTTTTTTAAAACACTAATAATAAGTAAGAAACCAAAATTGAAAATAAAAAAATTCAAAACAAACCCTTTTTAGAAATAAGAAATAAAAGAGTTTCAAAAACTTAAAATATTTATTTATTTTTTTTATTCTAATTTTTTAAAAAATATCAAATTTTTAATATTTTAAGCAGGCTTAAGTTCATCAAATTTAATTTTCATTAAATTATTTTTATGAAGAAAGGAATTTTACAACATGAAAATTAATTAAAATTGTTATTGATAATCATTCATTCTTGACTGACCTGAGATACGAACCCAGGCGGCTGGTTACGATGACATGTTTCGATCGCAACCACTCGATCTCCTCAGATGGATTTGCCGTCTTACACTCGCAGCCATCGATGACTGCTGACGTCAATAGTCAAACATCAATCCTTAAACCAAATTGTATTTTAACCCTTTGGTAGATCGAAATTTGCTTTTTTGAATGATAATCCAATATTAATTGATTTTACATGATTTTCCTAACTTCTGTTTTTTCCGTACTTATGTCAAGAATTCTTGAAGTCCAAAGTACATTTTTTTGTTTTTTCATTTTGTCTTTCTTTTTCTTGTTGACCTTTTTTCAGCACAACTTGAAGGACAAATGTACACATAGAGCTCGTGCCTTAGCTTTAACAATAATTAGAATTGTGGTTATTTTGTTGAACTCAGGTCAGTCAAGAATGAATGATTATCAATAACAATTTTAATTAATTTTCATGTTGTAAAATTCCTTTCTTCATAAAAATAATTTAATGAAAATTAAATTTGATAAACTTAAGCCTGATTAAAATATTAAAAATTTGGATTAAAAACCATAAATAGTTCAACAAAATAACCACAATTCTAATTAAATATCAAATTTTTTAAAAAAAATTTCAAATTTTTACAAACAGAAATATCAAAAAATTCTTACCACTATAAAAACTTAAAAGTAACATAAATTTGATATTTTTACTACCAAAATCAGATTTTATTTTTTTCCATTTATGGTAGACTTTTGCGTGGAATTGCCCATCTGTTAACCAAAATTTAAAACATAATTTTTTTTGCTCCGCTCCGAAAGTACTTGTAAGTTTACAAAACAATTTAAGTTATCAAAACATATTTAAAAAAAAGTCAAATAAGGTCTTAAGTTTAATGGTGTTTTCTTTTCTACAAAAAAAAATACCACATTTTAAAAGGTGCATGTATAAAATGCGGCCCTTTGTTCCTACTAGGAACCACAGGACATAATATATAATGTATGTATAAAATGTCTAGCCGAACATGTAAAACTGCAATTTTTTATTTCACGAGAACAAAACACAAAATTGCATAGCCCTGTTTTTAACAGCTGACAAAAAGTTTGTTCTTCAATTTATAAAAAAAATATGTACATAAATCAAAAAGTGTGTTCGTTAAAATATAAAAAAATATACATAAACCTTAATTTGTTAACAGATTGATATTAAATAAATAAATAAATGAACAAAATTAATGACGAAATTTCAATTTCTTTAGTTTGTTTCTCATAAAATATGTGAACAAGAAAATACCATTGCCAGATTGCCGATTGATAAACACCAAGTTTTAACGATTCTTGATTTGAAGTTTTTTTTTCAAAAATAATTTTATAACACCAAATTCATTTAAATTTTATACCACTGAAAACCTACCATTTACAATGTAATGCTTTCTTTTGTTTTTACTATAAAATAATAGAAAAAATAACTATTAAAACTTAAACTTTTTACTGTCCTAATAAGAGGCGATATTTTCCCAACTTCGTCTGGTAACCCCATATATAAACAGAAGCCATCTCTTTACAGGGCATTATCAACATTCTCTTTTTATACGGGGCGTAAAGTGCAAAGCCTAATTAAAGATTTAAATTCGTGTATCTTTGGTGTACTATCACAGAGTGTGTTGGTATTGGTCGCATTTGAAAGCGACACATCTCATGACGTCAGGAACGTGTTGGTCAACCTCATGAATCAAATTAACAAGATTGCGCATTGCGCAGGTCCGTTATTTTTGCGTGTGACGAAACAATAGACTTTGTATGTGTTCATTATTGTGTTTCTTACATTTTTTACAACAAACACTCATAATTAGTCTATGATGACGTAGATGCGCAGTAGAATTTTTTTTTTGTACGGCTGAGTGCGCAATCTTGTTTTTTTGATTCATGGGTCAACCTTTTGTTTTGTATAGTTGGTTTTTACTGTTCCCTTTACCTTACTGGTCCCTTTCTCTATGTGTTGTCACATATATTGTTTCTGCTTTTATTGGTCACACAAGGAAAAACATACAATTGTATATTTACAGTTTCACTGCTTGTAATTAGAGAATAAGTTTAAAATAAGGATTGTTTTTTTTATAAAAATATATACATATATGTTACGTTTTAATTATATGTAACTCCATATTGACTCCAATAGAAAATTAAATGCTCCAATATGAATAATTTGTTGGGTAGTAGTCATGACAACATGACAACATCCAAAAAGTACATTATAACATTTACTCAATACATTTCGTTGCCATGACCTATCTCATTCACTTTATTATTGCCATCATAATGTATAACAATGGTTATCAATCAAAAAGAAAAAATAAATGTTTGTATTTTTCAAATATGTTCGTATCTGTGTAAACTGTATGTAAGAGTTTTTCAAACAGTTTTTATATATATTTTTTTTTCTAATAAAATATCATGTAACAAAAATCATCAATGCAAACAAGCAGCATCGTCATCATAACAACTGCATGAAAACAATAAATAAATTTAATAGAGCAGAAATAATTGGAACTGCGTTACAGAATTTGTTAAATGTTGTTTTTGTGTATCCTTTTTTTTGTACCTCTTTGTTGTTTGAGTCTTTCTTTTTGCAGACTTTTCAATTTCAATAATTTGATATATTTTTTTTTTAATTTTTTCTATTTTTTATTATTCTGTTATTTGTATTGTTAACAAGTTACTAGTGCAATTTTCATTGTTTTTATTGTAAAATATCAAAATCATCATTGATAAGACAATATAAACACATGAGTATTTTATTTGTTATCAAATAAAAAAAAAATTAATATCAATTTATTTTCTGTTTACCTTTTTTATCAATAAAGATAAAAGAAAATATGGCTGTAAAAAACAAACTATAATGATACAAAAGTTTTAGTGACATTTGAGCCCTTTTTCAAGGAGCGTTTTAAAGCATTTAAACAAAAATCTCCCAGTTATACGGTTACATTGATTGATTAAATATTGCAGTTAAATTCTTACTGTTTGCACCATAAAGAAAAAAAAAACTTTCAAAATATCTGTTTTGAAAACAAGTAAATGTACTACTTGGGCTTCCCTACACCATAAAATTGAAAGGACAATTAAATCCTATCTCAAATGCTCCAATATACCAGAATTATATGAGCCAAATTTGTTTGTGCTAGCTTATATATTATGGGCACTACT
The DNA here is from genome assembly GCA_949318255.1 of Pollenia labialis. Lineage (NCBI taxonomy): Eukaryota > Metazoa > Arthropoda > Insecta > Diptera > Polleniidae > Pollenia > Pollenia labialis. Next base: position 145,997,499 of record OX439141.1, read on the forward strand.
GTCCTGGTGTAAAGGATATTTTTTATTTTTGTGTAACTTCCTCCCGGGCAAATCATGTATATGTATACCTGGGATGTGAGGAATATCCAAAATGGCAGGGATCTTGAAGTATTTAGATTTCTAGAGTCCAGCGTTCTCACCAGAATACCTTGGAATCTAATGCTACGGGAGTCAGTAGTCCCCGGAGAACATACCACCCATCTGACTATTGGCTAAGGCCGCCGCACAGTGGGTGAAAATCGTTTTTCATCGGCCAAAAATCTGTAACTTTTGAACCGATAGTGATAATTTTACAATATTTTTATTTGCTGAAGAGACATTTTCTTTCTCACAGTTTTAATTTTATTAAAGTCGGTTTAGCAGTTATTGAGAAATTTAAGGTCAAAGTTGAACTTTTGATGATTTTTTTTGCATTTAGTAAGAAAATGCTTTTGATTGAGATTAAGAATTATGGTGTTTTTATATTCAAAAGGGGGATGTTTTTATACATATCAGATTTGTAGTTAGTATGTAGACCGAGGATATCTTCAAACAATCCCGGAAAAACGCTTTTAACGATTTTTTTTTTTACAAAAATATTAAAATTGCCATTATTTACCACTCGATATTGATCATTATTTTCCAGAAAATCATGGACACATTAGAAAACATTTCTGTTCTAATTTTATTAAAATCAGTGTGTTGAATTTCTAGAATTTTTTACTTAAATAATTTTTTTTTATTTGAAAAATTAGCTTTTTTTGGAAAAGGCATACCTGTGGAACAAATGTCAAATAACGTCCTTCGACATATTTAAGCATTTTTATTTATTTCTAGAAAAAATATTGTTTTATCAGCGAAAGAACATCTTTTGGTGAAATAGTAAAAAAGAGTATTCATATGTAATACCTTCATACGCATATACAATCGCCTAGAATAATCCCTATAATTATACCATTGCTTAAAGTCTGTTTTTCTACCAATATAAAAAAATTTTTTACCCACTTTTAATAACAGGTTGATATCAAACATAATCTACCCGATTAAAAAACTAGAAAAAATGCTTAAAAAATCCGTTTCATCCGAATATCTCCAAAGGCAAAGGAGATAAGTTAACATTTAAGCATATTTTTTGTAGGTCAGCTTAAGTCTTATTTTTTTGCAATCCATAAATACATATTTTCTTGGCAAATTTTTTAAAACTTGAATATCCGAGGCTACGACGACCAGAAATCACTTTCCCGACCCTCTATGGACCCGTGATCTTTCAAATAAACTCAAAAGCTGTCCGGCTTTGACAGTTACAAGAATTGCATCAGGGTCAGGGTCATCAGGGTCAAAGAAGACACTTTCAGCTTTTTAATGGTACAAAAATCTCTTTAACCTCTTTTGACCCTAACAAGTTCTATTTCTCTGAATTTCAAATTTAACTAAAATATAGAACATGGGGAAACTTTTAATAACACAACAGGTAAAAATTATACAGGGATTTTTAAAGACTACTATTCCAATAATATAACAAAAAAAAAACTACGACGCATTATTGACAACAGTTCTGATCAAATTTTCATAAATTAAATTTTTTCTAAACCAACATAAAATATTTGTTTACAGCAGCTTGCCACACCCACAATTACCAATATTTTGTTGCAGTTGTGTGGATACCTTAGCTCTAATATGTTTGCTATGAATTGGCATTGAAATTTTTGATATCGGCAAAAACCAAAAATTTGGACTTTGGCCGATAAAATTAAATTTTCAGCCACAGTGCGCCTTGAAATTACACTCGATAGAACACTTTCATATACAAAGAGGTTAATATCTGGAACTCACCGTCCGACTTCAACAGAATGGCTGCCAAAAATATGTAATATAGCCCCACCAGAGTTGAGGAGAAAGCAGGCATTGTTACGAGAGTATAGTAAGATAAAAAACAATAATCAAATTCCACTTAATAAGGACTTACGTAACCTCCAAGCCGAAGGCTGCAGCCCAGACATGCTCCACTAGACCTCGCCAAGACCATACTCATCGAAAACTTTGTTCTCAACACAGCTTAGACTAGTCTATGGTCTAACTCACATAGATCCAGCCCATTATTTGAAGAACGGAGCAGCGAAGCAGACCTTCAACTACCGAGGAAAGCATGGTGTAACAAGAACCGATTGCGAACTGGTGCCGGTAGGACACTAGAAACTCTCTACAAATGGGACCAAGTTGATGATCCCATATCTCCATGTGGAGCCCCCTGTCAAACAACCGATTACATCAGTAAAGAATGCCCTATCTTATCCAACAAAGGACCATTGACCGATATCCACACTTTGACGACAGATGTAGTGAGATTCCACATAGAAGGCAAATTTCCCCCTTGTGGGAAACCTCGGCCTGTAGAGGCTTCTGAGGTGCTGTTGCTATTCGACAAATGCTACTGGATAGCAGTGGTGGCTGTATAGTTTCGACTTCCAAGACAAGGTACGAGTGTTAAATATTTGTCGAATTGTACACTCAAATTGCTGCCTGTGTGTTAAGTTTACGTGCACATACAGGGGCAATTAGTAAATGCATACATGACTTTCCCAGTGGTTAAGATGCACGCTGAGATAAGAACATGTGGCAGCACAGAAAAAAATAAAAATTGATTTTGAACTGAAGTATAAAATGTTTGATGTTAATTAAAAATTAATATTTACCAATAAGCAAACTAATAGTGTCAATTAAATATGTTTTATACCAACAACAGTCGTAAAGTTGTTGAAATGAGTAAAGGTTTAATTCACTGGGTTATATTTTAATTTAAAAGTGATTTTATTTTTCATAAGAATTTTGTACGACGAGCTAAATTCGCAATTTTTCATATTAGATAAATACACTAAAATTTATTGTTGAGGGAAAGCTAGCTTTTATGCGCATTTCACTGGTTGCTCAGTTCAGCTCATCACGAAACATTTTACAAAGATTTTAGAAAAGCTAAATATATTATACAAATAAAATCTTGAAGAGAATAAGAATTTTAAACACTCAAAGTCTTACTTGCAACAAATCAAAACTAAAACAAAACACCAACAATAAACAGTAAGTTTATCTTATCTGATATTATTTTTGATTAATGTTCTAATTGACAAAAAATTTACGTGAATTTTTTCAGTGAGGTGCTTTTGTGAATATGTTTACTTATATGTACCAAAACCACTTTTCTGGAACTACCTTTTTAGTTATATATCTATAACTTGAACATCTATGAACTGACTTTAACTTCTACTAAATTAATCGTTTTTAGGTAAAAATTAAAGACAGTCGTGGCCATTTGCAGATACCTCAGCAATTTATGGATTGATGTGTCGGAATAAAATAGCAAACTATTCTGATTATATGCCATATAAATATATAACAACCTATTCCCTTTCATAGCTGAGGTCTTAGGAAATTCTATTTCAACATACAAAAATAACAAAATCTAACGAACGGACGGACTTACAGACGGGCATCATTAAATCTACTCCGCTTCTCACAAGGATCCAGAACCTATATTCTTTATAAGATCTAAGATCAATATTGAAGTATTGAATTACAAACTGCAAAGATTATATTGTAATCAGCACTGGTTTTCGCAAGTCCCAAAATTCTGGATTTCAAAATTTTAAGTCCCGTGATGCTGGGCTTTAAGGATATCCCGGGATCTCGAGATTTAAGGTTTTCGATTTTCGTTTTTTTTAGTAAGTTTAATAAACTAAACCGTGTTTGAGTTGAGCGAATATATGCGGTGAAACCTCCTTAATTTTCGAAATTACGGTATATCTTGAAAACAAGAGCTAACCTAGAAAAATGGTCAGCACCACGGGATTCAGCGTGCCCCAATTAGGTTAAAACGATAGGCACCCAGCTAGTGTGTTGCTTGCAACTAGCACAGTGTATTTATTTCTCAAAATTACAATATTAAAAGACTTTTTTAAAATTATTATTATCTTAAAAAAGGAAACAACATATATAAAAAAAATCAGCCAAATAAAAAATAGGGTTTTGACTTAGTCCGTTTTTAAAATTTAATATTTTGCAGATATTACATTTTTCAAAAAAAAATTTTGTTTTCAATATATTGTTTATATTAAAAAAAATCATCTTCGTATGTAAAGTATTTTCGAGATATTGAAAAAATAAGCTTAACAAATTCGGCTAATTCGGCGAATGTAAATATGACATAACTTTTGAAAAACAAAAATTAATTTTTTTTCATTCATATGTGTTCCTTATTTGATTAAAGGAGTCTTCTCACGAAATTTCATTTAAACCGAAAGGGGTCAGGTCTCACTCATGGTCGATTTGACATATCCATACCCAGAAAAAACTTCGCCTACTTTTTTAAAATGATTAGCTTCATTCTCTCATAATTTAGTAGGTTTCTTTTATATAACTACTATAAATACTTCTATAACTACACTGAGAAAATTAAATCGTATAATCAAAGAAAATACACTTTGTTGCAAAGACTTTTATTGGTGAGATTGTGCCCAAAGACAAAACGTCTTTACCGGAAAGGCGCAAAGATCTATAGATTCCCATGAAATATATACTTAAAATCAAAGACTTAAAATCTTGTGGCAAGGATGTACGTCTTTGGAAACACATGAAAAAAGTCCTTAAACTAAGGAAAAAGTATTTTGGCACAAAGACTTTCATTCGTTATTCTTAAGACTTTAATTTTTGATTTTAAGTACAATTTTCATTGTAACAAAGACGTAATTTTAACATTATTACAAAGAAACGCAATTAAATTCAACGAAATAATTCTTTGAAATACTTAAAACTGATATGTAGAAACAAAGGCAATTTTCTTTAAAATCTGCTATAGAAATGTTTTAAAAAATTTAAATTTTTCTGCAAAATAAAATATTTAATGAAACCAAACACAGCATTTTTATAAATTTTTTTATTTTAGTTTAATGTAATAAAAATAAAAAATAGTTCATATACAACTTATGCACAATTGAGCATTCCTATCGACTGACTTACAATTAATCACAACCACGAAAACAATTCTTTTTATTTTTTACATATATTGTAATCAATCGGCTATAGCCGATTTCGTTATGCATTCGTATACAAATTTAACTTTGAAGACTAAATTCTTTAAAGATACAGACTTTATCTTTATTTTTTTAACCGCTCTTGTTTACCGTTGCAAGCAAACATGTGTGAACAAGCAAACATGTTCACTTATGCATTGAAGACAATATTCTTTAAAGTTACAGACTTTGTCTTTGTAGCAAGGATGCTTAGCTTTAAAAAAAACAAAGAAAAGTCTTTAATTTTAAATACGTTGTTCAATCCCTTATTAGCAAAGAAATTAATCGTTGTAGCAAATATTTTATCTTTACGGAAAAGACAATTTCTTTGATTAAGCTTCAAAGAATTTTCGTCGTTTGTGTTGAAGACGCACCATTTGCTTGTTTAAAGAATATATCATTGATGCAAGGATTTTTTCCTTCTAACAAAGATATTTTCGTTACAATTTTACAAAGACCTTTTTTCTTTGATTTTAAAGCTTTTAATTTTCTCAGTGTACTTATATTTCAGATGAATGTAGGTAAAATATAATGACTCACATTTAAATGCGTTCATGTTAGGACATTTCTTTGAAAATTCATTGGTTATTTCAGTAGAATTGGAAGTAGTATTTTAACTTTTTCTGATTACTTACCACATTATTTTGAAGGCGAAGTTCTTACTGGGTATCTATTGATTACTGTAATTTCTAAAAATTTTAAATTGTATTTTTTTTCTTAATTAATGATTAATTTTATTAAAAATATGATTAAACAAAAAACACCGTACGATTTTAAACAAAGTGTCCTTACTTTCAAAAATTCAACGTAATGCCTGTTCTCTCCAAAAATTCATCATGATTATTGTTCCAGTAAGAACTTCGCTTACAAAATAATGTGTTGAGTAATTAAAAACCATTAAAGCACTAATTACAATTCTACTGAGAGAAGCAATGAATTTTATAAGGGTTGTCCCAAAATGAACGCAATCAAAAGTAAGTCATTATTTTCTGATCTGCATGCATCCAGAAAAAAGTAGTTATAGAAGTTCTTATACAAGTACTAATACAAGAAAGCTACTAAATAATGAGAAAAAGAAAAAGTAAGCGAAGTTTTTACTGGGAAATTTTAAACTGGTATTCCTTCATAATTAAATTAATATTCGTTATAAAACATTCAACCCGAAATACTATTTATAATTGACTTATGCTTATTTCTTAAATTTCACTTTTATTTTCCTTTGCTGTGACCACCATGGCTCTCATAAATAAAAGTTATGGGACATCCCTTATGAAATTCATTGGTTCTTTCAGTAGAATTGTAAGTAGTCTTTTTACTTTTTTCTGATTCCTCAACACATTATTTTGTAGGCGAAGTTTTTACTAGGTACCCAGTATAATGTATTAAGTAATCAGAAAAACTTAAAAGCACTACTTACAATTCTACTGAAAGAACCAATGAATTTTACAAGGGATGTCCCAAAATGAACGCATTAAAAAGTAAGTCATTATTTTTTTACCTACAATACATCCAAAAATAATTAGTTATAGAAGTTGTTATAGAAGCATGTATAGAAGAAAGCTACTAAGTAATGGGTGAGAGAAGCTATTCATTTTAAAAAAGTAAGCGAAGTTTTTACTGGGTATTTAGTAGCTTTTGCCCATAACAACTTCCATAACAACTAATATAACTCCTTTTTTCTGGATGTGTGTGGGTAAAAAAATAATGACTTATCTTTGAATGAGTTAATTTTGGGACATCACTTGAACAATTCATATGTTCTTTAAGTAGAATTGTAAGTAGTGCTTTCATGTTTTTCTGATTACTTTACACATTATTTTGTAGGCGAAGTTTTTGCTGGGTGAATGAAAATACAGTTTTAAGAAATTTATTGGTCACTTTCGACCTTAAGAATACATTGGTACATAAATATTTTCTTAATATCAATTTTATTTTGTTCTTGTGTGGCATATAAAACAATTTACAAGATAATAACATTATAAAATGAGAAACGCCTTTTGATATTCACACACTCACCCACAATAATAAATATGTACATATACAAAAAATACAAATACAAATGAAAATACAAAGAAAATGTTTTCATACACTAACACATACACAAAATTATGCATTTTTATGTTTGAACTTATGCAAAGAAAACATATTAAAAGTTCTGGGAAGGTTTGAAAAGTTGTTTTAAATTGTAAGGTTTGTCTTGATTGCATAGCAAGTTTCGAATAATGATTATTTTAAATCTAAGATTTCTTATATCAATCTGATTGTGACTAATTACAAGATTTTCAAAATACGTCCATTACGGCTTCAGCTAACGGTGCTCTTAATTCAAGGCGAAAACTCTTAGATAACCACACACACAATCAAGTTTGTTATGATTACTTTAAGTACGAGTCGTACTCAAAAATTGAAGTACACTCACAATATTCTGTACGTAAAATTAACTGAAATTGTAATATAAAATAAATGAAAGTTCGATTAAAAACCGGTCTACCTATTTTTCATTTATTTTTAACAAAAAGTTCATTTAATTTTTACTGTCAAAAATTCAACACCATATTCCGTAAAATCAAATAAATATTCAGTTATTTTGTAAAATTTTACCGTCAAAAATTCAACACCATATTCAGTAAAAACGATTAAATATTCAGTTATTTATTAAAATCTTTCTGTCAATTTTTTACTGTCAAATTGACCCCATATTCAGTTAAAACAATTAAATATTCAGTTATTTTATTAAATTTTCGTTTACTCCACAAAAGAGCCGAATTTATAAGAAATACCATACAGAAACCTGTCCGCTTGTTTTTCTTATAAGCGAGAGAGGGAGAATATTTTTATTTACTTACCCAGTTACACACGTTTGTTTTACTTTTGTTGTACTGACCACGTTGTTTTCAGAAGAACTCTCAATTATAAGACACCAGCAGCATGACCGATATGGCTTCGCAATTATTTTACTTTTAACATTTGATGTACCTATTTAACCAAATTATTTTAACAAAAAGAAAATGAGAATTGCTTACACAAAACAAGCAATTCATTTTTTATAGATAAGTAAAAATTAATTTTTGGTAGTAAAATTATATAAAATAACTGAATATTTAATTGTTTTTACTGAATATGGTGTTGAATATTTGACAGTAAAATTTTAAAAAATAACTGCATATTTATTTGTTTTTACGGAATATGTAGTTAATTTTTTGACAATTAATTTATAAAAGATAACTGAATATTGATTTGTTTTTACGGAATTCGCGTTGGAATTTTTGACAGTAAAAATTAAATGAACTTTTCGTTGCTTTAAATTACATTTTTATTTACTTTAACATAAAGAAGAATTTAACTCAATCAACGGACAATATTAACTGCAACTGAAAATCCGTATTAATATGCACTTAGTTTTTTGAATAACTGTTGGAATCAGTTAAAAATAAATTTGCTTGGAATTTTAAATGTTTATTTATTTAAAAATTACTGAACGGAATATTTCTTAAATAAACTACAGTCCGTTACTGTAATAATATTGTGAGTGTACGAATAACAGGAAAAATACCTGGGTTGTGATATCTTTATTCTAGTTGGTCTTGTCGGGCACAACAAGACTCTGCCTCAAGTTACGGGTAAAAACAGGGATTTCGTACCTTTTGCTCTTATATGCCACTAGCATTTATTATGTTAACCAATTTTGAATTTCTCAGCGGATTTAGAAAAAAGAAACTAAGGCCTTTTTATGATGTAAGCATGATATTTAAGTAACATTGAGGTAACTATACGCATTTCTCCAGCAAACTCAATTTTTCTTTATTTTTTAACTTTTAAGATGTTTTTGCACATTTTTTTATTTTGGAACCGTATTATTTATGAATTTATTATGAAAGTAAGTTCAAACAAGCCCACTATAATTCTATCCGATTTTATGACGAATTAATTTACATTATTTTATGTATATATGGAGAAATATCTATTTTGAGGTTTTGGGGGGCTCCAAACCCGACTTAGAGCTATGGTCTCTTGAGCAAAATTTCTCAGAATCACCTATAGATTACGTTTTTGCTACACGCTTCATCAAAAAAAAAATTAACCCGCCCTAATGTTTATATATTATCAAAATGCTACCTTGTTTTAAAATATTGGTTTGAAATTGATCGAGTTATTAAACTTTCAATAAAAATAATTAGAGAATTTTTTTATTTTTATAAGTTATTTTATTAAAAATTTAGCTCATATTTATTTTTTAATACATATGTTTCAAATGTAGTAGCGTAAATTTTTAATCGTCGGACAAAAAGTTAAGAAATTACGATTTTTATTTAATTGAATTGTTCCATACACAAGACTTAGAGTTTTATTTTGCAGTATGGAACTGAGAATGTGTAAAATTATAAATCATTAATTAAATAATATACAACTTAATAACTAATTACAATTTTATATATAAAGCAAAACCAATCAAAACCAATCAAAATCAAACAGAATTTAAATAATTTAAACATGTGTATGTTCTTTAATCTCAAATAATTATGTTTCAAATTGTTATGCTGAAAACAGTTTAAAAATATTTTCCTTAAAATTTTCGGGCGTCACTTAAAAGCTGAAAGCTATGGGGTATAGAAGGGCTCTAACTTACTGGCGTCTATTGACTCTGTTGGTACCAGATAGGATGTCTGGTTCGCCGAAATCGCAAGAGATCATAAAGTTTTCTTGAGATCTGTTAATTTTGGATTTTTGCCAGGTATTTACTGCACCTTATTTCCCCGGAGGACGTACACTCACAATATTATTACAGTAACGGACTGTAGTTTATTTAAGAAATATTCCGTTCAGTCATTTTTAAATAAATAAACATTTAAAATTCCAAGCAAATTTACTTTTAACTGATTCTAACAGTTATTCAAAAAACTAAGTGCATAATAATACGGATTTTCAGTTGCAGTTAATATTGTCCGTTGATTAAGTAAAATTCTTCTTTATGATAAATTAAATAAAAATGTAATTTAAAGCAACAAAAAGTTCATTTAATTTTTACTGTCAAAAATTCAACCGCGAATTCCGTAAAAACAAATCAATATTCAGTTATCTTTTATAAATTAATTGTAAAAAAATTAACTTCATATTCCGTTAAAACAAATAAATATTCAGTTATTTTGTAAAATTGTACTGTCAAAAATTCAACACCATATTCAGTAAAAACAATTAAATATTCAGTTATTTTATATAATTTTACTACCAAAAATTAATTTTTACTTATCTTTAAAAAATGAATTGATTGTTTTGTGTAAGCAATACCCATTTTCTATTTGTTAAAATAATTTAGTTAAATACATCAAATTTTAAAAGTAAAATAATTGCGAAGCCATATCGGTCATGCTGCTGGTGTCTTATAATTGAGAGTTCTTCTGAAAACAACGTGGTCAGTACAACAAAAGTAAAACAAACGTGTGTAACTGGGTAAGTAAATAAATATATTCTCCCTCCCTCTATCGCTTATAAGAAATACAAGCGGACAGGTGTCTGGTATTTTTAAGAAATTCGGCTCTTTTGTGGAGTAAACGGAAATTTAATAAAATAACTGAATATTTAATTGTTTTTACTGAATATGGGGTCAATTTGATAGTAAAAAATTGACAGTCAAATTTTAATAAATAACTGAATATTTAATCGTTTTTACTGAAAGTGGTGTTGAATTTTTGACAGTAAAATTTTACAAAATAACTGAATATTTATTTGATTTTACCGAATATGTTGTTGAATTGTTGACAATAAAAATTAAATGAACTTTTTGTTAAAAATAAATGAAAAATAGGTAGACCGGTTTTTAATTGAACTTTCATTTATTTTATATTACAATTTCAGTTAATTTTACGTACAGAATATTGTGAGTGTATTAATAACCATCCTTGTTGAAAATTTGACTATGTAATTTTTATAAGTAATTATCTACACAAAAATTACGTTTCATACAAAAGTAATTTTTTATACAAATTAAACAGTAAATTTTTAGAGAAAGAAATTTTTTTTGTTTTTTGGTCGAAGAATTTTTAATGACCATTACCTATAAATATGCTTGTGCTTACACATGTTTTGAGTTAAACTATGTAGGTTTTTTTGGGAGTTCTTTGTCGTTTATATAATTGAGGGGATTCGCAAGGTGTGATATCAAGTCATATCGTCATAATTTCCTAAATAATATTTAACAATTGTTTAAAAAAAATATTATTGTGCTTCAAACAAAATAAAAATTTTAATTCTAAGTTTAGTGATTTGTCATAACCAAGGCCGGGATTTTTATGCAAATGCATATTTGTTCTCGTCAGTCGGAGATTACCATACACAAAATATCTTTGCGAATCCAGAAATTAGCAGTAAAATGGCATCGTTTTGTTAGTGCATATTTTGCTTTAAATGCATATTTTTGCATATATTGCTGTTATTGCATATTTTTGTTGCATATTTTGAAAAAACTTGTTTTGATTGCTTTATTTTGCCATGCACCCTTCCGTAGAAGAGATAAAAGACAACTTCGATGATATTTATTTATTGATTTCTTATGGGAAATATATTTTGTAAAGCATCTTCCCGTGTTGACGCATAAAAAAGGGTTTTCCGGATTAATATCATTTTCTACAACCTATTACAACCAGATGGGGGACGTGGTTGAATACAATTATGTATTATGCTGAACACTTTTGCCAATTCAAAGATGTTATAAAAGGATTCAACACTGGTGAATTTAAGTTAATTGATATTGCCATACATAAGATGTATTTTTTGGACGGTAACTTAAGTTAACGAATTTGTAGCCAGCTTGATATAAAGATGAAACAAAAATTAAGGATTTAAATTTATTGTTTTAAATCCTAAACTGCTTGCATATTTAATTTAAATTGTTTTCGAAAACAGCGTAATGCAAATGTATTTACCACAGAGAAACTATTAGCATTTTATCATGCATCTATCACTTCCGTTTTATTTTGTTTAAAAAACATGCAGTATACTTTTATTTTGAAAAGATGTAGGGTCAAATATATCTCTAAAGGCATTTTAAAATACAAATTAATAAACACTTGATTCGCTCAGTTAGTCTTTACTTTCTGTTTTGTTACGAATCAGGTGATTTGTGTTTGTTATAAAAAAAAACTGTGAAATTGATTAGTTTTTCTGTTCTGTTCAGTTGGTTGACATCAAAAACTTGTAAAGTAACTTTAAGTGACAGCAAAATAAATAATAAAAAATACATACATATTTAAATTGCAATAAACTATTTTTTGATTTTAAGAATTCATAAAATTAAACTTCTTCAAATTTATGTGCATTAAACTTATTGACATAAAACAATGGGCGGTGCAAAGCTAATAAATTTGTCATAAATGGATGATAAGTTGCTACAGAAAAGTAAATTTTACAATTTCGAAACTGGACGGCACGGAACAGAACAGAAACAAAAAGTAAAGACTAATTCTAACTTAAGTTGAATATGGTTTTACACTTGATTAACATGTATTCGCACGGTTGCTCAAGCCAGCTTTTGTATATTATAGTTGGGCCTTTACAAGTGACTTAATTTACATGATTGTCTTAATATTTCTTTATATATTTGTGTTTTTTTTTTATTTTATTTTATATTATTTTAACTTCTACTTTTGTGGTTATTGTGCCTAACTTATGTTTTTAAGACTTAATTTTAACGTTCTTCATGCTATTTTTGTTTTTCTTTTTATTTTTACGTTTTTTAATCACTAATAAAACAATTTAAGATAATTTTAACAGCATATTTTTTAAATTTTTAGCGCATACATTTCTATTACTTTTTATTTTAATTGCATTTAAGTCTGGGCCCTGGTCATAACTGTGGTGAATTTATTTCATATACATATTTTAAAATAAATTACTTAAAATGTAAAAAAATTTGTAAAAAAACTACTTTGTTGTTTCAAAATATTTTCATCATTCTTTAGTTTAAAATATTTTTTAATCTTGTTTAAATTTTTTAATTAATAAAACCATTTTATTTTCGTGTAAAAAATTACTTTTTATTAATTGGAATTTAGTGCTTGAGGTAAATTAGTTTTATTAAACTTCAATAATCACTAAATAACTATACATTAGACATCTTTATTACAAGCGGATGCCCACAGCAGTCATATATTTTTCTTGTAATTATTTTAAGTCATATGACTTTACAACTTTATGACAACCTTGTGAATCCCCCAAATGTCAGACATTTTAAAATATTTTATTATTGACCCGTCTAAAATTTTTCTTTCGTTGTGTTCTCCATTATATTATTTGTTGGCATTTAGTTATAAAAGTCACATGTGTGTTAAAATTATTTTCACTTCATAATTTTTAATGTTTGAGTTGCAATACTTTTCTTTTAAGAACAACAGTAAATTAAAAAGAAACAACATAGAAAATTTTATAATTGAAAATAAAAATTTGTGCTGCTGCTTGAATTAATGAGTCTTTCTTGTTTTTGAACAATTTCTAAATACACTTTATTTTTTATTATTTTTGAATATAATTTTCCATTAGTAAAAACAAAATATGGCTAAAGAATAATTCAAGGTTATACACAGAAAAAGTTTTCAAACTTAAATCGTAAATAATTATTAAGTTAAACGTTATTTCTAAATTCATATTGTAAAATAAAAAAGAGATAGTGAAATTATAAAAAAATTTCTTTCTATGCTTTATTCCGCAGAAACTAAATTACATTTTTCAATTTTATTTTGTTTATATATGTATGTGCTTTTGCTTCTGTTAAAAATGGTTTTTATTTAAATTTTGTTTACACCTTCTTCCATTATCCCAATTTAAATCGAAATTTCTGCTGAAGTTCATACACACCTGTAAGCAAATCCGCATTACAACCCACACAATAAAAAAGTTTGCACAAAATTTAGAATGTATGAAATGCTAAAAAATATTATAGATATATAAAGTAATCAAAGCAACAATAATATACCTCAAAATGAGGTGTCAAGCAAAAATCAATAGTTGCATGTAATGAAAAAAGCTAAAAATACTTAAAACATAACTATAACTGAATTATAACTGAACTAGAACTGACCTAGAACTGAACTAGAACTGATCTAGAACTGAACTAGAACTGAACTAGAACTGAGCTAGATAGAACTGATCTTAACTTGAACTGAACTAGAACCAGGGTTTAAAATGCTATCGCCATATTAGCAAAAGCAGCCAAATTTTGCCTTTTTCTTAATTGAAAAAACATCAAAATTAAAAAGCCGACAAGTTCCACTACTAAAAAAAGCCCTCACTTTTCAAAAGCAGCAGTAAAATAAACACACAAAATAATGTGCACTGGCTTTTTCCAGCTTTTGCTTTTTTAACGATGGCAAAAATTTCTTATTTGATGGAACTCAAATAGCAACGGCAATCTGTATGTGTTTATTAGATTAAAGAAAATGTGTTTTTGGTGTAAATTTGTATGTAATGAATGAATAAAAAAAAATATTTAAAAGAGTAAATTCATATTAGAGGGATAAAAAAACAATAAACAAGGTGACCATTTCACAACTTTAACTTATCAAAGAAAATTTATGAAAATGTACAAGCCAAAAAAAATATTTTAATAAAACTTAAAGTAAGTTAGTATTTATGTCCTATTTTCGAATTTGGGTCTTAACCTTTTGGGAGATTTGACTAGGCCGTCTAGTCCTCCCAAAAGGAATTTTACTGACATTAGTGGTTTTATTTTAAAACAAATAGAATTACACAATTATTAAAAAAGGGTGGTGATGTGTTCGGTAAACGATTAATTAGGTGATGTGTTCGGTAAACGATTATTTAGAACCCAATACTATAATGATGTTTGCCCAGGAGGAGAATATTAACAAGATTATTTAATAATGATGCCAGCTAAATGGCAATGCCCAATGGAATTGATCCTCCAACGAAAGTGTCCTGGACTCCCAGACAAAGAAGCACTATGTTCTATAAAAACGAATTGATATTCAAATTTACCACTACGTTAAACAAAAACGGTAATAATAATATAACCTACCAAAATAATGAAAATTATCGAAATTCTGGAACAAAATCCTCTAAATAGTATTTCCGCTTAAAGAATTTTCCCAAATAACCGAACTGTTTTATAAAAATTTTAGTTCATTTAAACTGATGACACAGAAATTATTTTTATAATGAGGAAAAATTTTCATATTTCATTTGACAAATGAAATCAATGCATATTACAATTTAAAAAAAAAATATAAAATGTAGAATTTGAATTTAATTTTGAAAATGAACAACTATTACAGTCAAAGCAAAAAAAATAGTATTTGTTAATAGATAAAAAAGAAATTTTGAAAGTCGTCCTCACAAATCCCTTAAATGTTGTAGGAAAAAAATAGGTAGGAAAAAGAATGAAACAAACACCTTCTAGCTGAAAGCCGCCAAATCAAAAATCAATGTAGGCTGGCAGCCACACACACAGGAGAAAAAAAGCAGCGAAAAAGGCAAACTAATGTGTTAATGGCACATGATTGCGAAGAGACACTCGATATTTTTCATGCAAAACAAACACAACAAGAATTTGTTTTTGTTTTCTATACAATTAAAAAATAAAACCACTTCAAAAATTTTGTGCGTTGCATTGTTACATTTTATATGAAAACCAAAAACAATTTATTTACAAAATTTAAGTATGCACATTAGGGCGGGTCGATTTTTTTTTTAAAAAATCGTATAGCAAAAACGTAATCTATGTATATAAAATTCTAAGAAAATTCTCCGAAGAAACCATGGGTCTAAAATAAAATCCTAATCTGCGCCTCTCGACTTGAAAATATTAACCCATGTAAAAAAGTTTGTATATAATTTTATATTTAATATTTTTATAAGGAAAAAAAGAAGTTACACTCAAAAAATTGTTTTCAGTATTTATAAAATAACCTTTTTTTGTTTCGATAAACAATTCTTATTATACCACAGTAGTGGAGAGGGTATAATGTAATTGTGCTGATGTGTGTAACGCCTTAAGTATTCCGATCTACTCAGAATCACTTTCTGAGTCGAATTAACGATGTCCGTCCGGCTGGCAGACAGTCTAGCTGGCTGTCCATGTAACCTTTTGCGCAAAGTCGCATGTAACCTATCATATGGACGGGCTTGACCGACTATACTTTCTTACTTGTTTTATAATGCAAATAAAAACAAACAAAAAAAAAGTGTTTTCGCTCAAATAATATTTCAGTAATTTTTTTACCATAAACAAATTTTGTTTCACAGAAAACGAATTAGAGGTCAAATAATGTGGATTAGAAGACATGCTTTTTTCTGTTTTAAGAAGTATGTTTTGTGTATTTTATTACCAAAAAAACACTATGTTTTTTAATTATTCTTTGTTTTATGCAAAACGCAGTTTAGGTAAAACGTGTTCTAACTATTTTTTGTATAGAACGCAAACCAGAGGAGATGCAAATTGGGGTTCAACTGCTTTTTTGAAATTTTAATATTTTGATTAGTCTCTAAACAAAACCTGTATTGCATAAACTATAATATAATAAAACATAATATATTAAAAAAAAAAGAAAATAATTTAAGCGAAAGAAGGGAAAAATATTTTCAAGTCGAGAGGCGCGGATTAGGATTTGATTTTAGACCCATGGTTCCTTCGGAGCATTTTCTTTGAATTTTATGTAGGTTACGTTTTTGCTATACTATTTTTGATTTTTTTCATCCATACAAATCGACCCGGTCTAATGTACATTCATAGCTACATACTTATTTAGGTATTGCCACATATATCGTTTTTGTGCAAATATGTGCATACGTATGTACGTATCAATGTATCACAAATTCTGATCATTTCCTATTAACACATAAATCGGGTGCTTTTAGCACTTATAAGTGCGGCTTTTTTTGTGTTCTGTGGTTTTACCAGCCATGGACAAATTTGATTTTTAGATTTTTTAGTTTTGTAATTTTTAAACAGCTCTTTTTTTTAGGACAAAGTAAAAAAAGGAAAAGGCAAAAGAATCATTTTGAGCTTTTGCTTTTTATGTGGCTGGCCTTTCTTGTCGCTAGCTGGTAAAAAAGCAATTGTAAAAAATAAAAATATAAAAAAAGGAGATTTGCTTTTTTGCACAAACGAAAAACAAAACATTGGCTATTGGAAAAAAAATTAAAAATTTCAAAAGCAGTGGCAAAAGCAAAAATAAAAAGCATCCAACTGATGGATGCTTTTAAACCCTGACTAGAACTGAACTAAAACTTTTGTTTTTTTTCAATTCATTAATTATAATAATTATGTAGTTTACATTTAAAAATTAAAAATCTAAACTGGAACTGAACTGAACTTTTTTTTTAATTCATTAATTATTATAATAAGTTTTGAAGCAGTTCATTATTTATTCATTTCTTTATACATTTACTTTTCCTTTTCTTTATTATGTAGTGTTTGTTTTGAATTCTACTATTTAAAACGACGAGTTGTAAATTTTTTGCAGTTCTTGAAAAAAATGTTTAGTAAATAAAAAGTTTGCGTTTTTGATCGTCGATTTGTTCAATTAAATGAACAGCTTAAATAATCTTCGAAACAAGATTATTACAGTTAACATTTTAAAATTAAAAAAACTGAACTAGAACTGAACTAAAACTGAACTAGAACTGAACCAGAACTAAACTAGAACTGGACAAGAATTTAACTAGAACTAAACAAGAACTAAACTAGGGCTGAAATAGAACTAGAAAATATTTTTTTTATGTATTTATTTACATTTTGAAATTATTAACCTTTTACTTAAAGTATTAAAGCCTTAACTTAAGGAAATTGAATAAGAAGTGGCACAAGTGTTTTCTATGAAGTTTTGTGTTTATTATTATTTTTAATTGTTTTTATACCCCTGAAGATGGTGAGCGATGTTAACCAAAATATTAGGAACAAAATAAAAATATACAAACAACAATCCCGAGCTTTTTATTTTTTATTTAATTTATTTACGTGGACCTGCAGCCATGCAACAACAACTAATAATCAACCTATCAGAAAAAGGCCATTTATAAAAACATACTTTTATAATAATATAATAAAAAATATCGCGTATTTACCTTAATAGTTTCATATCTCAAGTATTCAAAAATGTGTGTTTGTGTAGTTACTGTTGTATGGAAATTAAAATTACTTATAAATTTTGAAAAATAATCAAAAGGTGCGCATTCAATTCAATGAAAGCGCTCCATTGCTTTGGAATATATTTAACTACATGCTACTTAATTTTTTTTTTTACTTAAAATCAAAAAAGTTAAAAAATTTAAAAAAAAAATTATTGTTTTTTGGCCAAACTTTTACGATATCTCTGAAACTATTGTGCAGAACTGGAAACAATGTTTGCATGCCTTAGGTCTAGAACCATAACGAATCATACTTACTGAATAATCTTTTCTTAAAATGCCTAAATTAATGTTTTGTTTATTTCCCATTTGTTTTTTGTATATGTGACGCGCAAAATAGAAAGGGACCTAAGGGTTTTGTTCAGGAGAGCTATTTTAAAGATTTAAATACGTGTATCTTTGGTGTACCACCACTGAGCGTGTTGGTATTGGTCTTATTTGAAAGCGACACATCTCATGACGTCAGGAACGTGTTGGTTAACCTTAAAAACGCGCATAGGTCGTCCCTACCTCTTGTTTTATGTAGTTGTTTTTTACTGTTTCCTTTACCTTACTGGTCCCTGTCTCTATGCGCTGTCACATATGTAGAGCAAGAACAACCTCAACGCTTCAAGAAAAATTGCCGATTTTTATATCAAATTTACGTGTAGTCTTTAAAAGAACACACATTTAAAGCAATGTTTTAATACAGCCAGCATTATTATGAAAGTCGTTGCCGTAGTCGAAGCCGTAGCGTGGTTATAGTTATAATTAAAATTGTCCGAAAACGACTGTTAAAAGCTCATAGAAAGATTATAGTATGTTTATCGTTTACGACAATCGTAATACTAATTATTTAAAAAGTCTGGTTTTCGGTGACGACAACGACACTCATAATAACGCTTTATTTTTGGCACAAATAACTGTTATATGAATTTTAATTTCATAATAAAAAAATTTGGTTTTCAAACTTTAAACGGCTCTTCTACAAAATAAAATTTATTGAGTAATGCTACTATTGAAGTAAATGAGCAATACGACTTTTTCTAAAAAAAATCTTTGTAGATTGTTATTTAAAATACGATGATTGAAAGAAATCTACTATGTTTTGTTTTTGGCATTAGCAATTGTAGTTAATCCAATTAAAAAGAAAATAATCCATTATAATAAAACATACCTGATTCCCTTTTAAAGTTTTTGCTGTCTTATCACTAATAAAACCTACACGCAAAAAACATTTTAAAATGTGGTCACCTCCAACAAAACTATTTTTAAAGAACACTTTTAACATATAATGGTAAATCTAACCATGTTATTGTTATCGACAACCATATTATTGTTAAATAAGGCCTCCATCAAGTTGCCACAACCATGTAATGGTTGCCTCTAAACATGTTATGGATAAATAAATAAATTTTAAAATAGTATTTTGCTGAAAACTAACCAAGTTTTAAACATATTTTAGTTATTAATTACCATAACATGTTCGCAAGCAACCTTAATATGGTTGTGACATTTTGATGCAGAACTACTTTAACAATAATATGGTTGTCTATAATAAAAATATGGTTAAATTTAACAAAATATGTTTAAAATTTTCTTTAAAAATAATTTTGTTGAAGGTGACCATATTTAAACATGTTTTTCTCTGCGTGTATTTTGTAATTTTTTTTGCACAAAAAAAATAAATTATAATATATTCCTATACCCAAATAAAAGGCAACATGTTTAGCTTGCATGAACAAAATCAGTTTTCTTATAGTTTCGAATAAAAAATTTTTTTTGACACTAAAGGTATGTTCACACCAAAGCAAACATTGAGGAGAAAATCCAATAAAGCGTGATCACTAAATTGATTTAAATTTAAATTTTAAAGAATTAGGATAAGGCAAATGCTGTAATCGATTGAGAAAATTTCAAAAATTTAAACATTATTTGATAAAAATTGTTGTTACGTATGAGGCGACAAATATTTATTACGTTTATATGTATAGAAAATACGTTAAATATTTATCTGTCGTATGCAACAGAATTTAAAAAAAAAATAAATCGTAAATTAAAGTCATAAATCCATATAAGCTCTACACAAATACAATGTGTACTTGATTGCCTAGCGGTAAATATTGAAAGGACCGCAAGTTGCAGGCCTCTTTTAAGGCCTCTAAACTCCTTTCTAAAAGATTGGCTTCGTATGATATCATGCCCTCAGAAGTATGCCTTATAGAAGGCATACATTTCTTTTTGAAAGACCTTCCAAAATATTCAGTACACATTCGATAGTCCCTTCTTTAAGGGAGAAAGGAAGTTGTTCAGTTTAATTTTTAAGTGACCTTCCTTACTCCCTCCCGTCTTTGCGAAGGGAAAGAAGTTGTTTAATTTTTTAAATATTTTTTTTTGGCTCCAGCATTATTAAAAACAATTATAGTTAAAAATTTTTTTTTGCGCCTGATCTGATTTTTATAAAGGTATTTAATTTTTTTTGATGTCTCTATGTAAACGTATACGTTGCGGATCACCTGTTCCGTTTTTCTCACCAAGCGTGTATAAAGCAGGGGTTAAAAAACTGCAGTCGAAATCAAAAACTGGCGAACAAAAAACGAAAAGTTGTGTAAAACTTTTCGCTTTTTCAATTGGATTGACTGCGACTGTTTACATTTAATGAATCAAAAGTAAAAGCAATAGTTTTTTTTTGCGAGTGACAAATGAAGAAGTGGTAGAAATTTAAGGTTTTTTACTTTGACTGCAGTCTTTTAAACGCTCGTAGAAATAGGTACACTTACGTAAACTTAACATTGCGCTGCGGAATAACCAAATATCGTTTTTTCATATTAAAAATACATAATTAACTAAAATTAATTAAAATGGCTTAAAACTCGTTATATAAGCGTTTTTTGGGTAAAATTGTTATTAGAAAAAAACAGTTGCCTATAACTTCAAAACGAAACAATTAGTTTTTTTCATCACTTATATTTTTAACAAATAATACATTTTTCAAGAAACATTTAAATCGCTTGTTATACCTTCAATAAATTTTTAAAGGAAAAATTCGCTCATTTTGTGATCAATCGTATTTTTTTTTAACTAAATTGTGCAAAAATTTTAGGAATGCTAAACGCTTGCAATTAATTTCTTTGTAAGAAAAGAAAATACTTATTTTCCTCAGTTATTAGATCTAAATTATGGATTTTTGAAAATTTCAGACTTTTTTAATTTTCGGGTGACTTGAAATTGGAAGTTGCTTATGGACCGTTGAGGAAGTATTTCACGGTATGAAAAATTAAAACAAACTTTTCTATTTATTATTCATTCTTTAACCAACTCTATATGTGCTTTGATAATTTTATTACGATTGTTTTAAATAAAACGATGATTAAAATTAAAGTTGCTTATAAGCAACTTTGGGCTCGAAAGGGTTAAAATATAGCAAACATTTTTACAAAAATAGAAGATAATGGATGTAAATATGTTTGCATTCATTCTATTTTGTTTTTTTTAAAAATTCGTTATGTAGAGTACAAAAATTTGCTGTTTGTTCG
Source organism: Pollenia labialis (assembly GCA_949318255.1). Taxonomy (NCBI): domain Eukaryota; kingdom Metazoa; phylum Arthropoda; class Insecta; order Diptera; family Polleniidae; genus Pollenia; species Pollenia labialis. The sequence goes on from OX439141.1 coordinate 146,019,193, forward strand.
TAATATAAGGTACTCAATGGAAAAAATATGACCGTACGTTTAATTGCGAATTCGTTAAACTGAGTATACGTTAAACCGAGATACCAATGTATTCAATTTGTACTTCTTTTGCATTTATTCTTAGAGTACTTTCATAGAATGCCATTTTATAGTACAGTATTGTAATGCGAGAAGGGCTTGTGTCTGCTAAATCAGGCCTTCCATTAGGCATCTTTATTCATTATTTTTACCGCTGGGTGTAAATTAAATTTTCAAAGTAAACTGATCGAAAATGAAGTAATAAAAAAAATTTTAAAAAAGCAAAAGCATTTTAAAGGAATGAAAGGAAAAATTATATTTTAACAATGCCGTAAATACAAAGAGGAATGGCTAAAATATTCCATAGATAGATAGTTTTGTATGTTTGTGTTTTAAGGTAAAAAGAAAAATAAAGCTCATACACAGAGAGAATACACATAGAAAGGGCAACATAATCTGCTGCGTCATGTTGCCTTTTTAAAAAGATGTCAAAGTTCGGTCATATATCACAAAAACAAGTACAAGAGTATAAACATTTTGCACACACACACATATACACATTCCTGTCCAGTACTATATAAAAATTAACGTCCTGTACACTATGTGTACATATGATTGTGTGTGTGTGTGCTCATGTGTCAATATGACAATTTTTTTAACAATAACTTGTAACCTAGACATGCCTTGTTTATACACATACACCATAACACTTCATACACTTTATGTCCTTTTTATACAACGTCACAAAAATAACTAAGTTTGTATTAAAAACAATATACAACTTTATAAAACTGTTATACAATCAATTGTAATAATCAATAAGGGAGTAGTTTTAGGTTTATTTCCAAATAAATGTTTTTACTCGATTAAATTTTTTAAATTTATTATTTTTGCAAACAATTTTGCCAGGCTTAGATGGTTTCTAACGTCTCTGCTGGCTTGCAAATTTCTACTCGTACAATATACAATTATGATCAGATTTCCAATAAATCGTCTCGTCTCTGATTTCAAGCACATCTACATCTACAGTGCAGTAAAATGAAACAAGTACCACGACTACTCCTTAAACAAAACAATGAAAGAAGAATTTTTCTTGAAACACTTACAGAAGCGTTTTTTTAATTGGTGGCAGGGAGGGGTAATAGATCATTCTCTAAATAAACTCTTGCACATAATCAGCTTACAAATTCACTTGGTCCCTGTACAGAAATCCTCTCGGAATAAGTTTTAAGTGTCTATTTACCTTTTAATTATATTTGGTAGATTCAAATGGGTATAATTCAAAATACCATTTCAAACAAATTTTGAAAAGATCATAAATTTGAAAGATCATAAAAAGGCGCTATGAATTAAGTCCCCAATGAACTAAGTGCCGAAAGCAAAAATGAACTAATTGCCCATATTTTATACAGATAATAACAACAATGACTTTTAGGGAGTTTTTTGATTTTTTATGAAATAGTTTTTATTTTTGTAATGGGGGATTATTTTATAATGAAATAAAGCTCGATTCATCCATGCGTTCCGAACAATATTTTAGTCGTGATAACACTTTTTATATTGAGTTTGACGTCTTACTTTTAAGAGAGAGAGAGAGAGAAAATATTTTGTTCGTCAATTTTTTTTTTTAATTGTTTTAATTTTAATTTTTATTCAGAGCAAAATCAGCTGAGATTCCACCTTTTTTCAATTTGTACATAAAAGTTGAATTAAACGGCCACATAATATATTGTTTTTGCATTTATATTACAACAGTTGTTTTTTGCTGAATAATTTAATAAAAAAGAAATTAAATATAATTAAAAATAACACCATCACTTTTCTGTTTTCGTCGTTTGTCTTTATAACACTTTTAGAAAACAGTTTAATATAAGGAGTTTGCTCGAAGTACTGCCATTTTGTATAATTGTTTATATCAGAAAACCTATCATATTTTGTTTTTTTTCAGACAAATTTACCGAATTGGGAAAATAGTTCTGCAGAACACTCACAGACAAAAATATTGTTCGGAACGCATGGATGAATCAACCTTAACACTCCGTTACTGTCGTATATTCCACTTACTTCGGTACTATCATTGGGTGTAATCCACCCATGCCTTTTAAGTGTCGGCGTTTCTTAACTGTCAAATTCAAATATACAAATAATGTAATTTTTAAAATAATGAGCACTAAAATACCGAACAAATTTTGGTTCATTCGTTTATCTTTTATTTTATTTCAAATTATATGTATGTTGTTTAATTACATTTCATTAACAAAAAAATTAAAAATAATATTAAATGGATTATGTTAAATTAGTGATGATTAAGAAAATGTGTAAACCAATCCTATGCGGGTTACTGATTTGGAAAGTTGAAAGGATATAGAAAAAAAGTTATTTAATAACATTTTTCTAAACAAAGTAAAATTTTTTTTTTAACAAAGTAAAATTTTGCGTAAAAATTGAGCTTAGTTCCAACAAAATTTAGTTACTCATTAAATCCATCAATCATATCTTATGGTTTTCGTAATTTTTTGCCAATGCTGAGATTGTAGATTGATAGCAACTAGTACATAGTAGGTGGCTGTAAATTTTGAAAAAAATTTCCCACTTGCACAGGAAGTAATCGCTAAAAAATGTACATGGTTACTAGCGATGGGTATAAAACACCCAAAAAAAATAAACGCTATTACTATCGCAGGTGTAAACCACCCAAGCTCTTTGATTAAAACTAATTTTATGTAAATTTAATCTCATATTAATATAGTAGAATGTACTTCTTAATATAAAAAACTATTCAAAGAAAAATAATATAGTTTTCATGAAAGTTAAGCCTTTTGGGTGGAATCCAGCCAGAAAATGAAATAAAACCCAATTCATATTTTTGGGGGCTTTATTTAATTTGTTGAGTTATCATAACGTTGCAGCAAGTGAGCGATAAGCACATTTTCAAGGGTTGTGACCATAAACCCAAAATTTAAAGTCTCGAAATAAAAATACCGAATTCTAAAATCCCGAATCGCTAACTAAATCTGACCTGCATAGCCGGCATCGGCCAGGCGAAAGCTAAAGTTTTGCTAAATCTTTTCAATTCGGTAGTTGATATCGGGATTTGTTGTCTCGAATTTTAAATATCCAACCACTTCGGTAAAATAATTTCGTGTCGACGCTGCACTAGGAGAAACCCCTTCGTAAATGTAATGATTTTTTACATTCCTCTTACGCTCTTTTCTCTCTGGTTTGCTTGATAAAGTTTTGCAAAGTCTTCAAAACTATTTGTTAAGATAATAAAAACCTATGTAAAATGAATTAATTAAACAAGTGTTTGCCTAATGGTCGAAATTCGGCCATCAATTTCTTTTAATATGAAAAAATAATAGTGGATCGATTCGGAGGCGGACCAACCTCCGGTTCATATGTTATGTTCCACGTGAGCGGTTTACAAACAAAGAAAGATATCGTTCTTAACTGTTTGCCTGTGCCGATTTATATATAAGATTCTTAGAATTATCGGCCACCCTATTTTTTTATTATTTGATAATTGGAAAAAACCAAATTTGTATTTATTTGTTTTGTATATGTGTTAGTGTCTAATTTGAACTCTTATAACTCTGAAAATAATGAACAGATTTTAATAAAATATGTATTGTGCACTTCTGTTAGTAAATACCTTTCAAAAAGTTTATTCTAGTCGCTGGGCCAACAGAGAAGAAAAGTGTTTTTAACTGTTTCGCCTAAGCCGATTTATATATAGATAATTAAATTTATGTGAAGATTTAAAATCATACATACATATATCTTTATTTTAATGTTAGGTCTTTTCTTTTTTAAAATTGGGCTTGTATAATTGTGACATAGGAATCCATTTATGGGGTTTTAGTTAATTTTATATAGTATGGAAGGGGTTTTTTTGGGGATTTGTTTAATTTTCTTAATTTTGGAATTTAGCTCATTTTTTTCGTGCCTTAATTTATTAAGGACTAAGTCGCCCATAAACTATTCCCTTTTATATACTTCATACTTTTAATGCCATTTATCTATTTTTGAAGTACTCCTAAAATCACGAAAAACTGCGGTTATTGTTAAAAAGATTTCCATCAATACCAATTCGATTCCGAACATGGCTGTTAACCTTGTAACGTAATATTTTTGGTTGATCATAGATCCCAATATGGGACTTTTAACGGAAAATATTCTCCAAAAATTATTCTTAAGTGGATTAAAAAAAGTTTATTACAAAAAATAGTTATTATTTGCTATTAAATAATCGAATAATTTCTTACATTTGGCCCGTACTCATATCTGCTACTTTAATGTACAAAAATTCTGTTTAACTTAAAAAATTTCTGCTATAGGACAAGTACAGACCACGCCATTCCTCTACTACACTTTTTCTTTTACATATCTACGCGCATATAAATGCATTTTGCTAACGGCTGACTGGTAAACGTATCATCTTCTTTGACAAAATGACATTTTCGACAGTTTCAGTATTTTGATATTTCATACTCAACTGCAGTGATAGACATACAAGACGAAATGATTTTTCGAGTATAAATGTCTGTGCAAAGAGTGGTCCAAAGAGAAAAAACATTTTTTACCACTTGCAAAATTAAGTTCTTTATATGGAAGAAAATAATCAATCAACTTCTTGAGTTAGCTAATATAATTAACGAAGGACAAAATTTACTTTAAGCTAATTTTAATTAATTATTTACTTAATAGTTTCGTCGTTGTGTATACTTAGATATGCTTGAAATACAGATAATATGCACGACTACCCACTTGCTGTGAATTAAATATGGTTGTACTCTTTATTTTACTGCACTTTTACACAACATGGATTAACAGAACTTATTGCAAATGGTTTATGGTGCCTGCAAAATGTATAACCAGGTTGTTGATTGAAAAATGTGTAAATCCGTTTATACTTGGAAACAAAAAAAAAACAATTTTGACAGTTTCAATTAGCAAACAACCACAACCAGTCTGATATATAAATAAGTCTTGCTGTAAACAATTCAAATAAGCAAAGCAAAGAACTTCATGCGATCGCATGTTTGTTATAGTTCCTTTGAGACACACATAATGTTAATATCTTTGCGAATCACAAAATTTCCATTACAAAGGCATACATTTGTTAGTGCCTTTTTTGACATATTTGCCTTAATTTCATGTTTTTGCGAATTACATATTTAAATGCATACTTTTCGTCATAAATGTATGCCCTTGTATACCCTTGTACGGGTATAAAAGATTTTGGTTTTCTCAATATACCAACAACAACATTATTTTAAGCAGGGGTTTCCATTTCTTTGCACAATTGTGCAAACCACTACAAACACATATTTTTATGCTCTTCAATTCAGTCGTCGGTGTGACTTCGACAAGTGTACATGTTTAGCGGATGCTATATTATTTTGTTTCAGCTTACACTCAAAAATATTGTGCGGTCAAAAATGCTTTTGGTAACATCCAATGCCTTGCGTGCAATATTTAGAGTCTAAATTTTAAGACTTAAATGCAGAGTAATATAACATTTTTATTTAATTTTAACATAATTTAAATTGTTGAAAATATTTAACAGCAAAGCTAGCGTAAATTTTATTTAGTAAATTTTTTTAACAATAACATTTACTGCAACGTTTAAGCTAACGATATGTGTTTTGTTTGTGAAAAAAATTCTTTGCTACCTGTAAAAGGGTCCCTTTTGCTTTCTTAAAAAAAAAAACGTACCTAAATGCAGAAATTATTTAGAAACAAAATAGCCAAAAGAATTTGCGCGTAGGATGCTTCTAGATGGGTCAAATGTATGACCAACCCCACTTTATTATTGATTGCCGAATTTCGGTTTTTTTAGTTATTTCAATACACTAAACCGTTTTTGATTTACGCAAATATATGCTGTGCAGCCTCTTACATTTTCACAATAACGGTAATTCTTGAAAACAAGAGCCAATCTAAAAAAACGGTAAGTCCCACCGGATTCAGCGTGCCCTTATTAGGGTAAAATGCAAGGTGCGCGGCTGGTCTGTTTATTGCAACTAGCACAGTGTACTTATTGCTCAAAATTACAATACTAAAATTATATTTTAAGATTATTTTTTCAAAGGTTGCGAAAGAAAAAAAATCATATCTTAAAAAAGAAAAAAAAAAACACCTCCTTCAAAGTTTCAGGATTTTTTAAGAACAGTTTGGGGTATTATATAAAAAAAAAATCAGCCAAATAAAAAAAATAAGTTTTTGACTTAGTCCGTTTTAAAAATTTATTATTTTGCAGATATTACATTTTTCAAAAAAAATTATTTCTTTTCAGTATATGGTTTGTAGTCCCAAGTATTCTCTTTAAAATGACATGTAAATCATCTTCGTATGTCAAGTAGTTTTCGAGATATTGAAGAAATAAGCTCAACACATTCGGCTAAATCTGCGAAATTATGACATTTTGAATATGACATAACTTTTCATAAAAAAAATTTTAACATTTTTTTTCGTTCATATATGTTCCTTATAAGATAAAAGGAAACTTCTCACCAAATTTCATTACAATCGCAAGAGGTCTTGTCCCACTCTTGGTCGTTTTGACATGGAATTACCCACATATATTTATTAAAAACGTTTTATTATAATATTCTTAATTAATATTTTCAAATTTAAATACTATTAAAAGACGGCTGAAGCTGTTACGGTGCAAATAAAAAATGCTGTGGCGGCAGCACGCTGTCTTGAAACCAAGAACTAATTTGGTTTCTGCAATAACTTTGCAAAAAAAAACACAATGTCAGAAACAAATTACATGTACGTTTGTGACCGAATATTATGAACTTTCTGTAAAACAGCAATTTTGGGACTGGAAAAGTTGACAAGTCAGATGTAAAAAATATGTCGTGTACATGCTCCTGAATTAGCAAATTTTAGGTCTCTGACCTATTCAACATCTCAGTCTACTCATTTATCGTATTTTCTAATAATCGGAATAGCGTCAGACATTTTAGCAGTGGCTTTGCTTATCGATTTTGTGGTGTCTTTGCAGCATCTGGATCTGACCTGTTTAGAGTTTTTTTCCTGAGTTTTTCGATTCCCGGGAAAGCGGTAAATTTTTTAAATTCCTTTTATACAAGCAGTACAAAGCAAATTTGTTTTTGAATAATAAAAAAAACTTTTATAAACAAAGTAAAATAAATACTCAAATACTACTAATGAATTGGTGATTGAATGCGGAACTTTAATTATTAGTACCTTACGCGTTTATATGTAAATTCCGTATTATTATCCTCTAGATACAAGATAAAAAGATAACATAAACATAATAATTTAAATCATAAAACGATAATAAAAACAAACAAAAATTGAGGTCCTCAAGATATGAAATCAAAAGGTTAATTCATAAAATATATAAAATATTTTAATAAATATATTTACATTTTTTAACGGTTTAGGAAATAACATTTTGACATACTCAAAGCGTTTAGTGAGTCGTCAAAGAGTACATTTCTGTTTTTATTTACTTATTACCAGGTTTCTGAAAAATTTCGTTCACTTTTTTTATTGAGGTTGGACAAATAGTAAACAGTGCACCGTTGTTGCATGCTTCTGATGTTAAGGTTTATGAAAAAATACCATCATCCGGACTACTTCTTACAAACCTCTTCTCTCATTAGGTCCATCTGTAATCTTAAGGACAATGTGTTTTTTAAATTGTATATTGTAGTATTTAACACGAGTTTTCTTATTTTTTTATTTCAGTTTCCCCGCACTTCCCGGGTATATCACCGAGCTCGATTTTTTTTAGATATGACAATGTTGCAATAAAGGAGCGATATGTTTAGGTATTTCCTATTTTTAAGACTTGTCTATGGACAATGCGAATTAACTGCCTGCATATTATTTGAATTAAAGTCCTTTATCAACACGCACAGAAAAAACATGGTTGTGGTAAACATATTCTAAGAGCAACATATTATGATAAGATTCATGATTGTAGTCACCATATTACGATTGTTATTAAATCATATTATGACCAAATATGTTCGTAATATAACATCATAATATTTTTCCCTTAATCATATTGTTATCCTGTTAATCATAAAACGTTAAGAAGTTATAATATTACTGTCATGGTAATCATAATAAGATAAGAAGTAATCATATTGTTGTCATGGTAACCATAATAAGTTAAGAATTAATCATATTACTGTCATGGCAATCATAATAAGTTAAGATGTAATCATATTATTGTCATGGTAATCATAATAAGTTTAGAAGTAATCATATTATGATGCAAAGTGATATGAACTGTTATACATAAATTTTTTACATCATAATATGATACAACTTTAAACATAATATTTTTATTGGAAAAATATACTTATGATAAAATAAAAAACATAATATAGTTACTGTAATCTTTTTGTCGTAGGTCGCAATTATTTAAAAATTATTTTATGGAGTTTTCATTATTTTTCTCTTAAAATAACACAAAACTTACCAGTAATGGTTAATATTTTGCACCAATATTTCACACATTTTTCCACCACTTTAAGATTATTAAAATTTTTAGCAAAGATATTTTATTTTGTGACACTACAACCCTTTTTTAATGTTTTTTCTTTTTTTTTTTAATTTCTTGTTTATTTTAATGGTTATTTTGTTATTTCTTTTTTAATATTTTTCTTTATTTTTTTTTAATTTCTTGTTTATTTGAATGGTTATTTTTTTATTATTTAGCCACTCACTAAGAAATAATTCGATATGTTTATGTAAAACGCGACATCAAATTGGCGATACCAAAATATTATTAGAGTAACGATATTTTGATTGCATCTTAAACTTATTATGATAAATGTATATAAAGTTGTCATGTAATGGCTATTCAACATCATGTTATGGCTGTGAGTAATATAATATGTTTTGAAAGTTATCATAATTTAGTTGTTAGAAAAATAATTATTTTTCTGTCAACAATACTCAAATTTATAATTGCGATAAACATTAATATGTTTACAGTAACTATAATGTTGCTGATATTTAATAAAAATAACAATTATTTGTGTACAACAACAATATATTGTTACAATAAACACAGTGTGGTTGCCGTAACCATGCCCAACCATCTTTTTCTCTGCGTGAACTCTTCACTTTACTAAATTTGTTAATTATCAACTCTTGCATCCATAGATGCTTATTTTTAGAGAAAAGAAAACTAAATTTCAGAGTAAAAATAGCTGTTTTCTGAAACTATAAGCAATTTTTTTATTCCTGAATCACGAAAAAAATCCCGGGATCCCGGGAATTCCCGAAAAAATCTTAGTCCTGTTCAATTACTTTTATGTTAGACTTATGTTAAGCTTATATCGGATTACAGTTGTTGAAAGTAGCCTTCTCTAGTTGTTAAAGGAGCTACCTCTTTTTCTGCTGCTTTGAGAGTTCCAGTCAATTGCCATATTTGACAATTCCCATGAGGACTGTTGTTTCACCTTTTCTTTGCGATATGTGTTTTTTTATAAACTATGTTTGGCCAAAACATTCGCAATATATTTCAAGTGAAGAAACAAAAAGCAACTATTTTTAAAGCATTTTTTTTTTGCGTGCAAAATGTCTAAACGGTGATGGTGAACTCATGTTTTGTGACGCTGCAAATTTTTAATTCATCACTCAACATCAACAAAATTATTGCAATGTTTTTGCACTATCACTTATTATGGATTTTTGTGGAAAATTTAATTTCCTATAAGATTATGGCACCCAAGATTATAAAAACAAACTTATTAGAAGTTCTATTTGCAAAAAAAAAAAAAGAAGTTGAGAATAAAAATATGCAGCTGATCTTGTGGGAGAGCTTTTTATTCCTACTAGAAAGAAAGTTATGAGATGATAGCAATAAACATTTTTTTTAGCACCCTAATACCTACTAGAAGTAAAACCAATTTACTTCTATTTTAAAATAATAAACTTTTAAAAATAACTATAATAAAATAACCAATACTTTGTCTAAAGCTTAAATAAAATCGTATTAACTTTAAATCTTGTAAGAAATCTGCATTCTTTGCTTGTTTAATCCTTGTTCGTTTTCCCTCTCTTTTTTATTTTCGTTTTTTTATAAAAAATTAAATCAACATTTTATCATAAACATACAATTAGCTTTTAACCTCTTTTAACTTTTTTCTTTTGACTAATTTTGAAAGTAAACTGATTCTTTTCTTTTACAATGTTTTCATTCTGGCTTCAGCTTTATTTTTTCATATTATTTTTACGTTTAATAATCCCCACCATAAGCATTGAGTTGACTTGTGCTCTGCCAGTGAAAGGTTGTGGTTGATTTTTTCCTTTTTGTGGTACCTCAGTCTACTGGAGCTGCTCTTTATACTTGAACCTTTTCGATCTGTAATCATTATGGTCTTGATTTTGTTTCTTCGCTTTTTATGGCAAATTTCATATTCATAGTCTTTCAGTTTTACTGTTAGTTTTCTTTCTTCTATTATTTTTCTAATATCCTTTTTTGAATTTTTTAGTAGAAATTTTCGTTTTTATTTTTTATTTTTTTTAAGTTATATAGTTAAACAATTTGTTTAATAGTCAGTCTTTTTAATGTTTGCATTAAAACAATCTCATCATCCTTATTACAAAAGGATAACAAAAATATCAACACAAAATAAAAGATTCTTCTTATAAAAAAAACCGGTTGAACAAATATCACACTAGATGAAGAGAATAATAGCAGAGGCTTAATAAGCTAAAATCTTTACTATACACTTAAATTGAACTTTGAAGAAAAAAGGCAATGAGCTTGAACAAAACTCGAATATATCTGGACTAGAACTAATCTAAAACGCGCAGAAAAGAAACTTTTTTTCGCGCAATATCCACAAGCAAACAATTGTTGTTTTTAACACTACTTTTGTGACGATAAATAAAATGTTGTTATATTTACCAATAAAATGTTTGCCTCCCTTAAAATTATGGTTAAATAAACTCAAAAGAAAAAACCAATCCAGCCGCACTCAAATCAATCCGAAGCGGTATTAATAGTACGGAGACTACGAATTTCCTTGAATCAAGTACAAAATGATTACTTCAAGTACGGATTATGAATCGCAAAATACTTTACCTAACCATATTCAATCCCTATTTCGTACTTGAAATAATCCGAAAATTAAATTGATTTAAGTAAAACTATCAATTAAAAAATAATAAAAAACTTTACAAAAACACTTGAGTTTTTTGATCGTCTCTTTTTGCTTATTGTTTGTCTATATATGTTTGCATAATTTTCTGTAACATCTCTAGTATATATCTCCTTGAGAAATTTCTCTCTTTTTATAATGTTTGTACTCCTTCGAAATGTGGTTTATGATTTGTCAGCGTACAGTGGGCTGCTAGCGCAGTTTTTTGCTCAAAGGCTTGTTCTTGTCTTAAGTTTTGTTTTTGTCGTCCCAACGTATACTTTATTGCATATATTGGGCCCGTCATTACGTGACTTTTCATCCTTTTTAATTTTTGATTTTGTCTTACTAAACAACTGATTCACAGCGTTGTCCGTTCTAAATGCTAGTTCGAAATGTTCTTCATCATAAATCTGTGGTTTTCACGAATAATCGCGTAAGTTATAAAACCAAACTTTTCAGGAGAGCAAAAACAATTATTTTTTTCAATTGCAGCTTCTGTAGATGCTTTTTTAAACTTTTTTTTCTTTACTATCCTCTTAACAGTGACCTTCTACGTATTATACATAGTTTTTATGAACAAATCCTCACAGGATCACAATCTGCAAAAGGATTAAAAATGCATATGTTTGATTGACTCATTAAGTGTGTGCAATATAACATCACATCTCCACATAAGTTATTTTTTGTGAAAATAAATGTTATCATTTTAATCACACATGACGACTTACGTTGTTATTTTTAGGACACAAGTTGGCGACATGTTCAGAGTTTTTGAAACTTATAGCACAACGTATGCAGTAAACGGGACTTAAAATTACAAACAACCGCTCATCTGCTGTTGTTGCAACTAAAGAAGTCAACAATAAACGCACATGTACATATAAGTTGTTATTTATAGAAAAATTTTAAAAAAATACTTTCATATTTTTTGCACGAATAACAATATAACATCACATATGCTTTTTATTTGGAAACATAATCAGCAATTTTACAATTTTTGGCGATGTATGTCGACATTAATCGTTATAATAGCAAAATATTTTATTAAACAGTTAACTTAAGTTATTTTTAGCAGAAAAAAATTAATAATACTACATTATATTCTAAAAAGCTTAATACTTATAAAAACCTAATGCAAAATGTAGCACTTTGACATCATTATCTCAATTTCGGTAAAAACCGACTTACGCGATTATTCGTGAAAACCACAGAAATATCTGAGTTTTTCCATCTTTCAGAAAGTTCAGAAATGTATGATACGCTATTATATCTTTTTGGTTCTCTTTCCTCCTTCTGCCTGTGTTGTTTTTTGCATGTTTTATAAGATTTTTAATTGTCTTTATTATCTTTCTGGCTAATATATTTGATATCTTTGCTATATTATTTTTATGGAATTCAGTGTCGTCAAAAAATTTCACGCACCAACCGCGATGAAGTTTGAAAATTTTTAATTTTCTTTTTGGTTAAGAAAAATTAATAATATGTTTAATTAAAACAAAAAATAGCTCAAGTATGAAATTTCATTAATATTTAGAGATGGTAAGAGATTTTTCCGCAAACCAAAACGTATCTTCAACCTTTTTTAACGAAAAAAATTAAAAATTAATAAAAAAAACACCGTATAAAATTATGAATATTCAATATTGCATTGAGAAGGCCGCCTCAAAATAATTTTAAATTATGTAAAATAAAATATTTGTTAGTTCAAGTCCGTGCTTTAAGTGTTCCAAAATGTCTTTAAAGAAAATTTTTAAATAATTTTGTACACACCTGTTTAGAAAAACCAATTGGTGCGGGAATGTTTTTGAGAAAAAATACAAAAGATTATGATTTTCGTGGTTACTAGGACATGGTTGCCCTCATGGTACTGTGCAAAAAAATTGGTTATGCCCCTAATGTACATATTAAACCAAAAATATAAACTAAATGAGTATATTGGAACACATGCTTCCAATATACTTTTTAACGCTTCGTGGTACACATGAGTCTGGTCAGAACTTTTTTTAATGTGTATCGGAAATCCAAAAATTTTTTTTTTTAATTTCCTTAGCTAATCCCGCGAAACTCTTCGCTTGTCAGCAGAAAACCAGAGTATCTGGCAAGAATCGAACCCGCAACCCCGGCTCTGATAGACTAGCTCACTACCAGCTAGCCTACCGGGGCACTCAACATGCGTAAGCAGGAGGGTTAAACACAACGAAAAGTTTAATATTTTTTTTTTACTTAATTTATGAATTTTATACATATTTCAAGATATTCTGCGATTGATTTTCGAAATTAATCCCATTAGGGATTATTTTGAGTACGTTTTATTATTATTCGTACTTAAATTAACCATAAATTACTTGATTTATCCCGAGTGTTTTTTTTTCTTTCTTTTTG